>CAUYUJ010020838.1:348676-403676 GCA_963575745.1 Prorocentrum cordatum
TACGACTACTACTACTACTACTACTACTATTACTGCTCCTACTACGACTACTACTACCACTAATACTACTACGACGACTACGACTGCGACTACTACGACTACTACGACTACTACGGCTACTACTAATACTACTACTACTACTGCTGCTACTACTACTACTACTACTACTGCTACTACTACTACTTCTACTACAATTATTACTACTACTACTACTACTACTACTACTGCTGCCACTGACACTAATAATCACTACTACTACCACACCTACCACTACTACTATTGCTATTACCACTATTTCTGCGACTTCGACTATTCCCACTACTATTTCTACTACGACTACCACTGCTACTACTACTAGTACTACCGTTACGACTGCTCGCCACTGGTTGCCACGACTATAACGACGACGACGACGACGACGGCGACTACTACGACTACTACTACTACTACTACTACTGCTACTACTACTACTACTACTACTACTACTACTACTACTACTACTACTACTACGGCTACTACCACTACTACTACCACCGCGACTACGACTACGACTGCGACTGCGCCTATTACCACGACTACAACTGCTACTACTACTACTACTAGTACGACTACTACTACTACCGCTTCTACTTCTACTACTACTACCACGTCCAATACTACGTCCACTAATACTACTACTACTACTACTACTACTACTACGACGGCGACTACTACTACTACTATTACTACTACTACTACTGCTGCCAATGTCATTCATACTACACCTAATACTACTACCACCCCCACTACCACTACCACTACTACTACGACTACTACTACTACTACGACGACGACGACGACGACTACTACTACTTCTACTACTACGACTACTGGTGTCACTACCATTAATAAGCGCTACCACGACCACTACTACCACTACCTACTGCTACTACCACTATTACTACGACTTCGGCTATTTCCACTACTATTCCTACTACTACTGCTACTACTACTACTGCAAATGATACTACTACTACTACTACTACTACTACTACTAAAACTACTACCACTACTACTACTACTACTACTACTACTACTACCACTACCACTACTACTACTACTACTACTACTACTACTACTACTACTACTACTACTACTACCGCTACGACTACTGACCACTGATTGCAACGACACTTACGACGACGACAACGACTACTACGACTACTACACTACGGCTATTACGGCTACTACGACTACTACGACTGCTACAAATAATACTATTCCTCCTACTACGACAATCACTACGACTAGTAGTAGTAGTAGTACTACTACTACAACTACGACTACTACTACTGCTACTACTACTACTACTACTACTACGACTACTGCGACTACGACGACTGATACTACTACTACTACTTCTGCCACTACTACGACTAGTACTACGACTACTACTACTAATACCACCGATACGACTACTACGATTCTTACTACTACTACGACTACTACTACTACTACTACTACTACTACTACTACTACTACTACGATTACTACTACTACGACTACTATTACTACCACTACTGCTACTACTACTACTACTACTACTACTACGACTACTACTACTACTGCTACTACTAGTACGACTACTACTGCGACCACTACGACCACCACTACCACTACCACTATCACTACCACTACTACTACTACTACTACTACTACTACGACTACTACTACTACTACTACTACTACTACTACTACAACTACGACTACTACGACCACTACGACCACTACGACTACTACGACTACTACGACTACTATGGGTACTACGACTACTACGACTACTACGACTATTACGACTACTACTACTACTACTACTACTACTACTACTACTACTACTACTACTACTACTACTACTGCGACTACTACGACTACTACTACTACTACTACTACTACTACTACTACTACTACTACGCTACTACTACTACTACTACTACTACTACTACTACTACTACTACTACTACTACTACTACTACTACTACTACTACTACTACTACTACTACTACTACTACTACTACGACTACTACTACTACTACTACTACTACTACTACTACTACTACTACTACTACTACTACTACTACTACTACTACTACTACTACTACTACTACGACTACTACTACTACTACTACTATTACAACCACTACTACTACGACTACTGCTACTACTACTGCTACTACTACTAGTACTACGACTACTACTACTACTACTACTACTACTACTCCTACTACTACTACTACTACGACCACTACCATTACAACTAGGGCGGATAAACAGAAAGAGAGAAATACATACACAGAAAGGGAAGGGCAGCGGCGCAGAGGAAAAACAGAGCAAGTGCATCGCACCGACACAAGCAGCAAGCAAACGACGGGCCGTCACGAAGAAAACACACATCATAACAGCACAGTGGGGGATTATACTCCTGAATCGGGCGCTTACGCACGATCTTACGCGGGAAACTCACGCACGAATTTCGGCGCTATCGACCCCGTGTTATTCTTTCGTTCACATGAAGGCAATGTTCCGTGAGGGCAGAAGGAAAAGCAGGCAGCGAGGGCCGAGCAGGCAACTATCACGAGCGGGGAACGTATCCGTATGCGCGACCTCGCGGTCTGGATTCCGGGGCGCGATCCCACGGATACGCGGTCGCACGGATACGTTCCGCGCGGGGAATCCGCAACAAAAGCGTCCCGCATCTACGGGGGCGCGGCCAAAAGGCCCGGCCCGCGAGGCCGCGGATGTGGACATGTCTCTCGCCCACGACGCCAAAGGGCGATGAGTGTGACGAGAAGCGGAAGGAGGAGGACGGAGGAAGTACGTAGTTTCATAATCGCGACGCTTACAAAAATCGGCAAGGGCAAAAACTTCAAGTTCTTATCCATCGTCTTCTGCTGAGAATGCTTACCTTGCGCGACACACATTCGAATCCGCCAATGCGCCTGCAGCACGTAGTAGTGGAGTGCCCCAAAACTTGTTTGTGCAGCCCTGAAAAATTCAGAGATGTAGGGTTCGACGAGGCTTCAAGGGCCTAGGCCACTGGTTTCACAAAGATTTCCCGGGGGATTTCCAGGGTTCCCCGGGATCCCCCAGGATTCCTTGGAATTTCCAAAAAGATTCTCTGGATTCCATGGGATTCCCCGGGATTTCCGGGATTCCCTATGGATTCTCTGGGCATGTCGCGCGCGTCCTCCGGTTGCGCAGCCGGCTAAACATGGGCCCAAAAAGCCCCAGGGCCGAAGATGCTTCTGAGAAGGCCCAAGGGTGCCCCAATGCGCGCAAGATGGCCTCAACTCGGCAAACATCATTGATCTTTCTTTGGTTTTTGAAGGTTTCGGCCTTCTGGCCTTTTCGGCTTCCCGACGCTCCGAAACAGCCCAGATCGCCCCAAAACGGCCCCAGAAGGCCCAAGAGGGCCCCAAGACGGCCCAAGAGGGCCCCAGAACAGCCCCAGAAGCGCCGAGGACGGCCCAAGAGGGCCCAAAGGCGACCCCAAGAGGGGGCCCAGATGGGAAACCCGAACTGACATTTCGAGCCCTCGGCCCCGAGCGAGAGTGCACGACCGCATCAAGGAGGTGGCGTTTCTCCCCACGAGTTCCTACTTTCTCCATGTTTCGACCCCCGACCTTCTACAGGAGCGAGTGTACCGGAGTTGGGCAAAGAAACAGCATCGTGTGCATATTATCTTACATCATGTTCTTTTACTTCACCTTTGCTACAGCCTCCGAGCCACCACCGTGCACAAGGCAATGAGTTCAATCGACCTTTTGATGGACCACCTCAGCGTATTTCGCTTGATCCCATTGGCATTGGACGTATCTCGGGCAAAGCTACCGGCGCATTCATACATGTGGAGCCGAGCACATTTTTTTCAGCAGGCATGGGCAAAGCTACCAGGCCGCAACATCAAATCTCATTGTCTTTATCTTCATCTTCACCCTCACCTAATCCCCCGGCTTCTTCAACGCCATTATCTTGCCAACAAGATCGGGAAACTTAGGCCTGTCAGGGGACCTCGGCGCCGGCACCTTCTTCCCCAGGCCTCTCCTGGGGTAGACCACGGCCCTCCTGCAGACCTTGCTGCCTCGGCCGCATGGGCACGTGGAACATCGAAGGTTTACGCGGCGATTCCATCAGCAAACTTGACGAGCTCATCGGCATCATGAGCACCAACGAACTTGATGTATTCTGCATGCAAGAGACGCGCCTACATGACGCAGAATACTACACGCGAAATGGCTACACGATTTTCCTTTCAGGCGAGCTGGACATGGACGCCCAGCCACGCCCGGGAGTAGGGTTCATGGTGGCGCCAAGAGTTTTGAACAGCATTGTGGCGTTCAAAGCGCGCAGCTCTAGAGCGGCCTGCCTCAGAATCAGAATCAGACGTGGTATACTAACGTTGCTCTCTGCATGCGCCCCGCACAACGGGCGCCCGCATGAGGGGCGACATGCTTTTTACATGGATCTTCAGGCGCACATCCGAGCAACCACTGCGAACAACGCGACGCACATCATGGGAGACTTGAATGCTCGGCCACTGCGGGCTGGAGCCAGAGAGCAAGATATCATCGGCCCTCATGCGTTTCCGTGCCCAGCTGCTGCGGATAACATCGTTCATGATACTATTTCAAACAGGCACCTCCTAATGGAAATGTGCACGTCTTGTGACTCATTGGTAATCCATTAAACATGCTAATTTCTTATAGGGACCTGGGCGTCGACCCGTTAGACAACGACACCTCGGGGCGCGAGTTCGCTCAGATAGACCGCGTGCTTCGCCACCGCGGTGCAATGCATACTTTGCTGCGCGATGCTTGGACGAGCAGGGGGGGGCGGTCGTAGCACGCGCCATTATCTAACCACTGTTGTTTCCAAGTTGGCCTTCAAGTTCAGCGACGCATCAAACAAACAATACATGGGCAAGGCGAGTCTCAAAGACCCGTGCGTAAAAAAGGGAGATTTGCATCAGCAGTCGTTGAAGCCGCTGCCACTGCGGAACGTGCCGGAATCGATTCCGTTGAGGTTCTGAACAGCAACCTACATGGTTTTGAAGCAGTTTCTGAGACTTTGCCCAAGCGGGAATTGACTCCTAAGCAGGCGTGGACAAGCCGACGCACGCTCGATCTAATCGAGCAAAGAAAAGCCGCTCGCACAGCTGGAGACCATGATACCGAATAAAATCTTCATACATCGATCCGTAAATCTGGAGCGCAAGATCGCCGATAATGGCTTGACATGTTACTGCAAAGTGGTGGTCGGGAAAGGGTTCGCTACGTGAAAAAGCCGAGGAACATAATGCATGCGACGGTCAAGCGGCCTGATGGATCACTCGCAGACACGGCTGATTGGCCAAATGGATTGCCAGACTATTTGGAAGACGTTCCATGGCAAGTCCGGTTTCCAGAGCAAACCCCAAAAGCGCGTGCACCCATAGGACAACCACTGCCAATCGACACGGAGACATTCAACATGAAGGAGTTGACTGATGCGTTGCGCCGCCTTCGCCTCGGGAAACCTGCTGGGCCAGACGGTATCCCCCCAGATTTCTGGAAGATGTTGGGTTCGCACCGGGACGCTTCTGCCATTATGCTTCACTTGTGTCAGAAATACTCGGATCAAAAAACCAATCCGGACTCTTGGAGGCGCGCGAACGTAGTTCTTTCATTCAAAAAGAGAAATATCGCATTGCCAGAAAACTACAGGCCGATATCGCTATTACAAGTTGGGTATAAAATTCTCGCCTCATTGTTACATCAACGGCTGATTCGCGGCGGTGCTGAGAACCGCACGCGCGATTCTCAATTTGGTTTCCACCCCGGGCGTGGGACAGCAGACGCACTCATGCTTGTCCGGCGCAGGATCGACGCTGCACATAACAATAAGCAAGGCGGCTTTATTCTGTTAGTGCTGGATTGGGCCAAGGCGTTCGGCAGGCTCAAACCAGAGAGCAT
The DNA here is from genome assembly GCA_963575745.1 of Prorocentrum cordatum. Classification (NCBI taxonomy): domain Eukaryota; class Dinophyceae; order Prorocentrales; family Prorocentraceae; genus Prorocentrum; species Prorocentrum cordatum. The sequence goes on from CAUYUJ010020838.1 coordinate 354,664, forward strand.
GTGCGACGCTCTGCGCCGATTTGGGCTTCCTGCAGATACGGTGGGCATGGTCAACGTTATGTATCCCGAGCGCTTCTTCACCATTGCCGACCACAGCGGGCAATCAAAAGAGAGGCAACACATGGTCAGCATCGCTCAAGGATGCCCTCTCTCACCTTACTTATTCATCGCTGTGCGGTCAACCATGCTTCAGGATGCTTTCCAACATATTGCTTTCGAGGCTGAACCGGCTTACCTAGTAACACGAGACATCTTGTACGCAGACGACACGTTGTTGGCCTCACGGAGCAAAGTTAATATTCAAAGCATGCTGACTGCTATTGTACTGGAAAGACAAAAATATGGTCTTGAACTCAATTGGGACAATACGTTCCAAATGCATATCTCGACGAACGACGCGGCAAAACGACCTGGTGGAGGCCCGATCAAGGTTGTCCGGTAAGCAGTGTATTCGGGTGGAATGCTTACTTGCGATGGCAAAACGACGGCAGCGATCACCGGGCGCCTCGGCGAAGCGCAACGCATCTTCAAGCAGCTCGCAAAACTTCGGTCCCGTGCAGCATTGGGCTGGAAAAGAAAACACAAAGTGTACGACTGCTGCGTCCTGGGCAAATTATTATATTCCCTCGATTCCCTTCGGCTATCACAAGCTGACCGACGCAGGCTCGATGCGTTGCACTGCCGCTGTCTGAGGCGCGCGTTAGGTGTACAGCCTTCTTTTATTTCAAGAGTTACAAACACAGACGTTCTAGACAGGGCTGGCGTCGAGCCTCTTTCTCAGGTGTTATTGGGCAGACAAAAAGCAAGTCTACCACAAAATATCAGGTGGGCCAGTGTCGCTCGTCCGTCAGATGGTATGCCAACAAGATGGTACACCGAAAACTTGGGTGGAACATCGGCGTCGTGGCCGGCCGAGACAGCAATGGACTTCAGAAGTGTACCAGCTTGATATAACCTTTATTTTTTCCTACCATTTGCTGCATGAGAAGAGCTCAGCTGAGTCGATGAGGAGCGTGCTGAGCCACGCTCAAATCAACCCTGCATGGGTCACGGGCTTGCACGTGCCCACGACAGTTCTTTAATTCGAAGCTCTCTGTAAAAGTGAGGCAGGAAAGGCAGGGTTCGGGCGGGCGCCGAAAAGCTACAAGAGTGGGGACGGAGACAGGCGTGATATCAATGTCGCACAGAGCTCACCATGATATAACTTCTTTTCCAATCAGTTGCTGCATGAGAAGAGCTCAGCTGAGTCGATGAGGAGCGTGCTGAGCCACGCTCAAATCAACCCATATTCAGAACAACATACCCACATCCAGCACTGCAACTGGGCCACCGTAAAAAATCCAATTTTCTCGAAGTTCGTCGGAGAACCTAGGCCATGAAAAGGTCATCAGCCAAGGTGTTCGCCAATCTGCGAGGGTAGGCCGCCTTGGCGGCTGTGAAGAAACCGCCTCCTACTTTGGTACCTGACAGGTTGTGGTGTGGCTTGCCTGAGAAGTCGCACACGCCGCGGCCATGGCAGCGAAGACGAGGCAACTTACGTGAAGCATGCAACTTAAAAACTATGGGTCGCGTTCTTGCTCTGAAAGGGCGCCCGCAGGCGCAGTAGTCTACGATGTAGTCAGCGGTGCAGATCTTTTCCGAGAATCTCTGACGGGACGGCAGGTCCCACGAATAGCTGGTGTTCGGATTCTCCTCGCCTCCTGGAATATCTCGCGCGGCAGCCAATTGGAGAAGACCAAGTGCCCTTGCAGCGAGTATATTGAATTGCTGCAAGGTCTCCAAGTCGCGGCCCTCGAAGTTTGGAAGACCTCGAGGGAACTCTGGGCCCCTCAGGGCACGCGGCAGCCGAGAGCCCGGAGGCCCACGCCGAGCTCGTGCGAGGCCCCCGCAAGGAGTCCCAGACCAGATTGCAAGCACCACTCCAGACAAGATCCAACCCCGCAGGCGGGAGTAGACGTCGTCGTTCAGAAGATCCATGCGCGGTCCTTGGTTCACGTCGAATGCCAACACAGCCGCGCCTTTGCGCCTCATGGACGCGGCGAGCTCGCCAGAACCCGCGAAGAGCTCGAGGAAGAGCCTGCGCCGGTTGCCTGGCCGGAGAGCCTGGCGAAGCGCAGCCTGAAGTTGTGTTCCGCGCGATGCATGAGATGCTCGAGACGGTCTCGCACATGTTGAGGCAGAAGTTGCAGCTGCAGTCCGACTCTGCCGTGCTTGTCGTACCTGGCCACGCTGCTGTGCACCTTCCACATGCCTCGGCGCTGGACCTCCTGCAATGGGCGTCGCCCAGCTGCTCGATCGTGGCTGGCCCCACCGTGCCTGAAGCAGCGTGGCGTAGGCTGCAGGACCTGGATGCCCAGATCCTGAGCCGCTCGATCGAGCAGCGAAAGGAAGACAGTGTACGAGACATTGACCACGTGCTCCATGGGCTGCGAAGCGAAGGCCTCCTTGGGCAGCACCAGCAGCATCCCCACCCAGCGGTGCTCCGGCAGATCGAAGGCGATGCTGCTGTCCATCTCCCCTGTCTTGGAAGGGGCCTGGAACTCCGAGGCGTTGAGAACGATGGTGGGGCAGCCTGCCGCCCCGGCCGAGTGGCGGCCGGGCGGCGCAATCTGGAACATTCGCAACGCGAGCAGCTCCCCGACGCGGCAGTAGGTCTCGAGCATGACCAAGCACCCCAGTGCCGCCCTCTCTTGCCCATAGTCCAGCAGCTTCGCGGCGATGGCGTAGGCGGCTTGCCTGGGCAGCGGCGGCCGCGATGCAGGAGGGCTGAGCCGCGTCCAACCTCGCATTGATGCGAAGGCTCGGGGGAAGAGCGTCCGAGCCGGCCCTCCCAAATGCGGCAATGCCCACAGCAGCGCGTAGAGGACCTTGACGGTCGCCTCCCTTGAGTGCCCCTCGTTGTGGCGGCCCTCGATGAAGTCGACCAGGGTGACGTCCCGCACCTTGGCCGAGAAGCGCGGGGGCTCTCGGCGCTGCATGAAGAAGGCCAGCTGCTCGAGGATGCCCAGGTAGGCCAGCTGCGTGGCCTCGCGAATGCGGTTGGCCTGCAAGCCAGTAAGACGAGGCACCAAACGGTGTAGAAGGCGCTGCAATTCCACGTGATGCCGTTGCTCTCGGGGGCCCGAGCCCGGGCGGCGCGCCGAAGCGGACGCGCGCGGCCAGGCGCGCGGCACGTCGCTCTGCGGCTGGGTGGCAGCGCTTGACCCCGCAGGATCCTCAGCGGCCACCAGCGCCCCGGACAAAGGCCTCGGGCGAGAGGGCGGCGGTGTATCTGACGCGAAGCCGGAAGCCCCGCCTGCGTAGCTGAACGACGGCGAGGAGGCGTTACCCTCATACCCTCATCGCCCTTGAGCCCAGAAGCTGGCAACAGGCCCCTGTTCCACTTCGGCATGTACCGACGAGACGGCTTATCAGCAGCATTTCTCTCTGAGGGGATCCACCTGTGGGCCAGCTTGAAATCCGACGCCGGACTGATAGCCGAGACCTCCCGACAGATAGAGTTAAGCCTGAAATCTGTAGCCCGCCCTTTACATAGTGCACAGATAAGACTCATATTGTCCCCCAAGAAGACGAGCTGACGAGAATGAGACCGACTGTTTCGAGAGGCGCGGCGCACCCCATGGAGCAGAGCAAATCCCTCCAGCAAATAAATAGGCAGGCTAGCAGAAACGGGCTTAGCTGCGACCGTGACCCAGGCGGCGTCTCTCAGAAATCCAGGACCCACCTCGGTAAAGCCCGAAGCCGCCCCAGCCGAGAGGATCGTGTCCCGACCTCGTGGGATCTTGAAGTCGCCGTCGACATCGTTAAGATCCGCGAGGTCGTCCCGAGGCCGACGATTGGTAGCCAACAACCCCTTCCATCTCGATCTGTCGTTCAGCCGTCCGATCTGCCCAGACTGCGATGCCGAGACCGACGTCTCGCAAACGCCGTATCCCCAGGGACTTGCATCATAGGAAGTGATCAAAGGAGACCAAGGCCGTGACATGTCCGCGGCCACCAGCGGCAACAACGCACGGCACCACCGGAGCTCCTTGCGGACCGAAGGCCAGAGGGGCACCCGGCGCAGCTTGGTCTCCTGGGCGAAGGTGTACGACGCGTACAGTAGCAAGAGCATTTCGCGTCGAAGCAGGAAGCAGCTGACCAAGTGTCCCAGCAGCCGCTCCATCTCCGCGCCGGCGAAGCCCTGGCTGGACGAAACCACGTAGTCCAGCGCCCCCTTGATCTTCCAAAACTTGCGAGCGCTGAGGGCCCAAGTGGCACGGCGCTCGACCAACGAGAAGCCAAGAAGGTCATGCGCCCCAAACGTCCCAGAGCTCGGGCCCATGTCAGATTTGACCCCAGCATCCGCTAACGACGTGATCATATCAGCAGTGGCCGCGTCTGGCCGAGCCCGCGTGGGACCGATGGACGCAAAGTTGTCGATGTAGAGTATCTTAGCCAAGTGCGAAGCGCTGATCGGCTCCGTCGGCACCTTGTCCAGCACCCAGGAGTCGAGCGGCCTCGCATCCTTCAGCGACGACATGTGCGCCTGCTGCACGAGGTGCACGGCCCATGCCCATCCCATGGGCGCAACGCGAGATTGAAATTGAATGTGGCCGTTGGTGGCCTGCTGGCTGACCTGGCCACGCACGTGCCGAGGCAGAAACCGAAGGTCAACAGACTTAAGAGCGAAGAACGGGCGGAGGTTGGACGGCAGCTCGCACTGGTAGAAGCAAACCTCCACATCCGCGCTCGGTGCCACTATCCTCTGCCCAGCGATCGACTCGTCAATCTCAAGAGCAGCCAAAGCCTCACCAGACGGCGAGGCGGTGAAGGGCGGCACCTCAAAGTGTGCGTTGGGGCGCCTCGTGTCCCAAATGAGACGTAGACGCCAATCCTTGCGGGGAGCGAAGAAGAGCCCGCAGACCTCCTGCGGCGACTCGCGCACCTCGATAGCCCCAAGGTCATACAGCTCCCCCAGGAAGCGCCCGTAGTCGGCGCCGCCCTTGCCCAAGTTGACATCCATAGCCGGCACCCTGGGAGCATCTAAAAGAACGTTGTCGCGATCGCGATCAGAGCGAAGGAGACCCTGACCACTTACCAAAACTGCCTGCAGCTCAGGCCCAGGGCAGTTCAAAAGAGACACGCCTCCAGTCTTGCCCTGCGGTAGTGAGACTTCACCACGTCTGTAAGCAGCAACCTTGCCATCGGTCAGCGAGTCCGCATAGCCGCACCTCGAACCCTGAAGCGCCCTGAACGCTCCGCGGGCATCAACATCGGGAGGCGGAGGGCCCACGCGGCCATAAGAACGAGCAAGATGCCGAACCGCAAGCTGTTGCGGCAGGGAGAGGCGACGATGCGGATCCGCTGTCTCTCCACGACCACCGAGCTCATTCAGGGCCTCGATGCCCTCACGCAGCCACCTCTCTTGTGCGCGCAGCTGTCGGGGCCGACGCGAACGAGGTTGGACAAGTCCAGCAACCTCTCCACGCAGTTCCTGACTGAGGGCAGCCCCCAGCGGCAGAGGCAGCACGTCACGCTGCACCTCCATGATCTCGATGCTCGCCAAGCGCACCACCACCACAAGTGCGCCTCCCCTGTGGGAAAACCCCAACCGCCCGGGGGCGACGGTGGGCAGCCGGATGAAGAGAGAGGCGAAGCGTCAGCTCCGCCCACGACCCAGCCCCCTCCCACGTCCTGGAGGCTGGGTCTGCCGCGGGGGCTGCTGGGCGCCAGATGCCGCAGCGCCAGAGCCCGAAGAAGTAGATGGGCGCGTCGGGTCCGTGCGAGCAAGCCTCCGCTCCTCGCGACCCTTGCGGCGCTCCTTGAGCACCGCACTTTCCTCCTGCAGCTTCGTGGCGACGTGCTGCTCCAACTCCGGCGACGCAATCGCGAGGCCCTTGCTCCGGTGGCTCCCCAGGAAGAGCCTCCTCTCGCCCAGGTCATCCCCGTGGTCGCTGGCCTCCGCGATCCGCAACGCCTCCGCGTAGAACTCCTCCCAGAGCTGGAAGCGCCTCGACACCGTCTCGAACGCCTCCAGGGCCGCCACGTTGAGGCCGCCCCTCGCCACGGCGGTCTCGATCAGCTCGCACAAGAAACTATGCTCCTCGACCCCAGGGTCCGTTGATACTAGCCCCAGGACCTGACGCCACCAGAAGTGGCGCTGCTTGGGCGTGGCGTTGCCCTCTACGTGCGCGAGGCAGACCCAGCGCATGGTCGGGGGCCCCTGCACCATCCACTTCTGGTTGTCACCCGTCTCGAGGAGCTGGGCGCGCTGGGCGAAGCTCTGGCGCATGGAGGTCGCGTCCGAGCTCGCCCCCAGCAGGCGGCTGTCCAGCGGCCCCGCACGCGGCGTGAGCCCTGTGACCGCGGTGTCCGAGATGCCCACAGCAATGGGCCCCTCCGCCAGCTCCAGCACGCCACGATCACCCGAGCGCAGAAAGGGCTGGCCCACCACGTCGATCGGGTCGCCCGCGGCGTAGCCGAACCTTGACTCGAGCGTGATCCACTTGGTCGCGGGGTCGCGCTCCACGTCGGCGTCGGCCAAGGGGGCCCAGGGCCCCGCCTCAGGAGGGGGTGCAGGACCACCGCCTCCTGCGCTGACCAACTCATCAGCCAACTTCAGCCCAGCCGCCATGAAGTCCGCGTAGTGTGTGTTGGAGCGGTGCTCCATCTTGAACAAGTGCTTGCCATGCAACTTCACTGGAATGCCGCCCTTGGGCCCACAGGCCAAGATCTCGGCGGCGTCTACGAAGTCCTCCTCGCGCTGGTCTCCAGTCGGTGTCAGGGCCACCCATGACCACCCGTCCGCCCGTGCGCGCCCGCAGAGAAGCCTCTCGTGCCAGAGGTCCTCGTCCGGGTACCTCACGTACAGGCGAGCCCCCGGAATCAGCGATCGCAGCCAGCTCGGCGCCGGCGGGTGGTCTGACATCTGGGCGGCGAGCAGCAGCACGGAAGTACACGACCAGGCACAGGAGAACGACGACCACCACGCCCACGGCGAAGCCCGCCGCCGCGCCGACCCAGGCAGAGCCTGCGTCGCAGTGGCAGGTGGTCGGCGGCGGCGAGGTCAGCTGGTCGGGCCCGCACCGATCACACTGGCGCTGCATGACCCCGATGATGTCGCGGTCCACGCTGCCTGAGACCTCGCAAGAGCAGATGCAGCGATGCCCGCCGCTGCCCCGCCAGCCGACAGCGCATCCCGCGACTTGCGCGAGGACGGGCGCGGCGGTTTGCATCTGAATCCTCTGCGCCGAAAAGCTACAAGAGAGGGGGCGGAGATAGGCGTGATATCAATGTCGCACAGAGCTCACCAGTGTCAGCACAACTGAGCACCCCTTCTGCTACGTAGTTCGGCCTTTTCAGTCTTCCCTCCCCCCCCTCCTCCAGCGCGATTCTGAGTTGCAGTCTTAGACTTGTTTTCCTTCGGCGGCCCTATGCGGTTGTCGTGCCAACGCGCCCTGCTGGATGCACGGCTACGTGGTGGCGGTGGCCCCAAGCGCCCCCTAGGAGGCCCCAAGAAGCCCCCAAGAAGCCCCAAGAGGCCCCAATATATCCCCACGAGGCCCCAAAAAGAGGCTGTCAAGAGGCTCCAAAAGGCCCCCAAGAGGCCCCCAAACTGCTCCTACGAGGCCCCCGAGAGCGCCCCGAAGAGACCCGAAGAAGCAACCATGAAAACTCCGACCCGTAACCTACGCGCGGTGGCGGGATGGGCCGCGGCCACCAAATCCGCCGCCCCCTGCTGCTTGCAACGAGGGTGCCTGGCGTGTCGAATTATGTAGCTTTGGGTTTTGGTTCTGTTTCCGCAAAAAAAAAAATCTCCCTGGGGCTCCGGCCACCCGAAATTAGCCTGGCGAAGGACCCAACCATATGCAGTTGTGAATGCCGCAATTGCGCTGGGTGGTGGCGGACGCATGCGGGCGGTGCCACTGGGACCTTCGGTGGAGCTCCCTATGGGGCCACGAAGCGCTGTACTGGGTGGGTGAGACGCGGTCAGCAAGGGCTGTGCTGCGTGGTGGCGGACGCATGCGAGCGGTGCCACTGGGACCTTCGGTGGAGCTCCCTATGGGGCCACGAAACGCTGTACTGGGTGGGTGAAACGCAGGCAGGGAGCAAGGGCTGCGCAGGGTGGTGGCGGACGCATGCGGGCGGTGCCGCTGGGACCTTTGGTGGAGCTCCCTATATAGGCCTGCGCTGGGTGGGTAAAACGCAGGCAGGGAGCAAGGGCTGCGCAGGGTGGTGGCGGACGCATGCGGGCGGTGCCGCTGGGACCTTTGGTGGAGCTCCATATAGAGCTACAAAGCGCTGTTCTGGGTGGGTGAAGCGCAGGGAACAAGGGCTGCGCTGGGTGGTGGCGGACGCAAGCGGGCAGTGCCACTGGGGCCTTTGGTGGAGCCCCCTATGGGGCCACGAAACGCGCGAGGGGTGTGCCAGAATGGGGTGCGGAACCGCATGCCAGCGCAGCCACTGGGGCCTTCGGTGGAGCTCCCTATGGAGCCACGAAGCGTGTGAGGGGTGTGCCGAAATGAAGGGTGGAACCGCATGCGAGCGCAGCCACTGCGTCGTTCGGTGGAGCTCCCTGTGGGGCCACGAGACGTGTGAAGGGCGTGCCGGAAAAAAGGGGTGGAACCGCATGCGAGCGCAGCCACTGGGGCCTTCGGTGGAGCTCTCTATGGGGCCACGAACCGTGTGAGGGGTGTGCCGAAATGGGGGGGGAACCACATGCGAGCGCAGCCACTGGGGCGTTCGGTGGAGCTCCCCATGGAGCCACCCACGAAGCGTGTGAGGGGTGTGCCGAAATGGGGGGTGGAACCGCATGCGAGCGCAGCCACTGGAGCGTTCGGTGGAGCTCCCTATGGGGCCACGAAACGTGTGAGGGGTGTGCCAGAATGGGGGGTGGAACCGCATGCGGGCGCAGCCACTGGGGCCTTCGGTGGAGCTCCCTATGGGGCCACGAAACGCCAGAATGGGGGGTGGAACCGCATGCGGGCGCAGCCACTGGGGCCTTCGGTGGAGCTCCCTATGGGGCCACGAAACGTGTGAGGGGTGTGCCAGAATGGGGGGTGGAACCGCATGCGGGCGCAGCCACTGGGGCCTTCGGTGGAGCTCCCTATGGGGCCACGAAACGTGTGAGGGGTGTGCCAGAATGGGGGGTGGAACCGCATGCGGGCGCAGCCACTGGGGCCTTCGGTGGAGCTCCCTATGGGGCCACGAAACGTGTGAGGGGTGTGCCAGAATGGGGGGTGGAACCGCATGCGGGCGCAGCCACTGGGGCCTTCGGTGGAGCTCCCTATGGGGCCACGAAACGTGTGAGGGGTGTGCCAGAATGGGGGGTGGAACCGCATGCGGGCGCAGCCACTGGGGCTTCGGTGGAGCTCCCTGGGGCCTGTGCCGGTGGAGCTCTGGGGCCTTATGGAGCTCCCTATGGGCCACGAAACGTGTGAGGGGTGTGCCAGAATGGGGGGTGGAACCGCATGCGGGCGCAGCCACTGGGCCTTCGGTGGAGCTCCCTATGGGGCCACGAAACGTGTGAGGGGTGTGCCAGAATGGGGGGTGGAACCGCATGCGGGCGCAGCCACTGGGGCCTTCGGTGGAGCTCCCTATGGGGCCACGAAACGTGTGAGGGGTGTGCCAGAATGGGGGGTGGAACCGCATGCGGGCGCAGCCACTGGGGCCTTCGGTGGAGCTCCCTATGGGGCCACGAAACGTGTGAGGGGTGTGCCAGAATGGGGGGTGGAACCGCATGCGGGCGCAGCCACTGGGGCCTTCGGTGGAGCTCCCTATGGGGCCACGAAACGTGTGAGGGGTGTGCCAGAATGGGGGGTGGAACCGCATGCGGGCGCAGCCACTGGGGCCTTCGGTGGAGCTCCCTATGGGGCCACGAAACGTGTGAGGGGTGTGCCAGAATGGGGGGTGGAACCGCATGCGGGCGCAGCCACTGGGGCCTTCGGTGGAGCTCCCTATGGGGCCACGAAACGTGTGAGGGGTGTGCCAGAATGGGGGGTGGAACCGCATGCGGGCGCAGCCACTGGGGCCTTCGGTGGAGCTCCCTATGGGGCCACGAAACGTGTGAGGGGTGTGCCAGAATGGGGGGTGGAACCGCATGCGGGCGCAGCCACTGGGGCCTTCGGTGGAGCTCCCTATGGGGCCACGAAACGTGTGAGGGGTGTGCCAGAATGGGGGGTGGAACCGCATGCGGGCGCAGCCACTGGGGCCTTCGGTGGAGCTCCCTATGGGGCCACGAAACGTGTGAGGGGTGTGCCAGAATGGGGGGTGGAACCGCATGCGGGCGCAGCCACTGGGGCCTTCGGTGGAGCTCCCTATGGGGCCACGAAACGTGTGAGGGGTGTGCCAGAATGGGGGGTGGAACCGCATGCGGGCGCAGCCACTGGGGCCTTCGGTGGAGCTCCCTATGGGGCCACGAAACGTGTGAGGGGTGTGCCAGAATGGGTGTGGGAGGGGGAGGAGGGGGGAGGAAGGGGAGGAGGAGGAAGGAGGAGGAAGGAGGAACGCGGGGCGACGTCTCTTCAAAACGAGGACCCAACACCACAGGATGGTTGGGAAAAAAACTCAAAACGCGTCTGCCGTGCCTCTGTTTCCTTCAATTGGCCCAAGACGGCGTCCAAGACGGCCAAGATGGCCCAGGATGGTCTCCAAGACGTCTCTATGACGGTCCAAGGTGGCCTCCAAGACGGCTAAGATGGCCCCAAGATGCCTCCAAGACGGCCCAAGATGGCCTCAAGATGGTCTACGACGGCCCAACAGGCCCACAAGAGGCCTCCAAGACGGCCCAAGAGCCCTCCAAGACGTCCTCCAGGAAGGCCCGAAAGTGCCAAAATCATTGATTGTCCTTAGGTTTTTGAAGGATTCTGGCATTTGCGCCTTTTCTGCTTTCCGACGGCCCAAGACAGCCCAAGAGGCCCCCAAGATCGCCCAAGAGGCCCCCAAAAGGGCCCCATGACGGCCCAAGTGGCCTCCAAGACTGCCCCAAGAGGGCCCCAAGACGGCCCAAGAGGCCTCCAACACGCCCAAGATGGCCTCGAAGACTCCCAAGATGGCCTGTCGGCCCAGAAAGGCTCCAAAGACGGCTCCCGACGGCGTCAGACGTGCCAGGAACCCGCCAAGATGGCCGAAGTTGGCTCGAAGCTGGCCCCAGACGGCCCAAAAGGCCCCTAAGAGGGCTTCCAGGAAGGCCAGAAAAGACCCAAAACATTGATTTTCCTGAGGTTTTTGACGGATGTTGATATTTGCTTCGTTTCGGCCTTCCGGCGGCCCGAGACGGCCCAAGAGCCCCCAAAGATGGCCGAAAGATCGCCCAAGAGGCCTCCAAGATGGCACCAGCACGGCCCAAGAGGGCCCCAAGACGGCCCCAAGAGGCCCCCAAGACGGCACAGGAGGCCTTTAAGACTCCCAAGATGGGCCTCCAAGACAGCCCTGGAGCATTCCAAGAGGGCTCCAAGTCGGCCCATAACAGGCCCCCCAAACGGCTTCCGACGGCGTCAGACGGACCAGGAGCCCACCAAGACGGCCGAAGATGGCCCTGAGATGGCCCAAGACGGCCCAAGAGGCCTCCAAAAGGGCCTCCAGGAAGGCCCGAAAAAGCCAAAATCATTGATTTCCAATTGGTTTTTTGAAGGAGTGTGGCATTTGCTTTTTTTCTGCCTTCCGACGGCCCGAGACGGCCCAAGAGCCCCCAATGATCGCCCAGGACGGCCCCAAGAGGCCCCAAAGACGGCCCAAGAGGTCTCCAAGACGCTCAAGATGGCCTCCAAGACGGCCCAAGAGCCCTCCAAGACGTCCTCCAAGAAGGCCCGACAAGGGTCAGAATGGCCTCCAGACGGTCAAGATGACCTTCAAAATGCCCACGTGTTCCCCGAAGGCTTTCCAAACCGATCCGGGGAACACATGGTCCGATAGCTTGGCAGGTCTGGCCTCAACGTTCGGCCACATAGGCGCTGCCAAAAAGGCAGTGGGCGGCGGTGATTCGCCGTAGGCGTCTTCGATCCGCCGCCCCCTGTTGGCTTGCCACAAGGGTGCCCGGCGTGCTAAATCCTTTCGCTTTGGGTTTTGGTTCTTTTTCCAAACGAACTCCCCCTGGGGCTTCGGCCCGTCCCGCCGGCCACCCGGAAAAGTGCACAAAAGGTGGCTGCAAAGGGTGTTTCGCCTCCAGACGGCTCCAAGATGGCCTCCAAGATGGCCAAGATGGCCTCCCTCCAAGTTCCCCCAAGATGGTCCAAGATGGCCTCGAAGACGGCCCACGAGAGTCCAGGATGCCACCAAGTTCGCATAAGAAACACCTACGACGGCCCAAGGCGGCCCGCGAGGCCTCCAAGAGGCCTCCAAGACAGCCCACGAGGCCTCGAAGGGGTCCTCCAGGGTCCTCAAGGACGGCCCGACGAGGTCAAATCATTGATTTCCCATAGGTTTTTCAAGGAGTTTAGCTTCCGCTCCATTTTTCCGACAGCCCACGACTGCTCAAGAGGCCATCAAACTCGCCCCTAGAATGCCCAAGAAGCCTCCAACACGGCCCCAGGACGACCCACGGCTCAAGATGGCCTCAAGATGGCCTAAGTTGGCCCTACAGGCCCGCAGGAGGCCTCCAAGACGGCCCAAGAGCCCTCCAAGACGTTCTCCAGGAAGGCCCGACAGGGCCAAAATCAGTGATTTCCATATTTTTGTAATAAGGATTTTGGCATGTTTTTCTTTCCAGCTCTCCGACGGTCCAAGACGGCCCAAGACCCCTAACATCGCCCCAAGAGCGCCCAAGAGGCGGCCCCAGCACAAGAGGCCCCAAAAAGGCCCCAAGACGGCCCAGGATGGCCCCAAAGACGCCGAATATGGCCTCCAAGACGGCCACCATGGCCTCCAAGACGCCCCAGAAGGCCTGCCGCAAGAGACCCCCAAGAGGGCCTCCAGGAAGGCTCGACGAGGCCAAAATCATTGATCTTCTTTGGGCGGTGAAAGGATTTTGGCGTTTACTTCTCTTCGGCCCAGCGACGACCCGAGACGGTCCCCAAACCCCTAAATATTACCCCAAGACGGCCCAGGGGCCTCTAAGATGACCCCACAACGGCCCGAGAGGCCCCCATGAGAAGACGGCCCTGGAGCACCCCAAGAGGCCCCAAATCGGCCCACAGGAGCTCCCAAAACGGCTCCCTGTGGCGTCAGACGGGCAAGGGGGCCACCAAGGCGGCCCAAGATAGCCCGAAGATGGCCCACGACGGCCCGCTGGGGCCCCCAAGAGGTCTCCAAGACTGCCCAAGAGGCCTCCAATAGGGCCTCCAGGAAAGCCTTTCGGAAGGCCCGAAGAAACCAAACTCATTGATCTTCCTTAGGTGTTGGAGGATGTGTGCATCTACTTCTCTTCAGCCTTCCGACGGCCCGAGACAGCCGAAGAGACCCGCAAAACGGCCCCAAGAGAGCCCGAAAACAGGCCAAGAAGCCTCCAAGACGCCTAAAATGGCAACCGAACGGCCCTGGAACACCCCAAAATGGCCCCAAATCGGCCCCAAGAAGCCCCAAATAATGCTTCCGACGGGCCAGGAGGCCACCAAGGCGGCCCAAGATGGCCCGAAGATGGCCCACGACGGCCCGATGGGGCCACAAAGAGGTTTCCAAAACTACCCAAGAGGGCCTCCAGGAATGCCTCTGGGAAGGCCCGGCAAACCCAAAATCACTAGTCTTCTTTAGGTTTTGAAGGATTTTGACATTTGCCTTTTTTCAACCTTACGACGGCCCGAGACGGCCGAAGAGCCCCCCAAAACGGACCCAAGAGAGCCTGATGACGGCCCAACAAGAGGCCTCCAAGACGCCCAAAATGACCTCCATGACGGCCCTGGAACACCCCAAGATGGCCACAAATCGGCCCCAAAAGGCTTCCAATAAGGCCTCCGACGGCGTCAAACGGGCCAGGAATGTTCTAAGACCGAGAAGCCCCCCAAAGGCCCCCAAGAGGCCCAAGGAGGCCCCCGAGATGCCTCCAAGAGGCCTTCAGGAAACCCCCAGGAAGCCCCAACAGTGGCCCAAAAGGCTCCCAAGATTAGGACGAAAAGAATATGTTGACACAGTTTGCTCTTGATACGTTCCGGGGATTCCTGTATTTCTAACAGCCTTCGCGGGGTACACTTTGCGCCGAATGTTGTCTAGTGTGCCTGGCGCCGCTGGTCGGTCACCCATTCGCAATCGAGTAATCGCCCGTAGGGGGCTATTTGGAACTTGCTGATTCCCCTTCTCGTTGCCGTGCGCGGGAGGGACGGTGGCGTACACCCCATCGCCCGCCTCCGCGCATTGCGCGCCTCGGCGGATTTCCGAATACCTGTTAAAGCAAGTCGCGCGCGAATATGGAAAGTTCGCCGGGCCTAAATTTGGAAAATCTGGGAAAAGTTTCAAACAAAGTGGCCTCGTATTGGGAAAACTACGGAATCGATGTCGAAACAGTCCGAAACCGATTTTGAAATTCCGGAATCAATTTTAATTCCCAGCCACAGAAATATTCAGATGTCGTGCGCGGCGGGCGCAAATCCACCCCTCATTAATTTCCGGGCGGTCCGACAGGCGCGGCTGGCTGATTCATGCGCCGCGCCGCGCGCGTTTGGGCGCAGCGCGCGCCCCGCCCTGCGCCCCCGAACAACATTGGAAGGGGTAGCCTCGAAAACCGCGCCCCGCCAGCTGCGACTCGCGGGCCCAAAAACAAAACATAATGGAACTTGATATGAGGACGCTCCGACGCGCGAAGAATGCACCACGCACATCGCGCAAAGAACCTGCGCGACGGAATGCGTTCGACAATTCGTCCCTGGAGCCCGCGCGAAAGAAAACAGGAAAACGAAAACTAGCCATATAAATGCTTTATGATACTCTAAAAGATGCCCCCTCCGCCTCCTTCCTGTTCTCATCCTCCTCCTCCTCCCTCTGATATTCCTCGCCATCCTCCCCCAAATGCTTCCCGAAGGGTTTCGACAACGGTTCGGGGAAAAGATCATCCGATAAATGTGCACAGCTCTTTCCGCAACGCTCGGCCACATGGGCGATTGCGAAGGCAGGGGGCGGCGGTGATTCGCCGTAGGCGTCTTCGATACTTCCAGGTGGCTGCACCAGCACCTGGAGACTCTTGAAGATCACGCTGCTTACCCAGCTTGATGACCTTGCCACTCATGCTGTGAGAACGGAAATCCACTCAAATACAAACGAACGGACCGTCGGGAAGGAGGAGGGACGAAGAAGAAACCCTGGGCCTCCATTTCAAACTTGTCGCCGGGATATGCTATATGCACGTGCTCCAAGCAGCCGAGGGAGCGGGAGGAGGAGCAGGAGGGCGAAGGAGGTACGTAGAAGGAGGGGGGCTCATGATGTTCTGGTGGCCAGTGAAATCAAAGCACCCCCATGTGCGCAGGTGGTTTAGATCGATATCTCTTTCATCCCCAATTGTGCTATTCGGGAGAGGTTTCCCCGCCCCCCCTTCCCTCTCGAACCAACGTCTGAAGAGACCCCCCCGCCGCCAATCGAAGCCTCCCGGGAACCCCTTGGGGGGCACTTGGGAGACCCTTGGGCGCATCTCGGCGGCCTCCTGGGGCCCTCCTGGGTTTTTGGAATGTCTCGGAAGGCCTCTCGCGGCCGGCTCGGTGCGCCAGCGCGAACTCTCAGCAACGCACCCCGCAAGACCGCGCGACGGGCGCTCGTCTTCCAGGGAAGTGGTGTGCGCGGGCGCCCTAAGCTTGGCGAGCCCGTCCGTCGCGCCACCGCCACGACGCTCCCACTGTGCCGTCGGGCCTGCTTCCACGTCAGCGGCAGTGCCATCTAGCGCGCCGTGAGCCGAACCATGTCTAGGGCTGAAGAGATCGAGGAAGGAAGAAGGGGAGGAGGAGGAAGGAGGGGGGGGGGAGGGGGGAGGGCAAGTTAGGTGCGCTCGCGTCATATATGACATCCTACCCCTCCCTCCCATCCCTTACCATGGCGCAGATCCCCTCTCTACTCGCTCAGTCGGATGTCGAGCAGGGCAATGATGGGCACGCGATGCATTGTAGAGCACGGCATGGCATGGCGCAGAAGAGCACCGTAAAGCGTAGTATCAACCTAGCATTGCAGCGCATGCCGTGGCATGGCACGGGAAATGACGCCAGCGCTGCAGCGGGAGCAGGAGTCGAAACGAGCGGAAGCGCGGAAATGAGGCCAGCGCTGCAGCGGGAGCACGATTCGGAACGAGCGGAAGCACGGACATGAAGCCAGCGCTGCAGCGGGAGCACGATGCGGAACGAGCGGGGCCCGAAAATGAGGCCGGCGCCTCAGCGAGAGCAGCATTGTGAAAAAATGCACGCGAAAACCCAGCTCCGGGGAAACCTGGGTGTAAAAAGAACAATACGCGGGGGGGGGGTCGGACACTCCCAGGCCGTCATCAGGGGAAGAGGGAGAATAGCTTTCACATAAAGTAACTGTAGAGAGGGAGGGAGGGGAGGGAGGAGGACCGAGTAGGAGGAGGAGGGGGAGGAGCATATAGCGAGCGATCATGCTGATCAATGACAGGGGAAAAAGGGCCAACCTAAGAGGCAGCCTGTGCTTCTTAGGATGGCTGGGGGTCAAGAGGAGGCGGAAGAGGGCGCGCGGTGGGCGGGGGAGAGGCTGGGCGGCGCCTGACGGCGGCCACGTCGGCCGCGAGGGCGGCGCCCCCGAACGGCGCCGCGCGCCGCGCGGGCGGGGCCGCGCTCGCCCCCCCCCCCACACACACACACACGCACGCACGCACGCACGCACGCACACACACACACCACACGCACACGCACACACACACACGCACACGCACACGCACACGCACACGCACACGCACACGCACGCACACACACGCACACGCACACGCACCACACACACACCCACACCCACACCCACACCCACACCACACCCACACCACACCCACACCACACACACCACACCCACACCCGCACCCACACCCACACCCACACCCACACCCACACACCCACACCCACACCCACACCCCCACCCCCACCCCCACCCACACCCACACCACACACACCCCACCACACCACACACACACACACACCACCACCACCACACCACACACACTCTTCGCCCCCCCCCCCCCCCGCCCCGCCCTCCGCCCCCTCCCCCAAACCAGGCCCCCAGGGACCTTGCCCTGGGCAATCCTCTGAAGATTCTGAAAGCCCGCCTTCTCGAGGCGGCCCGAACGCAACTTCCCCAGGTCTCTCAGGTGCTGGGTCGAGTGCGCTCCACGCGCGAGGCACCGCAAAACATTGGCCCCTGGCCAGTGCGCCAACGCATGGGAGGGGTCCACAAGACGGCCCCTGACACAGACCGAAGCCGTCGGACGAAAAACCGACCCAGACCAAGCCATGGGAGTGCACGGCGAATTCAAGAACGCAATCAAATCTCGGGCGGACGAACTGCACCCGCACATCTGACACCGCGAGAAAACTCCACAACACAGAGGGCGCTGATGAGTGGTCCGCGCCGCCGCCGAGCGCAGGAGCTGCCTTGCCGCCCTCCGCACCTGCTCTCTGGGGTGGCGGGGGGGGGACGCCCGCCCTCTCGCTCAAAGACATCAGACATTACAGGAACGAGATGACTCTGCACCTTCCGAGCCAAACCGTCCACGAAACGAACGGGAGCCGATTCGCCGTGCGGGACCTGAGCACGCTTCGCGAAATGACTGGCGACCTCGTCGGCCACCGCGTTCGCGAGCACAACGCCTGGGTTCAGCCCCCGACGGATGGCGTCCTCGACTTTGAGGTGGCTCGGAATCTGAACGAGAACCACATCGTCCAGCCGATCCAGAGCGCTCTGGACACGGCTCCAAAGGTCAACATGGGTCTGAATTCGCTCCAAAAGGCCAGCCTGGACGCGCGCGGAACCTCTAGCAACATAAGCTGAGTCCGCTATGCAACCCAGGCAAGCCTGATCAAAGGCAGACTCGAGAAACGCCGGAAGGGCCCACAGCTCTGCACGGTACACAGACTGCTCTCCAACAATCCCGCCCCCATATAAAAAACATAATGTCGGCATCCGGCGCGAGGGGGGGGGGGGGGGGGGGGGGGGCAGGGTTTAAGCGTCGTGGCCACAAACCGCGACGCCCCAAAACACCCGCCTCAGACGTCTATCCCTCGCGAACCCCCCACCGCTCGCATCCCCAGCGGCCCAGGTGCGAGTCCCCGCAAGAGGCCCAGGAAACGCGCCCGCGGCAGAGAGGATCGGGTCGTCGGGAGGGGGAGGGACATTCGTCCAATCGCGGGGCACGAGACCGCGATGCCAGAAACACGGAAGCTCAGCAGCAACAGACGCAGCTTTCCTGGAGAACGCTTCAGCAATCTGCTGGAATTCGGCATTGCACGGGCACTCCCAGAAACGGTGGATGCCCGTCTCAGGGGCCTGCTCACAGCGGGGGCAGGCGAGCTCACACACACACGCACACACACACACACACACCGCAAGCCTGAATTCGGGACCTCGCCCAGACGGCCCCCGCGAGCACTGCTCGTAGCAGGCCCCAATTCTGAACCGACTTACGACGCGAGGACGCAAGGTGCCGCCGCGGGACCGAAAGGTCGACGCCCGAAGCAAGACCCCCACCATTGCGGAACTCGGCGGCCGCAGACCATAAACGCGCCTCAATGTTACGGTCAACCTCCTTTTAAAAATCAGACGCCATATAAGCTCGGGAGCGAAGCTCGTCGGGAACCGCAAAGACGTCACCCCCAGGGGGGGCCCAAGACCACGGCCCGTCGAGCTTCCACCGCAAGGCCGTCATGGTGGCGACCGCAGCCGACGCTGGTCCTGTGATATTGTGCCACCTGCGCTGGGGGCCCAAGCTATCGACGCGCTCGACCGTGGACTCCCAACTGGCACGCGTGCGATCCAAACCTTTCTCAAGCGCAGCAGCAACGATCTGAAACCACGAGTCCAGCAACTGAAACACAGCGGTGAAAGAGGGATCCTTATTCCGCACCTCAAGGGCCAGCAAGGTCATGAGACAACGCCCTGCCGTGCCACGGGTTAAACTGCTAGCTCAGGCCCGTCGCCATTTCTGAAAGACCGAGGGCGCGACCCCAAAAACCTCCCAGGCGTAGGAAGCCTTCGGCACAGCCCCAGCGAGGATTAACCGCGCCCCGATCTTGCGAGGACCCACAGTAGCGGGCTTATTATTTCGACAAGCTCCTCTAGTGGCCTGTCCAAGACGCTTGGAGCGACGGGGCTCGGCAACTGTAACGCCACTGCCCCTCTCAATGTCCGGGTCCGCCGCAACCGAGGCCACTTCGACCTGGGCGCCCTTCAGTCCTAGGCCAGCTTGGATAGCTCGCGCCACCGAAAGCTCTGACGCCACAGGGGCCGATTTGCTCGCAATCTTAAGCTGCTCCTGATCGCAGCCCGAAGCAAAAACAGCACCGGCTTGTACTAATTCACGACTTACATCACGTTTCCATCCCTCGGCGCGCTGGGCGACGCGATCAATCCACGCGCGCAAGGAAACAAGCGCGCTGCTAGCGCGCGAGCGTTCACACATTTCGAACATCTGGCATTTCGAAAAGTCGGGGGCCCTGCGAGCACCAGCAACGAGCCCCCCATGACGCGGCATAGGTGGAGCGAGAACCCCATCATCCATCAAAAACCGAGGCCCCATGTGGGGGGCGCCTTCAAAGGTCAAGGGGCGCGGGGGGAAATCGAGATCGATCGCGTGATCAACCGCGCGCCCCCGCCGAATCGCGTCGCAGAACGCCCCGGCGCCCCGCGGCGCCGAGGCGGAGCAAAACTCGGGCAAGACCGAGCCAAGCGCAGCCTCGTCCGCATAACACCTGAGCAGAGCCTCCCGTAGAGCGCTGCTGCCGCGAACCGCGGCGCCCCAAGGGCCGTTGCGAGCCGCGGCCCGCGCCCGCGCGCGGCCCCGCGAATGACCCAGCCAAGCGAGCAATCCTATGGCGCGATCCTTCCGCACGTCAGGCTTGCGAAGCAAAGCGAGAACGGCCGCGGGCCACTGCCGAGGCCAAGCGACCTTGGCGGAGGAGGGGGGGGGCGGGGGGGGGGCAGGGGGGCGACGAGGATGGATGAGGAGGAGGATGAGGAGGGCAGCGAGCGTCTTCTTATTCGGCGCCTCGGCATTGGGCTGAAGGGGGGGACGGGTCGAGGGGGTCTGGCCCCGGGCCTCTGCTTGGCGCGACTGTTCGGGGCCGCGCGCCCCCCAGCTGCTCGACAGTCGCCGCAGACAGCCGAGATCTACTCCGCGGAGAGGAGGGGGGGTGCGAGGGCCCGCGCCGATCGGCAAACTAATGATTATATATATATATATATATATATATATATATATATAACGCTCACGTAGCAGCCCGAAGATTGTCTGTGCTACTTCGGTTTCATGGCAAGGGGGCCTCAAACAACTATCGCAGCACGCCCCGTGCACACTTGGGCCCCCGCGGGGTCCGACCCCTTAGTGCTGTCTGCCACCTTGCCCAAGGATCGCGCGGCGTTTGGGGGGCGGACTTGATGGCCGCAGGAGGGGGGTTGGTGTGTGATGCCCGACGTCATTAAGTGCACTTTGGCGGCGCCACGCTGCATTTGCTGCAGCGCAGAGCCTGCGCGCATGCTGCCTCGGTCCACATATTTGCAAGAGGTATCCGCCTCCACTGGAACCGAAGGCAGCAACTGCACTTTGGCGACGCAACGCCACTTATGAACATTACACAGGGAAGTTCCCTCACGCAGATCAGGTCTCCTGGTCTGCCCTGCGCTCTCCACATTCGCGCGGCCCCGACACGATGGCGGCACATCTCTCTCTACGCAGGGTAGGAACCATCATGAAAACCATGGATCGCGGCCCAACAATTGCACGCTTCTCCCCTGTAGGTAAGGGGAAGCCTGAAACAACCTGATTGCAGCGCACAACGTGCACACTCGGATCTCCGCAGGGACTCGCTCAGTACTACTTTTCTGGGGGAGGCGGCTGCACATAGGAGGGCAGACGCGCTTTCTTGACCACCTACAGAGTGCACGTAGGTCCCCTACGGGGTCGACCCCGTCAATACAGGCACCCCATCTCAATGCGCGCAGCGCGCCCAAACCGGTTCGCCTGTTTTCCTGCTCGCAGCCGCGGCATGCCAGGATGGCGCATACTCTTGTGGGCGGGATGTGGTGGGTGGAGGGCTGCTGCCCCCCCCCCCCCCCCCCCTCCCCCCAGCAAGAGCGGCGCGTGTTTTTTTCCACAGCGCCGGGGCTACGCCCATGGCCAGCCCGCGCTACTCTACACGCTGCTCGCGCACTCCATGCAGGGAGGGCAGGCGAGCTTATCTTGACCGCGCACAAAGCGCACCTGCCCCCCCTACGGGGTCGACTCCATCAATATAGGCAGCGCACCAGACATCTCTGTGTTATGTCTTGCTCAGCTGTGGCAGGCCATACTCATGAGGCGGGAGTGCCAGGTCGACCTGGAGCGGTGCATGGGACGGAGGCGGATGTTTTCATCGCGAAGACAAAACGAAGTACAGCAGCAGTACCCTGGCTGATGGGGCAACGTCGGGAACCCCCTCCGACGAAGCGCCACTCAACATCGATGCACCTGCGCGGTAATATTCCACAAGGCGCCCTTATGTGGTTGAGATTCGGGGCACAAGAACTTCCACTCGAAATCCTCTTCCACTGTGAATCGAAAAGTGGATGGAGTCGGATTGTAACAGCGCTACCCGTCAGATGTGCTGACTCCTTTTGTGGCCTATACTTTGCTACTCCTTTGAACGGCCATACTGTACCATTGCGGCAGTACCTCGACTGACCCAGTTCAAGCGGCAGCGCTCTACCCCAGGGCTGAAGCTACATCCTCTGGGGAGGACGAATGGCTTACACCATTGATAGCTAACACTTGGTACAACTGTACGGCCTTCAGACCAGCCTTATCATGACACAGGCCAGCCTAATTCTGCTGCCAACACTCTCAGCAGATACCGCCATAGGACTGGTAACATACAGCAGTACCGCCTGCAGGCCAGCCTTCGACCTCACAGGCCAGCCTTCCAGACCGCAGGCGATTGACCTATCCTCGCTCTCCATCCGCATACCTACCCCCGCAATTGTGCCATGCGTGCGGTGACGGTGGCCCCCTCCGCCTAGGAAACGAAGAGCGGGCCTACCGCTGGCTAAAAAAGCGTGCCTACTGCTGGCAAGAGGGGCCGTACAAAGCTTACTACGGCCATGCTTCTTTTTTAAACGCAGCATGCCAATCGGCACACACTGGGAAAATGGGCTGGGTTCGGAAGATACCTGGGCTGGGTGGGGGTAGGGGATATCCTACGGCAGCAACTGCAATTTGGTGGCGTAGTGCCACGGCTCTACTAGTTGGGAACATCGCAGCCAGTGTTTTCTCTTGCTCACAACTGCAGCCTGCCAACATGGCACTTATTCTGAAAAACGGATGGGGATTGGATGTGGTTCTGGGGGTGGGGGAGTTGAGCTACGGTTTGGGGTACACCAAAACCCTGGGAAGCACCCCTAGAACTGCTACAGTGCCACTCCCTTTCAAGCTTGGCGTCGTTCGTTGCACTCCTCTGAACTGACGACAGTCACCATCGATCTTAAGGTTGTTACTCAGAGAAATACTGCTCAGAGGAACTGACGACACTCTCCTTAGCCTAAGGTGAGTGTCGTCCCACCTGGCGGGCGCCTACTCTCACTATTATTTTCTTCCCACGCTCGCTTTCCTTCGTTTCCCGTGGCGTCCGCCAGGTGTTTTTGTTGACCCGAGTCGTTTATCTTCCTCCACTGCAAGAACGACCCATGTGCACACATAGGATCTGGCCAACGCAAAAGGAGGAGGAGGAGGAGGAGGAGGAGAAGCGAGCGAGGCGAGGAGGGAGGGATGACGACGGAGACGAGGGCGGAAGTACAAGGGGGGGGGGGGGCGGCGGCGACAACGACGACGTCGACCAGGGCGGCAGCGGCGGCGGCGTCGACGAGCACCCCCCCTCCGCGGCGGCTCGCCATGGCCCCGCCAGGCTGCGGCGTGGGTACCACGGCGTCCGTGGCGTCCTCGCCTCCTGGCCGGCGCAGGCGGGGCGGGCTCATCGATCCTCCTCCTCGATCCTCCTCCTCTTCCTCCCCCTCCTCGTCCTCCTCCTCCACCTCCTCCTCCTCGGTCCTCGTCGGCCCTCATCAATCCTCCCTTGGCCCGATCATCACCCTCCTGGATCCTCCCCCTCCTCCTCCTCCTCCTCCTCCTCCTCCTCCTCCTCCTCTTCCTCCTCCTCGATCCTCCCCCTCCCCGATCCTCCTCCTCGTCCTCGTCCTCCTCCTCCTGCTCCTCCTCCTCCTCCTCGGTCCTCCTTCTCGACCCCCCTCGCCCTCCCCGATCCTCCCCCTCCCCGACTGCTCCTGCTCCTGCTCCTCCTCCTCCTCCTCCTCCACCTCCTCCAGCTCCTCCTCCTCGTCATCATCATCATCATCATCATCATCATCATCATCATCATCATCATCATCATCATCATCATCTTCAGCATCACCATCAGCATCATTATCATCATCAGCAGCAGCAGCAGCATCATCAGCATCATCGTCATCATCGTCATCATCATCATCATCAGCATTGTCATCATCATCATCATCATCATCAGCATCATCATCATCATCATCATCATCGACAGCATCATCCTCATTCTCATCCTCATCCTCCTCCTCCGCCTCAGCATCATCAGCATCAGCATCATCGTATCTGTCATTGTCATCATCAGTGTCATCACCAGCATCATCACCATCAACAGCACATCATCATCATGGCATCATCAACATCACCATCAATATCATCATCATCATTACCATCAGCAGCAGCATCATCACCGTCGTCAGCATCCTCACTACCACAACCATCACCATCAGCACCAGCATCAGCATCACCAGCATCTCCATCACCATCACCATCACCATCACCATCATCATCATCATCATCATCATCATCATCAGCATCGTAACAATCATCATCAGCGGCACAAGCAGCATCACCATGTTCATCATCAGCATCATCATCAGCGGCATGATATTGACACTCTTCATCAGCATCGTTGTCATCCTCATCAGCAGCAGCATCATAAAGATCAACAGAAGAGGCATCGTCATCATCGGCGTCACACTCATCACCATCATCAATATCAGCATCGTCATCAACATCAGCATCATCATCAACAGCTTCATCGTCACCATCTTCATCCTCATCCTCATCCTCATCCTCGTCCTCTTCGTCATCAGCATCATCATCGTAACACTCAGCATCATCGTCATCATAGTCAGCATCATCATCATCGTTATGGACATCGTCATCGACATCGTCGTCATCATCATTATCATCACAATAATCATAATCTTTCTCATCACCACCATTGTCAGAATCATCATCACCTTTCTCATCGCCATCAGCATCATAATCAGCGACAGCATCATCACAAGCATCATCACCACCATCACCATCACCAGCACCATCATCATCACTAACAGCATCATCATCCTCATCATCACCAGTGTCATTATCATCATCATCAGCATCATCATCATGATCATCATCACCACCACCATCATCATCATGATCATCATCATCATCATCAATTTCATAATCATCAGCATCGCCATCATCAACATGTTCGTCATCATCAGCACCAGCACCAGCACCAGCACCAGCACCAGCACCAGCACCAGCACCAGCACCAGCACCAGCACCAGCACCAGCACCACCATCATCATCATCATCATCATCATCATCATCATCATCATCATCCCTCTCCTCCTTCTCCTCCCCCATGCCCCCACCCGCACCCGCCACGGGAGCGAATCAACGGCGCGGAACGAGAGCGCGATGAGGAACGACAGGGGGGGAGAAACATCGACCTCGGATTGGATCTAAAACCACAATAGATCGGCGACAGGCTCCGCGTAAAAACACCGCACGCTCCTGGGCAGGGTGGGCTATCGGGTCCCTATCGACGATAGACAGGCGGTCACGGAGCGATGCGCCCCCCCCCCCCTGGAGCCTATCTCTCCAAACGTTACCCCTAGGGGGGCGCGAGAAGGGGGGTCAAGGATGGCAAAAAGGAGATTGCGCGAATAAGCTGCACGTCACCATGGGGGAGGCTGGACTTGCTTCGTCGTGTTCCCGAAGTCCCTGAACAAAAACAAGGAGAGGATAAGTCAGCTTCGAATCGGTAAATCAGATCGAATCGACATGTGCATAGGATCGGGCTACACCGACACGGAGCCGAGGTCGGATCGGACCAGCTGCGTGCGTCAGGATGCACAGCAACGTCATGCGAGCATGGGGCCGCATCGGAGTTTCGGCATATCGGAATCAAATCGGATCGGGCCAGTCCGAATCGACATCCGATCGAATCGATCGGATCGAAGAGATTAGACCCTGCAGGAGGGTGGGCCGCATCGGATCTTCGGCAGATCGGAATCGAATCTGATCGGGCCGGCCGGAGTCGACATCCAAAGGGACCGATCGGATCGAAAAAATGGACCCTGCAGGGAGGGGTGGGGGCAACGGATGTTCGGCATATCGGAATTGAGTCGGATCGGGCCAGCTGGAGTCGACATCCGATCTGATCGATCGCATCGAAATTGACCCTGCAGGGGGGGGCAGGGGCGGGCGAGCCGTGGGCGGGAGGGCGAGAGGCGGGCGAGCCGAGGGGCGGGACGAGGCTGCGGCGCTCGGAGGGCTAGGGGACAGCGCAGGGCTTCGCGAGGCCGCCTCTGACCGCCCTCGCCCACTGGTTGCACGAGCGGGAGCTCTGTAAGCATCGGGGCGGCATCGACGCGCCAAGGTTCGGCAGTGTGTGTGTGTGGCTTGTGGGGACCGTCGGCGCTGGGCAGCACCGA
Source organism: Prorocentrum cordatum (assembly GCA_963575745.1). Taxonomy (NCBI): domain Eukaryota; class Dinophyceae; order Prorocentrales; family Prorocentraceae; genus Prorocentrum; species Prorocentrum cordatum. The sequence continues at coordinate 380,503 of CAUYUJ010020838.1, forward strand.
CCCCAGAATGATAAACCCAGACAGGTAGTAACGAACAAGTCCCATGGAAAGATGGTGATTTCGGGCGAGGGGGTCGGTCGGAGCAACGACGATGTGGAGTGGGCCGCTCTATCTGCCACCGTGCCGTAGGTACTGAGTGGAGCGCGCTCAGGCCCTCAGAGCCCCCTTCATCGGGTATTCGAATGTCGTGAAACCACTTTTGGGGGCCCAGGCCACAACCACAATGCCAGAATCTCGGGGCCAGCGTGGTTTTCCCGACGCAGAGGTGTTAGACAGCGCGGATCCCAAACAGTGATATCTTCCAATACATGCGGCGCAGTCTAGGCGACGCAACCATTGTGGTGCAGTCTAGGTGATGCAATGCCTGTGGTGCAATCTTTGTGGCGCAACGCAATGCAAGGCAATGCGCAGCAATGCAAGCCGATGCTAAGCAATGCAATACAATGTAAAACAACGTGGCGACGGGCGGCGACGAGCCAGCCGGACCGCCGCTGGGGCCCAACGGCGACGGCGGCGACGGGCCTGCCTGACTGGCGCCAGGGCCCAGCAAGGACGGCACCGATGGGCGACGAAGAGCCGTCTGGACCAGGACCGCGGCCCAGTCACCTTCGAACACACGGCAACAAAAAAACCCAAGGCGCAAGCACGGTGTAAATCCGCCGACCCCTTGTGGGTCTCTAGGCGTGTGAGATAGTTCCCCCCCCCATAACCCCCCCCCAGTGTTGGCGGAATCGGCGCAGCAGTAATATCAGAGAGTTCCGACGATGATATATATATATATATATATATATATCACCACAGCAAGATGAATCTGGTAATGTAACCGTGACCACGGCCTCGCTAGCCGTGCAAAAAGGTGTGGCTCCTTGGGCCACGTCAAACAAGTGTACAGTATGGAACTCCCGCCCTTGAGCCAAAACCACGACAAACACGGGCCTCGGGCAGGTAGAGCAGGAATGAATACATATAGCTAACACCGGTTATACTCTTCTCAGTCCTGAAACTACATGTTTCGAGACCGCATGAGACTGCGAGTCGAATCAGAAAGAAAAGAATCATCACATAAAGACTCCAAGGGATCCAAAAAACCTCCCTCGTCTCCAATGGCGGCCTCTACTGGTGCATCTGCGAAAGCACCCTTGCCGTGGCGCTGCGTCCGACGTCCACTTTGGAACATCTCATCAAAAGTGCACTTCCAGCGCTGTGTACACAAAAACTCTCCCATCACATGTCGAGCCGGATATCCCGGTTTCGTCAAACTGTCTGCCAGCATCGCTAGACCATTCACCCATCGAAAAGAAACGCCCGTGCGCAAAATCTGCTCCTTAATGCCTCTGGCCTCCTCACCTGATCTGAAACTGCGCATACCCAGCTGAGGAGACTCTGACTTCAAAATCGCCTCAGAGATGCCACGTGAATCTGTAAGGAACATCCGTGGTACTGTCTTGACTGTGTCGTCCAACTTCCAACGAGTCGGCTCAACTCTATGTAACTCTGCCCACGTCAATCTGGAAAACCACAGCATCTCGTCACCGAACGCGGTTGACTGCGTCTCGTTGTTGTTGGAGCCCGAAATTTTAAAAGGTAGCTTGAGAGATCTCCAACCAAGTATTGAAACATTTGCCATGCTGCCATTCGCAAAGTCAGGAGTCGAGAGACCTGTCACCAGCCCGCCAGTCTTGCTGCCGTCGGGCCTGATCTTGTCACTAGCATCGGCCCGCTGCACCATCCATAACTCATGGCAGTCGTAGTTCTCGAACTGGTGGAACTTGATCACCTGCGAAGCGGACCTTCGCATATCCTTGACAAGCTTGTTGGCGTTCACCAGGTCGCTGATCTTGGCGCTGTTGCCTTGAGATAATGCCAGCCCAACATCCACCGCATATTGTGGAGACACTTGTTGTGCTCTCCAACTGGCTGTGCCCAGTACTCCACGAAGTAGTGAAATCTCTTTCGGCTCGAGTGGTAGATGAGCCTGCTTCTTGCGGTCAGCGTCAATCCTGGCCTCCGTGATGAATTGGTTTAATTTGTTTGTGTAATCGTAGAGGTCCAACGTGGTCGAAAAATCCTTGAACTGGCGGACGCGTAGTCCACTGAATTCAGCCTGACCATAAGTCCATGCTCCCCATCGGTAGAGGTCCCTGATGGCCTTCTCCGCGTCCTCGTACAACTTCGACGTCTCGTCGCCACCAATGATGAAGTCATCCACGTGGACGCCAATGATACCCTTCAGCTGGTTATTGGAGTCCAACAGAATCCACGCGCATTGGTCTGCACGTAGTTGTCGCCAACCTCGGCCACGAAGTTTGCGTGAAATATCAAGCCACCATGCCCTCGGAGCCGTCGTCAAGCCATGGAAAGACTTGACCATCTTCAAAACCTGCGAGGGACGCCCAAGTCCATCCGGAAAGGCATGGGCCACTTCCGCAGGAACCTGCACATTGAGACTCTCGAGCTCCTCGCTCGCATCGGTCTGGAGGAAAGCTGAACTGACATCGCCGAACTTAAGCTTGAATTTGCGTTGCGCGCACACCTGGAACAGCATGTTGCGAGCCAGCTTCCACGGCGTAGGCGCCGCCGTAGCGAGATCCGTCAGGCTCGGGTGCTGGTAGCCCAAAATGACTAAGCGAGCCTTCGGCTTGCGTGCGCCACCCTCCTGGTACTTGTAGGTGAGAACCCAGCGCATCTTGAGCAGTCGCGACTCGTCGATCTCAGTGAGCTCCTCCTGGGCGATCCGCTTCAGGACCTTGGTCGCTATGACTTGGCTGATCTCCTTGCACGTAGCCTTGTCAAATTCAAGCTGCTGCCCAGGCGGCAATTTGGAATGGGCGACTTCTGTCGCTTTGCCGTCGCCTAGCCTCTTGGAAAGCCAGACCGTAGAGTCTCGAAGGAAAGCTCCAATGTGAGCGAAATCGGTCGCGACCTCGATAACTTCACGCTCAATGGTCGTGTCCTTCAGGTAGACCACGGACTGATGGCGCAGGTTGTCCCAGGCCTCCGGGTACCTGACCTCGCCCACGAAGTCGCACGTCATGAAATCCATCTCGCCGAGCTTGATGCGCTTGGCCCCTGGCTCCGTTAAGTCACGTTCATCTGCTTCACTAGTGGGGGCCTCCCCTGCAGGATCCCGATTTCCCGCGAAACCCTCTGCGACCGGCCCGTCCGCAGAGTCGGGTCCCACCCCAGATGGCTCTGCCGGGCTACCCTCTCGGGGAACTGCCGCGGCTTCGTCGCCAATCGGAGCACCTGCAGGGCCACTGGTGATCTCCTCAGGTATCGCCGAGGTCTTTCCTGGTCCATATGGCGCGTCCTAGGGAGATGCCTTGTGCATCAACCGGACCCGTCTGATCGGCTTCCAGTCCGGATCATTATTGATTTGGTCCCCTTGGTGAAGATCTCGGCCTGTTCCAACCTCATCTTCAGGTACAGGTACTCGGGACAAATCTAACGGATCCCCTCGAGGGGCTAGATGTAGGTTTGCACCGTCGTCTCCAGCCTGAGCACCATCATGATATTCATGCCGATCTCCTTGGCGAAAATCTTCACCTGGTCCTGGTTGCTCTGGTAGATCTGCAAGGCTCTCCGCAATCTCGCGCTCCGAGGGTAGGTCGCCTGCCAAGTCGGTAAACTCACCGCGCCCAGCACCTTGGAAAACATTGGATGCGTTGGTCGGTGAATCTTTGTCCATGTTACCCTTGAACGAAGCCACGACCACCTCGCGCTGACTGCTCGACCTCAGCTGTGTCGGATGACGCCGAATAAGTCTCGTGCCATGCACGATCCACACCACCGAAATCTCGCCCTCGATCGAAGCGGACTCGTCGGCACGGTCACGCTTGAAATTGACCTTCGGTTCGATGGCCAAAACTCTCGCAGGTCCAAACCGCGAACCTCGAGATCCGGCATTCTTGCCGCGACGGAAGTACATGATCCAGTCGCCGATCTTGATCGAGAGAAGCTTCTGCCTCATGGAGTGCCGAAGCCGAGTCGCCACTGAACGAGCCGAAGGCTCTAATGAGCAGGCAACTGGACCTTCCGTGGGCATGGCCCGACCCCCGCGCGGGCGGCCCGATCCCCGCGAGCCGCCCGCGGCCAAGATCGGTTCGTCCGCGCGGGCCGCGCGAACACATCAAAGAATAAGTACGACTTCGGAATCGCTCTTCGTAGCGGCGGAGCAGCAAGCGGGCCGCCCCGATACATAGCAAACGCACAAACGGACCTTTGGCTTGACAAACTAACCTTTCACATGTGCCAGGGCCTCCCGCGCCCACCGCGCCATCGTCGGCACAGACGCCGCGGCGCCCGCCGAGCTACTCGCGGGGCCGCCAAGCGCCCCGTATCCCCCCCCCGCATGTTTCCGTGAGCCGCCCCCTCCGACGTGGCGCCCGCGCTGGTCAGACAAATCCCAGCACCGTTGCGCGGTCGGCGCAGGCGTCGCCCGACGCGGCCCTGCGGGGCCAAAGGCTCGCCGCACGAATGGCCGCGGGGGCCGTGCGGACGGCCTCCAACGCCTCCCGAGAGAACCCCGAACGGGCCCAAGACTGCCTGTAGACCTCCGCGACGCGGCCCGAAGTTGCCCCAATGCGGCCTCGAGAATGCCTGAGAGGAACCCTCGACAACCGCACCAGGCCCCAGGCGTTCCAAGAGGGCCCGCATTGGCACTTGAGGGCGCCGGATTGCCCCAAGAAGACACCCGTCATCCGCAGAGACGCCACAGCGAAGCCCAGAAGAGATTGCTCGAAAATGCTGAAGCCAGGGAGGGCTACCACAATCTGGATCACAAACGCCCCCCTACTGCGCTTCGACGTCACATCTAATATCAGAGCCCGCCCTGTGCCGAGGGCATGCAACCCCGACGATCAGCCATAAGCGTAGCGCGCCTACGAGAAGATCGGGGGGGTGCGGCGGCGGATTGCCGCAGGCATCATCGATCTCGGGCGCCCCCCTCCCTGTCGCCCCGTCCGCTCCGCCCTGCTGGACCGCCTTCTGCCGCAGCCAGGGTTTTGAACCCTGGCTGCGGCAGAACTGGAGTACCCCCCAAGGAGAGTAGGACGAGGACGAAGGGGAGGAGGATCAAGGAGGTGGAGGAGGTAGCACCAACATTGGAAACATCACATAACAGTGCTTTCACCTAGGGGGCCTTAGCTGAAAACCCCCCCTTCGTAATTAAGACTCCCCCCTTCAAGAACCAAGCCAAATCGACACAGCGTGAATACAATCGGCCCTCCGGAATCTCAAGAAGACCCCAAAGTGGCCCAAGAGGCCCCCAAGCGAGCCCATCGAGGGCTCCAAAACGGAATCAAGACTGCGCAAGATCGTTCCGATACAGCTCCAAGAGACCTCGAAAGGCACGAAAAGACACGAAAAGGTACGGAAAATCACGAAAAGACACGAAAAAGGCACGAAAAGGCAAGAAAAAGCACGAAAAAGGCACGAAAAGGCACGGAAAGGCACGAAAAAGGCACGAAAAGGCACGAAAAGGCACGAAAAGGCACGAAAAAGGCACGAAAAGGCACGAAAAAACACAAAAAGGCACGAAAAGGCACGAAAAAGGCACGAAAAGGCACGAAAAGGCACGAAAAAGGCACGAAAAGGCACCGAAAAGGCAGGAAAAGACACGAAAAAGGCACGAAAGGCACGAAAAGACACGAAAAGGCACGAAAAGGCGCGATAAAGGCACGAAAAGGCACGAAAAAAGCACGAAAAAACACAAAAAGGCACGAAAAGGCACGAAAAAGGCACGAAAAAGGCACGAACAAGGCACGAAAAAGGCACGAAAAAGGCACGAGGCAAAAGGCACGAAAAAGGCACACGTCAAAAACGCACGAAAAGGCACGAAAAGGCGCGAAAAAGGAAAAGGCACGAAAAGGCACGAAAAAGGCACGAAAAAGGCACGAAAAGGCGAAAAGGCACACGCACGAAAAGGCACGAAAAGGCACGAAAAGGCAAAAAGGCACGAAAAGGCACGAAAAGGCACGGCACGAAAAGGCACGAAAAAAGCACGCACGAAAAGGCACGAAAAGGCACGCACGGCACGAAAAAGGAAGGCACGAAAAGGCACGAAAAGGCACGAAAAGGCACGAAAAGGCACGAAAAGGCACGAAAAGGCACGAAAAGGCACGAGGCACGACAAGGCACGAAAAAGGCACGAAAGGGCACGAAAAGGTACGAAAAAGGCACGACAAGGCACGAAAAAGGTACGAAAAGGCACGAAAAAGGCACGAAAAGGTACGAAAAGGTACGAAAAAGGCAAGAAAAAGGCACGAAAAAGGCACGAAAAGGCACGAAAAAGGCACGAAAAGGCACGAAAAGGCACGAAAAGGCACGAAAAGGCACGAAAAAGGCACGAAAAGGCACGAAAAAGGCACGAAAAGGCACGAAAAAGGCACGAAACGGCACGAAAAAGGCACGAAAGGGCACGAAAAGGCACGAAAAGGCACGAAACGGCACGGAAAGCGCACGGAAACGCAACGCAAAACAAACGAAAAGGCACGAAAAGGGCACACAGGAGCACGAAAAGGCACGAAAAAGCACGAGTAGGCACGGAAAAGGCACGAACAAAGCAAGGACAACTACTGAACACAAACGGTGCGCGCACAAGTGGGAACGGCGGGAAAATGGCCAGTCGCCCGCCTGCCCTACCAGGTCGGGCACATGCCCGGAGCGTGTCCGCGCCCCAAGCGAACCTCCCGGCCCTTCCCTGGAGGGTTGCCGAATCGCCCGGCCACTGCCCGGCGCGCGCCCGGCCTCGGCGCCAGCGACAACGCAATTGCCCGGCGCAGGACGGAATTGCCCGGGTCTACGCTCCGCGGCGGCCGCCATTCCCCGAAACCACCGGGACGGCACGTCACCGCACGGCACCGCGCGCGGGCACGACACGGCACGGTGGGACACAACACGACATGGCACGGCACGGCACATGGGCACGGCACGTCACGGCACGCGGGAACGGCACGGCACGGCACGACACGGCACGTGGGCACGGCATGGCACGACATTGCACACGGGCACGGCACGGCACGGCACGTGGGCACAACACGGCACGGGGCGGCACGGCACGGCACGGCACGGCAAAGCACGCAAGCACGGCACGGCACGGCACGACAATGGCACGGCACGGCGCGGTACGACGCGACACGGCACGGTGCGCGGACGCGGCGCGGCACGCGGGCACAACGCGGCACAGTGCGGCACAGCGCGGCACGGCACGGCACAACGCATGTTCCGAAATGTTGTTTCCAGAAACGGGTTTCTGTCTTGAAGGTGCTCGGACCCCGTGTATTATCTTGAGTGGGCCCCCCATTTCCATGCGTATCTCTTGTTGGTGGGGGCGTAGACCCAGAAAGAAACCTTGCCTGTGAAACCATGGGCTTGACGACCTACGAGGCGTTATCTTACTGGGCCATTGCATTAGAATGCAATCGGGATGCCCGCAAACACCTTCTCGCGGCACCTCGGGCCCCATGTCTAGCATGCGTGCGCAGAGCGAAGTTCCATCTATGAACATTGCCAGGGTGCTCAGAACGAGGCTCCACATAAAATACACGAGGGTGCTGAGAGCAAAGCTCCAAATATAGGAACATCGAAATTGCGGCGGGCGCAGCTCCAGAGACATACACGTTTAGCAGATTCGCCTTTTTGGTCTTAACAGCTTCGAGGACTGTCAAACGGCCAAAAGGTCGCGCCAAGACGGCCCAAGAAGCCCCCAAGAGGGGCCCGAGAGGGCCCAAGAGGGCCCCAAGACGGCCCAGGAGGCGCCCACGACGGCCCCAACAGGACCACAAGAGGGGCCCCAGAGAGGTAAATCGAATTGATATGTCGAGCCCTCCGTCCCAAGAGGACCCCCCAGACCGTCAGCAGGCGCTCCAGAATCTCCCAACAGGCCTCCCAGAGACCCCAAACTGGTCCCAAGAAGCCCCCAAACGGCCCCTCAGAGGCCTCCAAAGGCCTCACATGTGGACTTCCTCCCTCTTCAGGGGGTCGGCGGAATGGCGTCAGACTCTTGCATCAAAGGAAAGAGTGTTGAGAGCGCAGCTCTATGTAACAAGTGAGGGCGTTGAGACAAAAACTACAAACACGCATATGATGGTAGCGACATCGGCAGGAGGGGGAAGATGACCACTCTCGTATCGGCGCTGCACCGTCCCAGGGTTCTCTCCAGCTTCCTGGGGGCCTCTGCTCTGGCCTGTCTTCTACATGATGGACGCTTCGCGTATCCCCACCGGCTCATCCTGAAACGACGCCCGCAGTACATGCCCCGGTGACGGCTGTGGAGGAGCATGTAATGGATCAAAGGATTACGGAAGGGCTCATATACCCTAAGAGGAGAAGGAAGAGGATGGTGGACGAACCAGGGGAGGATCAAAAGGAGGAGAGGGGGAAGCGGAACCAGGGAGAAACGACGAGGAGGAAGAGGAGGAGCTTCTGGGAGTTTTTCGGAGGCCTCTTGGGGGCCTCCTGGGGCCTCTTGGGGGCCTGTGGGGGCTCCTTGGGGGCCTTTTTTCGCATTTTCGCAGAAAACGCCACTCCCAACGATAGTTTTGAAAAAAAAAGTGAACTGACGCAAACGACTTTTTTTTCAAAACCCTGGCGTGCCCTGGCTACCTGGGCCGTCCGGTCGTTGAGGGGGAAGGGGGTGAACCGCCCATGACGCGGCGCATGCAGTGTCCATCAATAACATTACCACCGCCATCGCCACCGACATTCGACGAGCCCCGCCGTCGTCACGTCGTATAATTTCTATGTCATGGACTGTTCTTTCTTGGAAGATCCTGCCGTGCAGGGTGACGCGCACTTTCGTCCACTGCTGATCGGGTTCCACACTTCGGCAGTACCCCAAGCAGCCCAAGAGGGCCACAGCATACACCAGACGGCTCTGACAGGAGCCCAGCGCCAGGTCAAAGAGACGCCCAAGACGGCCAAAAAGGCTCTAAGAGGGGCCCAGCGCCAGGCTCTAGGAGGCTTCCAAGACTGCCCAAGAGACGCCCATGAAGGCCCAAAAGGCTTCCAAGATGGCCCAAGATATACCCAAGACGGCTCCAAGAGGGCCCCAAGATGGCCCGCGAAGTCCCCAAGACGGCCCTGGAGGCTTCCAAGACGGCCCAAGAGACGCCCAAGACGGCTCGAAGAGGTTCCCAGCGCCAGGTCAAAGAGACGCTCAAGACGGCCCAAGAGGCGCCGAAGACGGCTCGAAGAGGGGCCCAGCTCCAGACTTTAAGAGGCTTCCAAGACGCCCCAAGAGACGCCCAACACGGCCCAAGAGGCTTCCAAGACGGCCAAAGAGGCTTCCAACACGGCCCCTGAGACGCCCAAGAGAGTGCCCCAAGACGGCCCAAGAAAGCGGCGTCGGCAAATTGCCCCAGCGACCTGCCCTAAGCAACGCAAGCTCGTTCACGCGTGAGTAACTCTCGTGCGATCTGCGCCACGCACATCGAAGCGCCGACGTTCACTCCCCCCGCGGCGGAATCAAAATTCCCGCAGCTGTTTTTCGCCGCGGGCGCCCTACGGATTTCTGGGGATGGGCGCGGGGACTCTTTCAAAGACACAGAGGCTGTTCATTGGAGCCTTTACAGCGCCCACTGGACTGGTACGTAGCCCGACGCCTTGCGCTGGTTGTTGCGAGCGGCGCAGGCTAAAGACACACAGTCAGATAACGATAGCGTCGGCTCGTCTAAATAGATGCGGCGTGCGGTCTTCTTGATCTGTCTAATAAGAATCTCCAAGTCAGCCGCAAGACCGTGGAACTCGCCTGCGCTCTGGATGATGCCCGCGGCGTTCTTACCACACCACTCGCGCAACTGGTTGCTCGCAAAACCGCCACCCGGGTCCGAAATCAAGAACTGACACCGCGGCTTGTGCTGCTACCAGTCCCCCAGGAACGCCGACAACACTTGGGCGCCAGACGGCTCGAAATACGCCTTCTTCCCCTTGGTATCCACTACCTTAAAAACACTGCGAACTGCCAACTTGCAGGCCGCGTCCATATAGAGCACCGCGAACAGCTTCCTGTGGTGCACCTCCAGCTCGAAGCAGTCTAGCTTCACCATCTGCCGCAGCTTGGGTGGCGTAGAGAGTGACACCACGGCGTGGTGCTGCGTGTCCTGTGTCTCGGCGCAGGCATCGCAGATCAGCTCGCCCACGAGGGCCTGCTGCCAACTAGGACACCCGCGTCTCTGGAGCATCGCCTTCATGTTGGTATTGGACATATGTCCACCTAGAATGTGGAGGCCCTTCAACCAGAATTTGACCTTGTCGAGCGTGACGTTATCCTCCGGCATCTTCTTGAAATGCTTATCTATGCCCGACTCGATGCCGCACAGCTGCTGCTCGTCGTCCTGCAGCGCACTCATTGCCCAGAAGTCCTCCGCGAAATCCTGACCACGCAGGTCCTTCACGAAACCCTTGACCAGTCTCCGAATCATCGGTTCTGGATAGTAGGCCGACGCCGCCACAGCGTCGTGACCCTCGAGCGTGCTGTGAGGATGGTCCTTAGTACAGCGCGGGGCCATCCACTGCGTAAAATTCTCGTCGCTGGTGAGAATGCCCCAAGACTTGCTCCTGAGCGCGCCATGGTCATCGCACATGCCGACCTGGCGCGCGTCAACCCTGACCATGCGGAGAGATCTCCCGAGGATCTTCTCCGCCTCGCGCCTGGGCCGGTTGAGCTCTGGCGTAGACCAACCACTGCACTTGTGCGGCCACTCCCAGTGTATATCACCATTGTGTCGTAGAGTCTCCAAGGCCATAGCCACGCAGCGTCCATTCATGGCGCGAGCCCGAAGTCGCGATCGTAGAAAATTCCCCCAATTGCCAGGTCGTCGTTTGTGTGTCGGGGGTAAGGTTCTGCATCAACGAGAAGTAGGTACATGGCGTCGAAAACCACGCCTTGCGAAGACACACCGTCTTAAACCATCCCTTGGCACGACTGGTGTCGTCCTTCTTGTTGAGGCCGTCGCCCTGCTCCAGGTTGATGCGCTGACAATGGAAACCTTCATTCGACAGACCGGCTGTCAGCCTCGAAGTTGGAGAACACGCGACTTCGGCAACGTCTACTCGCATTGCCGAGCCTGTCTGCACAAGGCCCAGCATCAGTCCATTCACGAGCGTGCTCAGCGCCGTCATGCCGCTCTGGATCGCGCGGCGCTGCTTGAGCGAAACTTGCTTCACTTCATGAGGACGTCCCCCATGTCTCCTGGCACCGGCATCGCCGCGACATCCTCCTGCTTCACCTCCGGCTTCAGCCCCGGGCGCCTGGCTCCCCGTGTCAGGACGGCCCGCTTGATGATGAGGTTCTTCTGCTTGGTCGTGAGCGCGGGCGTCTCGTCCGGGCCCGCCGCGGCACTCGAGACTACATCCCGCGGCGTGCCGCAGAGCTTGGGTCCGCTCCGACCGCGCGCGCAGTGCGCGCCGCTGTCGGCACTCCGGTAGTTGGTCTGGTTGCCGTCGGTGGTCTCCCTGGATCGGTCTTGATCTCGATCTTGACGCCCTCGGTCTTTGTCTCGCGGGCTGCCCAGTAGCCGCTCAGTAGCCCCCCTTGTCCGGATCGCTCTTGATGTAGCGCCCCGTCTCGATGATGCGCTCCGCCTCGATGGCCTTCGTGCGCCCCTTCGACCCTCGCGGCCGTTGGCGCGTCGCCCGACTCCTGTAGTCGCCGAAGGGCCACCGTGACCAGGGCCATCTTCGGCTCCTTGCGGCACTTGCCGCTGCGCCCTTTCTTCGGAGCGGAGTCCAGCCTGAAAGCACGCGTCTCGCGCGTCAGCCACGCCCCGAAGCGGTCGTTGGTGTAGCTCGACACGGCGTGGTTCCCCTGGCACGGCCAGCTGGTCATGCGAGGATCCCTCGGATCGGCCCCCTTGCTGAGAGACCAGTCCGTCTGCTCCGCCGCCGCGCATGGTAGATCGGGGTAGAGCCTCTTGTCGCCCATAAGGACAAAACATGGAATATTGAAAAGCACTGAGCTTATCTCGAATACCCTGGAGCCGAAACACAAATAATGCAGTCGGCGTCGGACGAAACCAAATTTCGACACGAATCGCACTGACCCCATCTGGCAGTGGGCGGCAAAGCCACCTCCAAGGGGTTGCAATCGTCACTGGGCCGTCGTCAATAACCACCAAACTGTGTAAACACGTCGTCCCACGCCAGCACATCCCAGAACGTCGGGCATCATCAGGGCGATCGAAGGTTCTAAAGATTCTAGAAAACAAATCTTCTCGAACATATCTGCTGAGTTCCTGTTCATCTGGTTCTGGACTGTGTCCCGTCACATGATTTACCATATTAATCTCATGGTGTGGTGTAGTGTAATATGTTTCCCGCCGCTGATGTTTAACATTCTGTAACTGTAATCGTACACCTATCATCAGACCACCCGGGCCGATACCCTGATACTGTGCCCCCTCTTTCTCTGGTCACCTGTGAGTCCAGGGGAGAACGGAACTCCGGCGCGCTGCCCCTAGCTGTCGGCCGAACTCAGGACGTCCAGCAAACGGTGGCCGCCCTTGCCCTTCCGGAGCTGAACCTTCGTGGTCTTGTCGTCGCTGAGGTAGATCTCCAGCTCGTTCCTACGAAAGGAGACGTCGTGCTAGTCGAGCCAGTCCACCCCTGCGAGCACTGGCACCTCATCAGCGTCGAGCAGGTAGATGCCCAGCCAGCCGATGGGCGCGACAAGCCATACCTTCGACAGCGCCTGGCCCCACTTGCCATTCGCAAACTTGATCCAGGGCCTGTCGGATGCATCCACCTCGATCTTCGCATCTGGAAACTTCTCGGCAACCGCTGAAACCAACTTCTCGACGGCGTCGCCACCTCCAGCTGCCGCAGTCGCTCCGCAGTCAAGGACAATCTCCGTCGACGACGGGCACGAAAGAGACAAGATCATGTCCATGCAGAATATGCCTCCTATGTAGTGCACCTTGCCCTTCTTGCTCTTGCCCTTGGACCCGCCCTTGGCGAAGCTCTGGAGCCTTTGCCCTTGCTGGAGTAGCGGTCGGGACATTGCCTCGAGTAGTGGTCTGGTCGACCACAGATCAGGCAACCTCGCCCTGACGGTCCTGCCGATGATCCCTTTACTTGGTAGCCGCCCTTCTTGCCGCCCCTGCCAGAGCCCTTCTGCGGATAGAACCCTCTGTTCTTCCTCGCATCTGCCACCGCGCTCCTGGCCTCGGAAAGAGTCCGATTCGCCTCGGCGGCAATGATCTCGGCAGCATTCACCTGCTCGTCCAAATGCGAGTCGTCGTCCGTCGCATACGTAGTCATATCCGGTGTCCATGTCATTGCTGTCGCCTGTCCCCGCGGGTCTGGCGTAGTGTTCCATACAGCGTCGTTGTTGGGCCAGTCCCAAGAGCTGGCGGCCCATGTCGTTTGATCTCCATCGTCCGCGTAGCAAGCACACCACCAAACATTCTCGTTCTCATCATAACTCCAGTCGACTGTCCACGATGATTCTTCACCGCGGATCGCCGCACACATGTCGCCCATCTCCTCCCCGCTCTCGAGGGCGAAGACTCTGCCTCGGAAGCCGCGACCCTGCTGCTGAGCTGGTGTGTCGCGGTCTCGGAGGTCTCGATCATCCCACGACGCGCGAAGCTGCGTAACCATGGACTCGTATCGGGTGTCGTGCTGAGTGCCTGCCAGGGTCATCTGGCGCTCTTCTCTACTCAGGCGAGCGTTGTGCAATAGCCTATACCCACGAAGCTCTGCCTCGAAGGAGTTCGCGTCGGTCTCCGACTTGGCTATAGAAACTCCCGGCCTGGCCGACATCACAGACTTCTTCCCTGTTGCGTCCACGGCCTCGGCGTCTTCCTCGACCTCCTCGGCCTCTTCGAACTCCTCGACCGTCGGCTCCTTGACCGTACATGTAGCTGTTCGCCCACTTCTCGTACTCGCCTGAGCCGCTTCTCGTCGCAGTCGGTATGATCGTAGTCGCTTCAAGACCGACCGCGTGTCTCTGAACAGGTTGTCCTCTCTGATCACAAACTCGCCAATCACCTCACCGGGGGTCGGCGAACCACTTGATCATAGTTGCGGATCTTATGTTACGCGTCTGGAATCGGCATCTTACCTAGAGGACCTTCTCTCAGGTGCTTGAGCAACGCGTCTACACCTCCTGCCGCGAGATCGTTCGGTATCATATCTTTCACGGCCTCTGTCGCAGCACCCCGTAGCGCAGTCCATAGACGAGCCACAGCGAGGTTCCTCTCATTCTCTTTCAAGCCAGCTCGGTACCACAGAACAGCGTTCTCATAGTTCTCGAACGTTAGTGGATCTCCACTCCAGGTCGGCACTCCCTGCTCGTTAGTCTCACACCCAGCGGTCGACTTGATTGTGGGTCTCCACGATGGCTCCGCTGCCATGTTGGCGGAATCGGCGCAGCAGTAATATCAGAGAGTTCCGACGATTATATATATATATATATATATATATATATATATATATATATATATATACACATATATATATATATATATATAATATATATATATATATATCACCACATCAATATGAATCTTATAATGTAACTGTCACCGCGGCCTCGCTAGCCGTGCAGAAAGGTGTGGCTCCTTGGGCCACGTCAAACAAATGTAGAGTATGAAACTCCCGCCCTTGAGCCAAAGCCACGACAAACACGGGCCTCGGGCAGGTAGAGCACATAACTGAATACATATAGCTAACACCCAGGGGCCCCAAACCGGAGATTCGACCCCCCCCCCCGGCACCCGACGGCCCCGGACAGAGCGCGTCACGGGGGAGCAGAAGGCCCCAAAACGGGCCAAGAGGGCACTTTGACGCCTCTCAGACGGCCCAAGAGACCCACGAGTCGCCGAAAGATCGAGCCAAGACGTCCAAGATGAAATCCAGACGGCCCAAGATGCCTCCAAGACGCTCCCAGACGCCTCCAAGAGGCCCCAAGAGGCGCCCAAGAGGCGTCCCAAGAGGGCCACAAGATGCCCAAATCATCGATTTCCTACTGGGAAACGTATATCTTATCCTGTACGGCTTTTCAGCTTTGACGGCGTTGAAGACCGGCCAAAAAAAAAAACAAGACCGCCCCAAGAGGCTCCCCAGAGATCCCCCAAACGGCCCAAGAGGGCGCCAAAACGGCCCAAGAGGCGCCCAAGACGGTCCAAGAGGGCCCCAAGACGGCCCTAAGAGGGGGACCGCGAACCGAAAATCCGAACCATTCGCCCCGACAGTGTCTCAGGAGGCCCCACGAAGCCCCCAGGAGGCCCCAAAGAGGACCCCAAAAGGCCCCAAGAGGCCCCGAAGAGGCCCCCAAGAGGCGCCCGCAAGGTTCCAGGAGGCCCCCAAAAAAACCCAAAGAGGCTCCAAAAGGCCCCAAAACGGCCTCCAAGAGGCTTCGAAATTGCCTCCGCGAGCCTCGCGAAAAGCCTGACTCCCCCTTCCGCCTCTCCCCCATATTCCCCCTGCTTTTTCCCCTCCTCCCTCGTCCTCCTCCTCCTCCTCCTCCTCCTCCTCCTCCTCCTCCTCCTCTGCTTTCACCTTTTTTCACGTTCCTCTTTTCATCCGCCTCGTCTTCCCTCTCGCGCGGACCCCCGCTGCTCCTACTTCTACTGCCCATGGCACGGGCGCCCTACTGGTATCACGCGCGCGCCTTGCATTTCAAGGTGTCCTTCTTCTCGTCACGCGCGACATGGCACGCGTCCACGGAGAAAGCCGACTTCGGCAATTCCCTCTGGCACTTGCAGCCTGACCCCACCCTCCGCCTCTTCCCGATATTCCCCCTTGCTCCTTCTCCTCCTCCTCCCTCTTATTCCTCCTCCTCCTCCTCCTCCTCCTCCCCCTTTTCCTCCTCCTCCTCCTCCTCTTCCTCCTCCTCCTCTTCCTCCTCCTCCTCCTCCTCCTCCTCCTCTGGTTTCACTTTTGTTCGCGTTCCTCTTTTCATCCGCCTCGTCTTCCCTCTCGCTCGGACCCCCGCTGCTCCTACTTCTACTGGCCATGGCACGGGCGCCCTACTGGTATCATTCGCGCGCCTTGCATTTCAAGGTACCCTTCTTCTCGTCACGCGCGACATGGCACGCGTCCACGGAGAAAACCGACTTCGGCAATTTCCTCTGGCGCTTGCCACTGCACTGAAAACCTCGCCAACTGCGCGCCGTGAGCCCGTTGGCAATGCAACCTGCGCATGCTACTTTACTCTTCCTCGTGAAGTACTTACTCTCTCGATCGTCGCTGATGTGTTGCTGCCGAGCGAACTCTTTCTTGCACGCCGCACACGTCAGCAACCGCTTCAACCGCTTCGACTCATCGACGACCCCTTCCGCGGTTACGTCGCGTTTATTGCAGTCCCCGCTCACCACTCTCGTTCCTTTCTTCGCCCTGTGGTCCCCCGCCTGGTTGCGATTCAAATGCCCCGTCTCTCAGAAACTCACCCCGCATCCTGGCGCGCAGCACGTCAGCGGCTTCGCCACCGCCTCTTCTTTACGCTTCCTATTATTCGACTCGCGCGTCGCCTTGTCACGTTCCTCCGCGCATGTCCTACACAGCCTCACCCCCGCTGCATGGTGCTTCTTTTGTGCATCCGACACGTCCGCCTTCTCACCGTACAGCGACAGGCACTTCTCGTTCGAACATCGCACAGTGCCGACGCTGTCGCTCCACTTCGCGTTGCCGCTCCGCGAGTTCTTCATCGCTTTGACATGACTGCACTTCGCGCAGTACATTGTTCGAATCCTTTTCGTCTCCCCGTCGCCGGCCGCTGCGTCCGCGCCCCGACCGCTACCGCTCCGCGCCGCATCTTCCCCTCCGCTGTCGTTGCCCACCCTTTGCACGTTGTGCACCATTTTTCGTTGGCGTGTTTCATCTCTTCCGTGCATTATTTGCAGAAAGCTGGCCCTTCCTTCCTCTGGAAATCGTACTTCGTGAACGCCTCTACAAGCATCCTCCGGCGGCAGCGCTCGCACTGGTCTCGTGGCATTAGTTCCGCTTCCCATTCATCCCAATCCACGCTCTCCCCCCGTAGCACCTGCAACAGTTTTTTTGTGCCCGCCATCTCTCCTGCGTCGTACGGCTTCCTATCAAAAGGGCTGGAGATCAGCAGGTTCTCTCTGCTTATTAGTACTATTATTCCTCCTCTTCCTCCTCCTCCTCTTCGCTCTCGTCATCGTCCACATCATCATCCGCGCCATCCTCCTTCTCCTAACCATCGTCATCATCATCAACAGCAACATCAGCAGCATCATCATGATCAGCATCATCATCATCATTAACATTATTGTTAGTACCATCGTAATCATCATCAGCAGCAGCATAAACCTCGTCATCATCAGCATCATCATCCTCATCGTCATCATCATGTTTTTTTTTTTTTTTCATCACCATCATAAACACCATCATCATCAGCATCACCATCGCCATCATCACTGTCAGCATCAGAACCACCATTACCACCCCGATGATCATCATCATGATCATCAGCAGCAGCATCATCATCACTACCATCAGCACCCTCACCATCATCAGCCGCAGCATCATCAGCATATTTTGCCTCCTACAACTCATCATCAGCATCATCATCATCAGCAGCCGCAGCGCCAGCGTCAGCGTCAGCATGATGAGCATGATCACCATCAGCATCAACATCAGCATAATCAGCAGCATCGTCGCCACTAGCCTCGGCAGCATCAGCATCATCATCAACATCATCAGCAGCATCGTCAAAAGCATCAGCACCACCAGCATCGACATCGTCATCATCATCATCATCATCGTCAGAATCGTCGTCCGCATCACCGCCAGCATCATCATCATCCGAATCCGCATCAGCATTATCATCGTCATCATCATCAGCACCACCATTATCAGCATCACCGCCATTACCATCATCATCATCACCACCATCGTCATCAGCTACCATCAGCATCCTCATGGTCAACGGGATGCGAGTCATCAATCACAACAGCATCAACCTCCATGTCATAAGCAGCAGCACATTCGCCATCAACACAATTACCAGCATATGCAGCATCATCATCGTCATCAGCATCATCATCAATATCATCACCACCATCATCATCAACAACATCACCAACAGCATTATCATCCGCATGACCATCATCGTACTCCGCAGCAGCAACATCAGCACCAACATCGCCATCACCATTACACAGCATCATCAGCAACATCATCACCATAATCCGCCGACCCCTTGTGGGTCTCTAGGCGTGTGGGACTATCCCCCCCATAAACCCCCCCAGGGACCCCAAACCGGCAATTCGACGCCCCCGTCCTCGCCCAGCCCGACCCCGGACCGAACGCGTCACGGGGGAGCGGAGGGCTCCAAAACTGGCCAAGAAGACGCCGAAACGCTTCCCTAACGGTCTTGGGGGGCCACGATTCGCCGAAATATCGCCCTGGACGCCCACGATGGCCTCCAGGCGGCCTCCGAAGCTGCCAAGACGGCCCAAAAGGCTCCAAGATGCGCCCCAAGAGAGTCCCAGGAAACAGCAAATCGCCCCATCCCCTTAGAAAAACAATCATTGTTCGCATGCTCGCCTATTCGGTTTTCACAACGTCCCAGACGGGCAGAGAAACATTCAATATCGCCCCCAGACGGCCAAAGGGCCCCCCAAAAAGGGTCGAAGAGGGTGCATAGACAGCCCCCGTAGCCCCCAAGACAACCGAATAAGGCCCCCAGACGGCTCCAAGACAGAGCCCACAGGGCACCTTTTTTCGAGCCTTCCGCCCGAAGACGCCCCCTGTGCTCCAAGAGCAACCCAAGAGGCCCTGACGGACCCCCAAGAGAACCTCAAAGGCCTCCAAGAAGCCCCCAGGAAACCCCCAAGAGACCCCAAAACTTGGCCCAATATGCCTCGAGGCGGCCGGATATGGCCTGCAGACAGGCCAAGATGGCACCAGAAGGCCGCAAAAGAGCACCAAAAGATACGATAACAGCAACGAAGCAACAGGAACGATGTCGAGCGCCGTGTCATGATTCGAACAAACCTCGCGAAATGCAGTCCTGGAGACGCAGTAGTTGATGTAGGGGTCGGCGGATGTGGCGTAAGCCTATAGAATGATTACTTGGAAAACCTTGTGTCTTTCAATATCGTCGGGTCTTCCGCGCGGCCAGGTGGCACCGCGGAGAGGCTTCGGGATCCTGTCCTGCCACAGTAAGGCACAAAACCTCAAACATGCCCCGACGAGCCCCCCAGAGGCCCCGAGGCGCCCCGAAGAGGCCCCCGAAAGAGGCCCCCGAGAGACATCCAAAGGAAATGCAAAAAGCTCGGAAACAATGACTCTGGTCCCAGACCCGAGCACGACGGCAGGAGGGGTGGCGCGAACGCCACCGCACTGTAGAGCAGGAAACAACAAAACGCATGCTCGAAGCACACGATGCCCCTCCCCCGAGATGCACCCGAGGACCGCTCGGGACGCCCACGGTGTCCGAGAAGCCACCCCCCCGACGGACCTCCGAGCGCGCATCCGAGGGGGGCGGCCGCTGACGACCGGGCCATGCGCCACAACGCCCGGCGCAACCAAGCCTTCTTCGACGCCGTGGCCGCCGGCCACGCCGGGGCGGAGTGGGAGCGCCCGGGGCTGCTACCCCCGCGCCCCGCCGGGGAGGCCACCCCCGGGGGCGAGGAAAGCGGGGCCCAAGTGGAGGACAACGGCCGCCGCCCTGCCGACGTCTACCTGCCGCGGCGGTGCAACGGCACGGCGGCCGCTTGGGACTTTGCCGCCACGTCAGGGTTGCGCGCCGATCTTCTCGCCGCGTCGGCCGTTTCGTCAAGCGCGGCGACGAAGCGGCACGAGGAGTTCAAAAGGCAGCACCAGGACACCGCGCGGCTCTGCGCGGCACAGGGTTTCACCTTCCTCCCCACGGTGGTGGAAACCCATGGCGGCGGGCGGGGCTGCGAGGCACGCAGGGCCTTCGGGGTCCTGGCCAAGCGGGTAGCTGACGTCACCGTGGGAAACGCCGCAGTGGTTGCGGACCAACACGCCCAGCGACTTCCCGTCTCCCTGCACAGGGAAAACGCGCGGGCGGTGTTGCCGCGCCTCCAGACCCAGCCTGGAGGGGCGGGGGTGGCAGCAGCCCGCCTGGCCGCGGCCACGGCGGCTTCCACGGCAGACGCCGTGAGGTGCCCCCGGCGCTGTCTAGCGCCCCCCGCCCACCCCCCCCGCCCTTGCTGGGCAGCACGGGCGCCCCCCGCGCCCTTCCGCCAACGTCGCGCCAGCGCCCCTCCCACGCGCCGTCCGGCTCTTCCCTGGCGGGGCGGTGGATGGATCCCGCAGAGGGCAATCCCCACCACGCCGCATCGTGCTGCGGGCGGCCACCCCGCCCAGGTCGCCGCCGTAGGGTCCGTAGCCTCGTCGCGGGTGGCCCTTCTCTCCCGGCCCCTGGCCCGGCCTGTCTGCTTGCGGTCGCTGTTTTCCCTCCCTTTTGTCCTCCTCCTCCTCCTCCTCCTCTTCCTCCTGCTTCCCTCCCTTTCCGTTCCTCCTGCTCCCTGCCTGCTGTCCCCGCCTGGCCCCTCTTCTGCCTGCCCGCCCGCCCCGCCGGCCCTGGCCTCCCGCCTGGGCGTCCGTCGCCGTCTGCCTGCCTCTCCCGCCCTCGCCCCCTTCCGCCGGGCAGCACAGCCTGCCCGGGACCAGCGTGGCGCAGCCTGTTTCAGTAGCCTGACATTCGGCCACGTTTGCGGGTGTTCCGTTTGCTGCAGCGCTCTTGGAGCGCTCGTTCTATCGACGATGAGCACGAAGCTGCCCCCCAGGAGACGACCCCGGGTCCAGGGCCCGCTGCCACCAGGGCCCGCTCCCACCGGGGCCCCGCCGGCGGGCCACGACGAGATGGAGGAGCAGGTGGCGGCGGAGGAGCGGGTGCGACAGCAGTTTCCACGGACGGCCACCTGGACGCAAGGGCCTCGGCTCGCACTTTCGACGGACACGGCGGCTTTTCCGCGCCGTGTGTCTGCTGGGCTGGTTTTCGGCTGTCCGCCTCTGCGGCCGCTGGCAGCGGCCGCCATCCGCCGCCCCCCCACGCGTAAGACGAAACCGCGGCCGTCTCAGAGCGTACGGGAGCGCTCTGAGAGCATTCTGGAACGAACTCGGCTCTGTCCCAGCCCATCAGAGCTCCGAATCATCAGGGCTGGGGGTGGTCAAGGTGAGCTACAGATTCGAGCCTCGGGGGCCCGAACCGGAGCTACCCTGGACCGCAGTCATCCCGGATAACTCGGGCATCCCAGCCCCGCCCGACGTCCGCCGCCCACTCCCGGTCGCCTTCCGCGCCGTCCTCCGGCGTCGTCGCCAGATCCTGCAGCGGAGCGCCCCCCCGCCGCCCATCCCCTCGCGCCTCCGGCCTCCTCCTCCGTTCTCCTCCCTCCTAGGGGGAAGAAAGACAGGGAGGGGGCTCGGCACAGGGGGGGGAGAATGATCGACCTGGAATCAACAATACATCGGATCGACCTGGAATCAACAATACATCGCCGATGAATCGGCGATAGGCCCCCGATATCAAAACCGTGCGTTCCTGGGAATTGTTACCTAACATCGAAGACTGATAGGTTTCTAATGGGCTAAAAAGAGAGCAGCACATTACTCCACAGGGGGGTCTGGGCAGCCGTTGGGGGGCCGTTGGGGTTTGCCGGGGGGGATCGTTTTTCGCATACAGTCACACACTTCGTGCTTTTCGACCTCCCAGAACTCCATTCCCGGGCCACATTCTGAATGCCCGGAGCCAACTGTAGGCCACTTCGTGCTCTTCGACTTCCCAGAACTCCATTCCCGGGCCACATTTTGGATGCCCGGAGCCAACTGTAGGCCACTTCGTGCTCTTCGACTTCCCAGAACTCCATTCCCGGGCCACATTTTGGATGCCCGGAGCCAACTGTAGGCCACTTCGTGCTCTTCGATTTCCCAGAACTCCATTCCCGGGCCACATTTTGGATGCCCGGAGCCAACTGTAGGCCACTTCGTGCTCTTCGAGTTCCCAGAACTCCATTCCCGGGCCACATTTTGAATGCCCCGAGCCAACTGTAGGCCACTTCGTGATCTTCGAGTTCCCAGAATTCCATTCCTGGGCATGATTTTGAATGCCCGGAGCCAACTGTAGGCCACTTCGTGTTCTTCGAGTTCCCAGAATTCCATTCCCGGGCCACATTTTGAATGCTGAGGCAGGCTGAGGCTGAGGCTGAGGCAGGCTGAGGCTGAGGCAGGCTGAGGCTGAGGCCGAGGCTGAAGGCAGACTGAGGCTGAGGCTGAAGCAGGCTGAGGCTGAGGCTGAGGCAGGCTGAGGCTGAGGCTGAGGCAGGCTGATGCTGAGGCAGGCTGAGGCTGAGGCTGAGGCTGATGCAGGCTGAGGCTGAGGCAGGCTGAGGCTGAGGCCAAGGCTCAAGGCAGACTGAGGCTTTGGCTGAAGCAGGCTGAGGCTGAGGCTGAGGCTGAGGCTGAGGCAGGCTGAGGCTGAGGAGGCTGGCAGGCTGAGGCTGAGGCTGAGGCTGAGGCTGAGGCTGAGGCTGAGGCTGATGCAGGCTGAGGCTGAGGCAGGCTGAGGCGGAGGCCGAGGCTGAGGCCGAGGCAGCAGCTGAGGCTGAGGCTGAAGCAGGCTGAGGCTGAGGCTGAGGCAGGCTGAGGCTGAGGCTGAGGCAGGCTGATGCTGATGCAGGCTGAGGCTGAGGCTGAGGCTGATGCAGGCTGAGGCTGAGGCAGGCTGAGGCTGAGGCCGAGGCTGAAGGCAGACTGAGGCTGAGGCTGAAGCAGGCTGAGGCTGAGGCTGAGGCAGGCTGAGGCTGAGGCTGAGGCAGGCTGATGCTGAGGCAGGCTGAGGCTGAGGCTGAGGCTGAGGCTGATGCAGGCTGAGGCTGAGGCAGGCTGAGGCGGAGGCCGAGGCTGAAGGCAGACTGAGGCTGAGGCTGAAGCAGGCTGAGGCTGAGGCTGAGGCAGGCTGAGGCTGAGGCTGAGGCAGGCTGATGCTGAGGCAGGCTGAGGCTGAGGCTGAGGCTGATGCAGGCTGAGGCTGAGGCAGGCTGAGGCTGAGGCCGAGGCTGAAGGCAGACTGAGGCTGAGGCTGAAGCAGGCTGAGGCTGAGGCAGGCAGGCTGAGGCTGAGGCTGAGGCAGGCTGAGGCTGAGGCAGGCTGAGGAGGCTGAGGCTGATGCAGGCTGAGGCTGCGGCAGGCTGAGGCTGAGGCGGAGGCTGAAGGCAGACTGAGGCTGAGGCTGAAGC
>CAUYUJ010020838.1:408676-411176 GCA_963575745.1 Prorocentrum cordatum
GGTAGCATCTCACGGTTGTGTGGTATTGGTTTGTTCTGGCGCTTTGCTCGGTGCATCTCCGCACCTTGCAAGCGCTCGGACGCTCATTCCCCGTACATCTTGTGGTTTCGTGCGTTTTGCTTCGCAAGATGACCCAGGATGCTCCTCGATGGTCGCCGCCAAAGCTGCCCGTGTCCGAACGATGCCAAAGAACTGAAGCTCAAGGGTATACACGGAACTCTGCACCAATGCCGAAATTACTTGGATCCTAATCAGCTGACGTGATTTGTTCGCGACGCGCGCCCCCAAAACCCTCGACCCCATACTGGACTCTCGCTTTTCAGTCCGAACCGTTTTCTGATAGTTTCGGGCCCAAACAAAGACTCGGTCCCAATACTATCGTGACTGGGATTGTCGTTTCGGTGTCCTCTATTCTTCCTCTCGGTGCAGGCGTTCCTGGTCCACCCGCGATGCCCCCCTCCATCGGGGTCGGGAACACAGAAGACCGAACCTAGCTGGTTCCAGTGCCTGACAGTGATATCCTTCAACAACGCCCCCATATAGAAAGAGGAGGAGCAGAAGGGAGAGGGGAACGGGGAGGGGGTCGGCATTCCAAGACGCAAGACGCACGACGCAAGACGCAAGAAGCATGCAACTGCCAAAGACGCAAGCGGAGGACCTCCTGCGACAAACGAATGCACACATTGGAGAGCCGCGGCTGGCTACGGCACAGCACGGGGCCCTCCGTCACCTCCGTCACGAAGCCCCTCGTCTTCACGACACTCAGCGCAAACGAAGCCACTCAGCATCGCGACCGTCATCGTCAGGCCCTTCAATTCACGAGGCCTTTCATCATCACGACCGTCACCGAGAAGCCCCTCGCCGTCATGAGGCCTTGCCTCATGGCGGGTCCCTTCGTCACCATGCGGCCCTTCGAGACCACGCTGCCCTTTGTCTCCACAAGGTTCCTGATTATAGCTGGGTGCTTCGTCCCGCCACCGCGAGACCCTTCTGGAAACCACTGTCCATTAACAGGCTCTGCGTCTTGGCATCACCTCCGCTTTCGTCAGCAAGCGGCGCTTCACCAGACCCTCCGTTGCGAGGTGGCACGTCACCACGAAGCCTTGCATCGCGATGCCAGCCGTCACCCTTCGTCACGAGGCCATACTGTACCACGACCGCCATGGAAAAGCCAACAATTGTCTTGAAGCCCTGCTGCGCAGCGAAGCCTAGAGGCCTCCTAGATGGGGTCCACGTAGATGGGGTCGGAGGATGACGCCGCATCGCCGATACATCGGCGATGCACTGGCGACGTCGACGATGCATCGGCGACATCGGCGTGGAGAAAAATGGGCCCCACATCAAGCCGCATCGGCGATGCATCGCTGATGCATCGCCGATGCGGCAAGATCCTCCGAACCCATCTACACCGACCCCATCTAGGAGGCCTAGAAAGCCGTTCATCATCAGAAGCCCCTCTAGAGTTCGAGGCCCTGCGTCTGCACGATGTTTTTCTCATCGCGGGACCCATGGTCCCCCAAGCATCCCTCGGTACGTCCTCCCTGAGTCCACTCTTCAAAACGAGGCTCTGTGTGTCGGTGCCGATCTTCATCACGGCCACACTCTTCTGCACGAGGCCCATCGCCGGGTGGCCTGTCGTCGAAACGACCACCATCGCGAGGCCAATTGCCGTAATGAGGCCCTCTTTCACCACGAGGAGATTCGTCATCATGGAGTCCCTATTGAACAGAAGGGCCCTTCGTCTTCACGAGTTCATCCCCAGACTCGGGGCCATTCTTCGTTTGGTTGTAGCCATGCACCTGCGTGGAGCAATCAATAATGATAAGCATGATGAGGACACACATGTCCGTGGGTCTCCGCATCGGGATCGGACAGGGAGATCAACAGCGCATCCACGCCATCATAGCCGAAGCACGCCCCGTTCACGCCGTAGACAAAGAGTCGCGTCCTGAACTGCTCGAGGTCTTCCACTGCTGCGCCCTGCGGCATCTTGGGCCAACCGCCCAACCCAAGCGGCGGCGCATGCCGAGCCCAGTTGGCGCCTGCGTAGGCCTTTAATGCAAGGGCCCGCCGCTCCTCAATGCCGAACTTCACCAACTTGGCGCAGGGCTCGAGCTAAACAGTGCTATCCGATGTCGTTTTGTCTTTCGTGCGTCTCCCATCGCTGGGAATTGCGCCCCGAACATCGGTGGGCTGTCGAACCCACCGTGAAGCATCCGGTCCTGCGCTGCAGCTCCTGCGCCCTGGAGTCCCCGACTTCCCGGCGATATTCTCGGCGGCGCCGCCGTGTGGGGGTCCTCGCACTGGCCGCCGCCCACTGCTTGACAGCCAAAGGCAACGGTCCATCGCCATCAATCATGGCCCACGCTCGCCGCGCGCCGCGCCGCGTGGGCGCCCTGACGGCCCGCCTGAGCCAACATGGTACTGGGGCGGGGACCAGAGGGGAAGGAGGAAGGGGGGAGGGGATGGAGAGGAAGCTGACGGAGCAGCAGGATCAGGA
>CAUYUJ010020838.1:418676-471176 GCA_963575745.1 Prorocentrum cordatum
GCACCAATAACACGTTTGGACATGTTCGAATATCTCTTAGCTGCTGGGTACGAGCTCTGTAACCTTTTAGGGGGAGGCGCTTAACTCGCATACCCGCGCATGACGTGCCCCCCTTAAGTATTTCTCCCGGGCACTCTTTATATCCCGACAACAAGCCCAAGATGTGCCTGCCAATACCACCCGACGGCTGCGACTTTCGCCAAGACCAGCCGAAAGACCCCAAAGAGATCTCACGAATCATATTGCTGTCCTCGCGGGCAATGAGAAGTTTCAAGAACCCCCGACGGGCCCTCAAGGGGCCAGTGACTATTTTGCTGTTTTCTGGAAAGGTGGTAACGCATGTTATCTGGGGGGAGGGGGGGGGAGCAGCGGAGGGGTATGACACTCAAGGCGGTTGCGGCGTGCCACTGCCAACTGATGCTGGGCCTTCCCGCGACCACATGATGCCCGCGGGCACGACAGTCTCCACAGTAGTGCGCCGGACCCCAACAATACCACAAAGTGAGCGATAATAACGAGCCTATGAGGAACGCACTGGCCCGACAGCGCCGCACCATGCGTGTGACCACCACAAGCTGCTTGCGATGAGGACCACGCCACCCATCCAGTACCCCCAGCCTGGACGCCCTGGATCACCAGGTCAGGATTGGAGGTCCTGGCTGGGGGTGGGAGTGGTTTGCGCTGTCCTCATGCGAGCATCTCCGTGCGCCTGCGACCACCACAGAGGCCTGCGAGCGCCGCGGCGTGCATGTCAGGGCCACATCGTGCTTGCGATTGCAAGACGGCGAAGATACAGGCCAGCGAGCCCGGGCGCATCGCAGTTGCACACCTCCACGCATCATCGCACTATGCATGTGTACGTGTGCGCAAGACGTGCAGCAACTGGGAAGATGAGGTTTGGGCTGCTGAACGGCTCCATGCGCTTCCCTCTCTCTCTCTCTCCTCCTCCTCCTCCTCCTCCTCCTCCTCCTCCTCCTCCTCCTGCGTTGAGTCTCGACAAAGCCTATATTCCTATATTGTTGTTGTCATCGTTGTTGCACTACAATGAGATTGGGGTGGCAATAACGTGCCGATACCGCTACTCCCAAGACCTCTCCAAGGGTGCGCTGTGACCAAGATTTCGAAGCGAATCCAGCCGTAACGACCATGGGTGGCGGTATCGGCACCTTTTCCTCCTCTAAGATATTGCAACCATCCAGCGGCGAAGGAAGCTAAACTGTGTCAAAAGCACAATAGCCTGGAACGCTCGCGCATTCTTTGATGTCGTGCGGGCATTTGCTTTCGCAAGATCATGCAGGATGGTCCTCGATGGTCCTCGTCTCCGAAAAATGCACACGTCCGAGCGATACCAAGGAATAGGACCATACAAAGATTGCAGAGGCTCCAAAGAAGGTCCCATGGAATATGCAGGGGGGCCCAGCAGGATCGCATGGGAGCTGAGACGAAAGAGCACCACCGCAGCTTGCGAGCACCACAGCATGCGTGTGAGAGCGGCTTCCGGGTGTTACCCTGGAAGGAGGGGTGGAAAATGCATTAGGCCTCCAAGGCGGCCCTAGAAGGCACCAAGTATCGAAACACGTGCTGTCCAATGCTCTTGCTTCCCACGTATCGGGCGCGTCCGAGCGGGAGGCGTCCAAGAGGGGGGCCGCAAATCATTACCGAAGCATGTGCGCGGACTAGGGGGAGATCAGGGGACGCATTGAAATAAGATGAGGGGACCATGAAATCTGGGGACACATCATGGCCCTGGCCATGATATCCAACCCCCTAGTCATCACCCCTCCTCGTGGCCGCCTCCGAGCAGTGTCCCTCAAAAACGATGCTGGACACCTCCTGGGCTCGGCGGCGAGCGAGGGGGGGGAAATGAGAAGGAGGAAGCCTTCTCAGAAGGCGGCGGGACTTCTCAGAAGCCCTCGCGCCTTCTGGGAATGCTGCTGTGTCTTCTGGGAAGGCTCAGAAAACCTCTCGGACGCCCCGGGAACTTCTGAGCCTTCTGAGAAAGCCTTCTTCTTCTCACTTACCCCCAGGCTCGCCGCCGATGGGCACCATCCCGACCCGTCTCCCGAGCCGCGCCAAGGCCGTGGCGGCGAGGGAGGCCCCCAGAGGCCGAGAGGACCTCGGCGCTGTCGCCGCCGCCGTCTTCGCGCGCTCGCCAGGGCCTGGGGATCGGGTCGCTGTGGTGGGTGACGCCTGCAGCCCGCACGTGCATTCCGAAACGGTGGATTTGAGCACGATCAATACTGAATTGGGGAGGGAGGCCGCAGGCGCTGGTGGCCCTAATTCTGCCACGTTCTCGCACGCACTGCAGGCGACCGCCAAGCCTGAAGCAAGCAGAGGCCTCGGAAGAAATGTGCGAACACTCATGCCACATTCATATGTCAATGCCCTCCCGCATGGATCAGATAAGGCGCGGGGCTGAATGAGTTGCACTTCGATCGCAGTCTTCCCAGCGCGTGCCAATTTTGGAACCTGGGGAAGAGGATAAGTGTCAACTACGGTCGGTTAGCGCGGCGTCGGCGCGCAATTCGACATCGTGTCGATCGTTCAGCCTTGAACCGATAACGACCCCGATCGTTCAAAATTGAATTCCGTCAAGTCCTGTGGGGCTTTACCGTGTCCCTCGGTGCTTCCGCGTCGTTCTGAGATGCGGAGTTCAACCTTGAACGCCATTGCTGGCGTCGCTGGCGCGCCAACGCCGCACGAACGTCTCCCTCTGCGGTAACAGCAGTGGGACGCGGGCCTCTGTATCGGGTCCGTGTGGTGCGTGAGCGACATGGCGAGGTCGAACGACCTCGGCGCGCTCCCGCGGCGCGCCCGCCGCCCGCGAGGGCGGGCGCCTCGAGCGGGGAGGAGGGGGGCAGGGAGGCAGGGAGGGGCGAGAGGGAGGGAGGGGCGAGACGGAGGCAAGGAGGGGCGAGGGGGAGGGGCGGGAGGGGTGGATGACGGGGGTTTGGAGGGCTTTGGGGGAGAAGAGGGAGGGAGGGAGGGAGGGATTTTCAAGGGATGGAGGGAGAGATGGAGAAGAGGGAGAGAGCGTGATCCACCGCCGCTTTGCTGTGGAAAACTCCCCCCCCTCTTCCTCCGAACCCGGGAATTCCCACCCACCCTCCGAAAATCTTCCCCACCCCCTTGCTCGACCCCCCCCGCCCTCCTCCCCCTCCCCCTGCAATCCCCCACCCCCAACCCCCCCCCTCCCCTCTGGAAAACCGGCCGGGGGGGGGAGGGGTCACTACCGATTCGACCCCCCCCTCCCGAAAACCATTGGGAAATACTACCGGTTCGAATGCCCCCCCTCCCCCCCTACTCGCCGCCGCCGGCAAACGACTCCCGGGTCCCCACCACCGTCCTCACCACCGCCCTCCCCACTGTTCCCACCACCACCGTCCCCACCACTGTCCCACTGCTATCCACACTGTCCCCAAAACTGTCCGACGGTCCCCAATGTTCCCACCACTGACCCCACTGTCCCCACCAATGCCCCCCCACTGTCGCACTGTCCCCAATGTCCCCACCACTGTCCCCACCACGGCCACTCTCCCCACTGTGCCCACTGTCCCCACCACTGTCCCACTGTTCCCACTGTCCCCACCACTGTCCCACTGCCCCCACTGTCCCCACCGCTGTCCCACTGTATTGTCCCTCTGTCCCCACTGTCCCCACCACTGTCCCACTGTCCCCAACACCACTGTCCCCAACACCACCGTCCCCACCGCTGTCCCACTGTCCCCACCACAGGCTCACTGTCCCCACTGATCCCACCATTGTCCCCACTGTCCCCACCAATGCCCCTACCATTGTCGCACTGTCCCCACTGTCCCCACCACTGTCCCCACCCCACGGTCCCGCTTTCCCCACTGTCCCCACTGTCCCCACCAGTCCCCCATCTGGAGTGGTGGAGGGAGAATCATTTGCCGGCGGCGAGGAAGGGGGGGGGTTCGAACCGGTAGTGACCTCGAACCGGTAGTGACCCCCTCCCTTTTCATGATGGACTGGGGGAGGGGGGGGGGTGGAACCCCCAGTGACACCCCTCGGTTTTCGAGGGGGAGGGGGGGGAGGAAGGGTTGGACCCCCCCCGTGCCCCCCCCCCGGTTTTCTGCCAGCAGCGGCAGAACACGCTCTTCCAGAAGTGTGAGAGATTTGAGAGGAAGGGATTTTCGGAGGGATTTGAGAGAGCTTGAGAGAGCGGGAGAAGAGAGAGAGAAGAGAGAATGTTTGACAGATTTCGGAGGGAGGGAGGGGGCTGGACTTTGCGTGCGCAACGCGACCCTACTCCCATCGGCAGATTGGTCCCGAGCAGTGGAGCAATCGGCCAGAGAGCGAAAGGTCGAGGCAAGTACTCGGCGTGGGAGCTGCGATCACGGATGGCCAGGGAGGGAGGGAGGAGGAGGAGGAGGAAGAGGAGGAGGATAAGGAAGAGGAAACTAATCAAGGCGGAGTGGGACGAGGAGGGAGGGGAAGGGAGGGAGGGAAGGAGGAGGAGGGAGGGAGGAGAGGTCCAGCAGCCGAGGGGGGGGCGGAGGGGGAGAGGGGGGGCTCGGCTCCTCCTGCTTCTCCTCCTCCTCCTCCAGCTGCTGTACCCCCTGCTCCTTCTCCTCCTCCTCCTCCTCCTCCTCCTCTTCCTCCTCCTCTAGCTCCTGCTCCTCCTGCTCCTCCTCCTCCTCCTCCTCCTCCTCCTCCTCCTCCTCATTCTCCTTCTCCTCCTGCTCCAGCTGCTCCTCCTACTCCTGCTACTCCTCATCCGTCGGGCCACCGTGTCCTCCAGGTTGGTGACACCAAGAAACTGGGCCCACTAATGGGGCTCAGGCACCCCAAAGCCATACTACCTCAAGTCCTCCTCCTTGTCCGAGCCTCTGGGCACCCCTCATCTCAACGGCTGAGCGCGGCTCGAAAAGCGTGTGGGAACGGTGCACGGGGAGGGCCCAGGAACCAACATTGAGCGCAATCTCCTAAGGGGCTTGCTGATTCTTCCGGGTCGATGCTCCCTTGGGACTGGGGATCTGGCGGGAGGGTTCCTGGGATGCCAAAAGCGGCACCAAACCTCAGGACCCCTTCCCTGGTGGATCTACGGCCTTGCGGTCCAGACTTCCTGGCCGCGACCCTATGGATACAGGGCAGCACCGCGCGGATGCACCGCGCGGAACGTATCCATGGGATCGTGTATCCAATGAAGCACGCCTCGGTATCTGGCCCGCGAGGGCATAGACTTGAATCTGTTTTCGTCGCTCGCGAGGACCCCCTCTTCTCGTGGACAATCCGCCGCGCGAGGGGCCCAGGGTAGGCAGGGATTCCGTCCGGCCGGCGGTCGCGGGCTCCACGGCAGCGCGGGCGGGCTAGGACGGCTGGCAAGTCCATCGCAGACTGCGCGGCGCCGAACCTGGCGGGGACGCCAGGAGGAGGGAGCGGGGGAAAAGCAAGCTAGGCGACCTCACGCCAATTTCTGTCATCCTGCCCCTCCCACCCTCCTTTCCCATCGCGCTCCGTGAGGTGGCCCTCCGCACCCAACGCATCCCCCCCCTCGTTCTTTGCAAACTGCCGGAACCACTGGGGCGGCACGGTGTCTCGGGAGAACGACTCCACAACGAGTCGGGTGGCGTGAGCGGACAGGTCCCACAGGCAGCTCTCCACCTCGGGCTTGAAGGACACCTCGCTGGAGGGGCGCGGGCACGGGGACGAGGACGAAGACGAGTACAAGGGTAAGGACGACGACGACGGCGACGACGACGACGACGACGACGAGGGGAGGAGGGAGTGGAGAACCAGGGGAGATGGCGAGAACGAGGAGGACGAGGAAGGCGAGGATCATGAGAAGAACGAGGGTAAGGACGATGACAACGATGGCAAAGGCGAGGAAGCAGAAGAGCCGGAGGAGCGGGACGGGGAGACACCCAGGCTGCCTTGCAAGTCGTGCGTTCGACCTCTGGTCGGGCCGCGTGAGCAGACGGGAGTGCTCGTCCAACGTTGCGATCCTCCTCCTCCTCCTCCATCGATTTGAGGATTTCCAGATAGGAGTCGGAGGATCGCGCCGCATCGGCGATGCATCGCCGCACCATCGAAACCGACGATGTGTCGTCGACATCGGCGTGGAGAAAATCGGGTTCCTAATCGAGATGCATCGCCGATGCATCGGCGATGCGGCGCGATCCTCCGACCCTATCTACACCGACCCCATATGGGAGGTCTACATAGATATGCATCATCATCCTCATCCTTAGAACGTCCTGGCATCCTGTGCATAAAAACTCATGCGCAGCCGATACAATCTGCCAAAAGCGTCCCTCCCTCGCTCAGTCCGTATCACTCCCTTACCGTCCTCCGCGTCCTCCTCCCTGATTCTCCTCATCCTGGTCCGCCTCACCCTTGTGCTCCTTCTCCTTTTTGAAATAATCCAAGACCGCTCGAAGGTTGCGTGTTGACCAAAATTGCTGGGAATTCTAGGTATTCGGCAGGTGCCCAGCCGTGTTGGGCGTCGCTTGATGGGGCGCGGTAATTTGGTGAGGGAGAAAAGGTGGCACATCTCGGGCCCTAAAACGACCCCCTTCTTGGCATAAGGCCTCCTTCTGGACCTAAAATGGTCCCTTTGGGGGCCTGAAGGGCCCTTTCTCTACAGCCCTCGCTACCCCCCCCCAATTTGATCGCCCCCACAATACGCGACGTAAGACGAAGCCAGGACGAAGAAATTCGGTGAGAATAAATCGAGAATCTCTGAGATCCGGCGGCTCTGGAAAATGTCTCGGGCGCCGCGGCACTCTCAGAGCGTTTCAGAAAGCTCTGGAAAAAATCCGGAAAGCTCTGGAACCAATGTATCCTCGTCCTGGCCTCGTCCGACCCAATTTACGTTACGCGACGCCAAGCAGTGGGCGCCCTGTGCGCTGGCCGGGAACTCTCGGCTCTCGGTTGGGCGTGGGCTTCCCGTGCGCGAGCAGGCAGCTCCGGTCTTTTTTCTGCCCGTGCTCGGCCGTTGGCACCTCGTGTGAATGATAGGTTGGGGGGGGGACTGGCACTTTGGGGGGGAGACGTCGACCTGGAATCGGTGATGCATTGCCGATAGATCGGCGGGTGGCTCCCAGCAGCGAAGCCGCACGTTCCTGGGCGGGGTGGGGCCATCCGACCCCTATCGGCGATCAGAGGGCGATTGGGGACCAATGCATCCCCCCTAGGCCTATCCCCCCCTTTGAGCGGGGACCGACCGTCCCGGCATTCCTATAGGCCTACCACGAAACGTTCGTAGAATCCAAAAATTTTCGAATAACAAAAACAATGCTATTAGAACATAGACGCGATGTGTGAAAACAACACAGACTGAGCCAAACATGTTCTAAGAATATTCCGTGCAAACCACAAAAGGTTCTTAGACCATTCTTTGGTGGGCCTATAGGCGAGCCAGAACGCTTCGCCACTGCTTGACCCCTGTCGTTGCCCCAGGTCGTGGGCGCCCCTTGCGCTGGCTGAGATGTCCGGGCGTTTGGCGGGCCGGCCGCTGGCGCCTCGTAGCCAGCCGCGGCGACGAGGAGACTCAGGGACGCTCCGTCACAAGGAACAACGTCAAACGAAGTCGATCCACAAATTGCAAATAGCGCAAGTCTGGAGCCTCGTCCGATATCGAGTCCCTGCCCCCTCCCTCGTCCGTCTGCCCTATCTCCCTCTCTTGTCCCAGCCTTCTCCACCTTGCTCTCTCCTCTCCCCCCTACTCCCTCGACTCCCTCCTCCTCGCTCGGAGGTGAGAAGAGAAGTGCTTCTCTCATCTCCTCACTCCACCCACCCTCCTCATCCTCCTCCTCGCCCTCCTCCTGCTCCTGCTCCTCCTCCTTATCATCATTGTTTCTCCTTTTAACTAACTCCTCCCTGTCGCACAGCGAGAGGACCGAGCCAGGCGTTTCGCCTGAGACCTCCTCACCATCTATGACCCTGAACCTTAGAAAGTGGCAGCAGTTTCGCGGATTGAGGGC
The DNA here is from genome assembly GCA_963575745.1 of Prorocentrum cordatum. Lineage (NCBI taxonomy): Eukaryota > Dinophyceae > Prorocentrales > Prorocentraceae > Prorocentrum > Prorocentrum cordatum. The sequence continues at coordinate 426,623 of CAUYUJ010020838.1, forward strand.
GGGTGGTTTTCAACATGTGGTTCACGCCTTAGCGCCGCGCGCATTCGTTTCTTAAACTATTGCAAAGGTTTCATGGATTGAAGGCGATTGGTTTTCAAAATGCGGTTCTCGCTTGAGCGACGCGTACATTCTTTCTTGAAGACTCGCGAGAGTTTCACTGATTGAAATTGGCTCGGTTTCAAACATTGTTTTCTCCTTCGCACCGTGCACATGCATTTTAAACATATGCCAGAATTTCGCGTACTCCCATGGTCGACGTGCCCGAAAGGATGTTCCGGAAGGGCTCAAGATTGTGAGGGAGCAACAGTTACGTTCATTCGCGGCCTTGAAGTCCCAGGAATGGTGTTATGGCAAGATTCTGGATCGTCAAGGCGCAACAGTCATGTTGATTCGTGGCGTTGGAGTCCCCAGACTAGTGTTTTGGCACACTTCAGGGCCTTCAAACGGTTCTTTCCTAACGAGGCAGTTCCGTCAGTGGGCATGGACCTTTTGTACGGGCCTATGACGAGAGAGCTTCAAGGAGGGTTTATTCCAACATCGTTGATGAGTCTTGGGTTTCCACTGGTCCTCCTCCTCCGCCTCCGCCTCCTCTTCCTCATGCCCTTTATCCCTTTTCCTCCTCCCCCTCCCCCCCCCCTTCCTCGTCCTCTTCCGTCTGCCTCTGTCCTCCTCATCCCTCCCCATCTCCCCCCTCCCCTCCCCCGTCCATCCTCCTCCCACATCCTGCCCCCTTCGCAGCGGTGGCGACGAGGGCCTCCCAGGAGGCCAAAAACGGCGAAAACGAGGCGAGGGTAGCGGTGTCGGTACCTTTTCCTCCTCTGATTTCCTCCTTGCCCCCAACGGCCCCTCCCTTCCCTCGCCTTGGCGCAGGTCTGGAGCCGCTGCAGCAGCTGGCAAAGCAGGCGCGCCCTCTCCAGCCGTTCCGCTGGGTTCGCGCCGCAGCAGGCGCCACCGGGGCCCACGGCCTCGCCGCAGGATCGTCATCGCCGTCGTCGACACAAAACGAGAAGGATGATATTTAGATGAAGGATGGGGGAGGAGGGATGAGGGATGAAGGGAGAGGAGTGAGGGATGAGGGACCAGGCATGAGGAGTGAGGGGTGAGGGATGAAGAATGGGGGATAAGAGACGAAAGATGAGGGATGGGGATGGGGGATGAAGGATAAGCTATAAGGGGTGAGGGATGCTGGAGAACGGATGGGGGGTGAGGGGTGCGAGACGAGGGATGAGGGATGAGAGATGCGGGATGAGGGGTGAGGATTGAAGAAAGGGATGGAGGACGAGGGACGAGGGATGAGGGATGAGGGGTGCGGAATGCGGGATGAGGGGTGAGGTGTGAGGGATGAAGGATGAGGGATGAGGGATAAGAAATGAGGGGTGAGCTACGGGGGAGAAGGGATGCGGTACGAGGGACGAGGGGAAAGGGGTGAGGGATGAGGGGTGAGGGATATAGGGGTGAGGGCTGAAGGGTGAGAGATGATAAGGAGGGATGAAGGATCAGGGATGAGAGAGATGATGATGATAATGATGATGAGGAGGATGATGATGGTGATGCTGCTGATGATGATGATACTGATGATACTGATGATGATGATGGTGCTGGTGGTGGTGATGATGATGATGAGAATGATGATTGATTCAGCCCCATTCGTTGAGCCCTCTGCCAATGCCAACATCAAGAATACTTCGAAGAAGAGGCTCATTGCCCGAGCGAGCGACAGAACGGAAAGAAACGCCCATCCCAACGGCAACTCCCATCCTCCGGAGCAACTGCCGACGTCGACCGTGTTCCGTTACCGCCGCGCTACGAGACCCACCAGGAAGATCCGCGCGGACAACTTGATCTGATGGATCGGCGCGGTCCGCTTCATCAGAGAGCTCGGCGCGACAGGCTCCCGAAGAACCAGTCGGTAGCGCAGGGGCGCCGATCGCCATCGCGAGAGCCATGTCCAGGGAGACGCGGGCCAGCAATTGTTTCGCTGCTGGCTATTGAACGGCACGATCTTCGTCATCAACAAGAACGGCCCAAAAGACGACCGCATGAAGATCGTCACGAACAGCTTGACCCACATAACCAGGGAGATCCGCGCAACAAAGATGATCCGCATAACCAAGAAAATCACAACGACACGGTGGAATAACCGCACGTCCAGTAAGATCCGCAGGACTTCCGAAAAGACCAGCACAACCAAGAAGATCGGCAGGACAAAACAGAATATCCGTACAAAACGCAAGGCCCGCAGGACCAGGAAGATCCGCACAACCAGGGAAAACCGCAGGACAAGGAATATCACCACGGCCCGGTCGAAGATCCGCACAAGCAGGAAGACCAGCAGGACCTCCGAGAAGATCAGCAGAACTAAAAAGATCCGCGCGACCATGAAAATCCGCAGGAACCCCGAGAGGATCAGCACAACCAAGAAGATCAGGAATAAGGCCCGCACAACCAGGCAGGTCAACAGGACCTCGAAGATCCGTACAATCAGGAAGAACCGCAGGACCAGGAAGATCCCCCGCAACCTGGTCGAAGATCCGCACGACTAGGAAGATCCGCAAAACCTCCAAAAGATCCGCAGACCAAGGAATATCCGCAGGACCAAGAAGGCCCACAGGAGCAGGAATATCTGCACAACCATGACGACCCGCAAGACCAAGAAAGCGGTCGTCATTATCATCTTTGTCCGGGTTGATGGCTTCGTGGCCAAGAGCACCCAAGAAGACCGCGTACTGATCCTCCTCGACACGGGTGACAATGTCGCCCGCGGCGTTGGCGTGAAAGGAGGGGACGATGGCTGGGAACGCCTATGAAGTGGCCAGGGACGAACTCAGGTGCCTCGCGTCGGAGCTCAGACACGACTCCCGCCTGCTCAACTTCGTTCTTCTCGCACTTGTCCAAGAAGACCTCGTGCGCCTCTGTAGCGGCGCGGCGAAAGAGGCGACGGTCACGGCGATAGACACGGTCGCCGACCGCCCAGCACGCCTGACTCAGCGCCTGTGTCGGGTAAAGCACGTTCCGCTGCAGAACTTCACAATGAAAACGGTGTCGGCGGATGCCGGCAAGGAACCATCGATGTCGTGGTACGCGTCTTCCTCGAGGATGCGCGCCCAGGCAGCCAACACGTTGTACTTCGAGGGCATATTGTGCTGGAGTGGTAGCTGGTCACGCAGCCAATCAGCGGTCAAGCAGGAACCTCCGAATCAAGAAACTCAAGCTTCCTGAGCGCGCCTCCGGTCCATGGGCGGAGAGGCTCGCCTCCGGTCTATGAGCAATGGGGCTCGGAGAAGGCAAAGGATGGCTTGAGCAAAAAGGGCTACGGATGATGACGAGGAGGAGGAGGGGGACGAGGAGGAGGAGGAGAGGGAGACGGAGAGGGAGGAGAGAGGAGGGATGAAAGGGAGCAGGGGGGGGGGGAGGAGGAGGGAGGATAAGGGCGAGGAGGGATGGCGAGAAGGAAGGTGAAGGGGGAGGGATAAAGAAGGGATGAGGGAGGAGAGGTAAAGAGGATGGAGAGGGAGGGGGAAAGGAAGGGGAAGGAGGTCGTCGTCGTCGTCGTCGTCAAACGGTCAATCGGCGGTATAGCCGAGGTCAGCGTGCCCAGGACGAATCTTATGGGGAAAGAGGAGGGAGGAGAGGAGGATGAGGGAGAAGAAGACGGAGGATGAGAAACGCGGGAGAAAGGGAGGGGAGGCGCGAGGGGCAGGAGGAGGGGGTGAAGCAACGGCCCTCTCTGAACCTTAAACTGCGCTGTTCCGCCCTGGAACGCCCGGCGCTGGGCCGTCGTGATCATAGCAGCTGCAAGGTCACAGACAAAGGTACAGAGTTGGGCATCAGATCGTCTGAATGCGGGTGCGGTTGTGAGGCTTAAAAAATTAAAGGCTGTGCAGAAATGGTACATGGTTAGGCTGTATAAAGCGCAAGACTGTGCAGCCATCAGCGTGGATATCCGACACCGTGCCCTGAGGCAAAAATTGGAGCGTCCTCTCTCTTGAGCCCTCCGTCCTGTCCTGAATAAAATCAGAGTGAGGGGCCCGACCAGTCATTCACTGTCGCTGGGTACGTGGGTGAAGTGGGCTTCTGCTGTGCCGATTGTTGTTACTGTTGTTGCGTTGCGTTGCGTTGGTGTCGTCCTCTCCCGCGACCCGCCAGCGACCCACCCCGCGACTATCCTGCGACCCAACCTGCGACCCACTCTGCGACTCAACCGCGACCCAGCCACGGTGCTCTGACGAACAAACGGCGCCTGCGGCGGGCTCAGTGAGTAATGCAGAGCTTCGCAGACTGCCAGTTGCGGGGGGCTATGTTTTAAGGGGCCCCGACCAAACAATTCTTGAATAGTCTCAGCTTCCCATATGCCGAGGCGTGTCCCCGCAGGACATGTTCGGAACCACGCGGGCCCCAAAAACGGACCAAGAGGGCCCCAGGAAGCACCCAAGGCGATCCAAGAGGGCCCTGGGTCCGCCCCAGAGCGCTCCAAGATTCCCAAGATGGCCTCACGACGGGCAGAGAGGCCTCCAAGATGCCAAGAGCGCCCTCCCAAGAGGGCCTCAAGGCCAAACTTATTGACCGTCCGTATGTTGTTGAACGATTCTAGCGTCCTGGCGTTCTGGGGATCCCGACGCTCCAAGACGGCCCAAGAGGCCCTCGAAAGGCTTTCAAAATCGCCCCAAGGGGCCCCCAAGAGGTCCCCAAGACGGCCAAAGAAGTCCCCGAAACGGCCCAAGAGGCCCTCAAGACGGACCAAGAGGGCCCCAAGAGGGGCCCAAGAGAGGCCTCAGAGGGGAAACACACACCGACAGTTCGAGACCTCCACCTGGGACCGCCAGCAGGCTCCTACGAGGCCCCCTTAAGCTGGGAGGTCTCCAAGAGGCGCAAATCAGGCCCCGCGACCCCCCCCAAGAAGCCCCCCCAAAGCCGAAACGACACCGTTAAAAGCGCATCCGAGAGGTCTCCGAGAGACCTTCCAAGAGATCCCCACAGGCATCCAACCAAGAGGCTTCTGACCTACAACCTAGGCACGGTGGCGGCATTGGCCGATAATACTACCCTTCATGGCTACACGAGAGACGGATCGGGGATCTTCTGACCCGGGTCAATCCAGACCCGGGTCAGCAAGAAACCAAAAAACTGCAATGCAAGGAAAAACATGCAACGCAGGTCTTCGCAAACCCGGGTCAGCCAATATGCGCGGCCGCCTCGCGGCCACGAGCGGCTCGCTAACCCGGGTCAGCCGGAGGGGGTCATTTGCAAGATCCTGCAAGATCCGATGCCCTGGCTGACCCCCGTGTGCATTGACCCCCGTCTCAAGGCTCCCGAAGTGAAATGCAAGTCAGCACGCAGGCCCACGAATGCGTCCATCCAGGTGCCACAATGTGCAAGTTACACGTCGTGGACTGACATGGCTCGCAGGTGGACGATATTACATGCGTCAGCGTCTACCAACTCCGAGTGGGAAAATAATCGCCACCCCCTTGGGTCGAGGGGGGGGGGATGGGCGCGTGCTGTCGGAAGAGGGTTGCGGGGATGGATTCGCGTTGAGGAACCAGGTGGAGGGAATGGGGAAACTCTGTCGAAAGGTTAGTCAAACCCTCCCCAATGATTCCCCCATCCATGGTAAAATTGACTGCGAATCCATAAACACACATTTTCATCACAACGATGTCACACGACTGGGTCCGCTGTGTACGCATTCGACGCCCTGCAATTAGACAAGGCATTCTGGATGTTTAAGGCCATGCTTCCAAATATTGGCAACATGCTTGACTTTTTCAGGTGAACGTGTCCGCTCACGATGTCCGGTCTGCAATCCACCACAAAAATGAAGCAACACACATCCCCATCTCCTTCTCCCCCTTCCCTCCCCCTCCTCCTCTGGGTGTGCATTCGCGTGGCAATTGAGGGATATCGCCCGAGCCTTCGCGTGGAGAAGGTGGTGATGAGAAAAGCAAGGATAGATCTACGATGACGAGAGACTGCGGGCAGCCGCCCCAGCTGTGCGGCGCTCAAGGTTGGAACGCCGCGCTCGCGCAAGGGCATCGGCCGGCAACCTCATCCAGAGGCTGAAGGTGGGGGCTCGAAAAGGTCGAGGCGGAGCTGCACCGCGTTCGCGCACAGCCTGTCCTACGGCGGCTGTTGTGCTCTCGTGCTCTGTTTCGACGGGCTACCTACGAGGAGGTCCTGGCGGGTCCGTGGCACCTTGGCGGTGTCGCCCCCTGGCCCAAGACGAAACCAGGACGAGGACACATTCGGGTGAGAATGAATCGAAAAGCTCTGAGAGTTGGCGGCTATGGAAGATACCTCGGGCACCGCTGCCTTCTCAGAGCGTTCTGGAACGCTCTGGAACCGATTTATCCTCGTCCTAGCACAGCCCGGAGATCGGTCCCCCGTGCAGCTTCGCAGGGCTCGACCTAAACAGTGTTTTACGTTTTCGTGTTGTTTTCGAGTTCCCCTCTGTTTTCCTCGTTCCGCCTTTGCTGAAACAAAAAGTTAAAACGAAAACGGTCCACGAGATCGCTAAAACACAGTTGAGGTCGCGCCCTGCAGCTCAGTGAAAATCCTGCAGACCGTGACGGGACCGAGTATAGCTCGCACGCTTTCCTCGCCTTCTGGGCACGCATCGGCCATCCGCGGGCCTAATCTCCTAGATGGCGGAAAAAGATAAGGATTTGGACGCCCGAAGTTGCCGGCGCCTGGGCGACAGCAACATTTTCAATCAGATATGTAGCCCACGCACAAGCCAGAGCACCATTCCGAGACATGCGCGTTGCTAAAAGACTCGGTGTCATCTAGGTCTGGGTTACGTTAGGTGGGTAAGTAATCCACGTAAGGGGGGGTACCCAAAAAACTGGGTACGATGTCCCACTCGGCGGCAAGCGATGGGGGGAAGTGAGAAGGAGAAGGCCTTCTCAGAAGGCGGTGGAACTTCTCAGAAGCTATCGCGCCTTCTGAGAGGTTCTTTGTCGCAGAAGGTTTAGACGCGCGATGTCAGCGCAGCGCCGCAAAGCGCAGCGCCTCTCTCTCTCTCTGCCTCGTCCTGCCGCGAGGCCTCTCGCGGAGGCGCCTTAAGAAGCACGGGGCACGTCGCGACGGCGCGCAGGGTTTTGGCGTTGCTTGGGCTGCGATCGGGGATCAAAGCGTCCAGCAGAGAAAACAAAACAACTCGATGTGGGCGTAGTGGCCTCGTGCAGGAGTGGCTGGCGAATGCGGTACTCAGCCTGGCAACGAGCACTGAACAAAAAGCAGGTGAGCCCGTGAGGGCATAGAGCAACGTCCTGGCCGACAGCGCTCCCGACAGCTGAGTCTGAGCTCGCGTTCGCGCGTGAGCGTGCAGAGGAAGCGTGCAGAGGAAGCCAAGTCAAGTGTTTCACGAATAAGTGTCTCGACAGGGCCATGCGGTCACTCAAAACAAAACTGCGTGCGTAGGGGCGTGCCTCGACCAGAACATTCACAGAAGGCCATCCAGAGGGAAGCACCCTGGAGCTGAGTGCAACCACGGTCGGCTGGCAACACTAAGACAAATACTTTAGCCTCGACCGTGTTGGAACATGTGCAGCTGCAAACAAACTGGCGGATAGCCTGATGGCATGACAATTTATCTCTGCCAGCAACTCAGCTTGAGGTGTTGCAAGCATATTTGGTACTATCCCTCGCAGGCGTCATACACATAATCTGCGTCATTTAACGTGTCAATACAGTTCGTCGGTTTGGTGGTAATGTGCAAGCGTGGCCTTCCAAGAACAAGTCTGCCTCGCCAGAGCTTTGCTGCTTTGTGTTGATGTGATCATGACTGTAACTCGTTGTAGAGGCAATTAGATGGCCGACTCTGCTGGCATATTGCGACTACTTTAAGGCGGGAAAATCATGGTAACCGACCCAGCCGCGAAAACTCAGCACTCCGAGACTGCACACGTTCCTGCGCCTCCTCCTCCTCCTCCTCCTCCACCTCTGCCATCTCCAACCCCCCCTTCTTCACCTCATTCTCATCTGTGATCGTCCCTCCCTCCCGGCTTTCCTCCTCATTCCTCCTCTCCGTGTAGCGAACCCAGGCTGGCTCCGATAGGATCGAGACTCGTCCTACACCTCGACCGTGCTCCTCCCACTCCGAGTCCTTCTCCACTCTCCCTCCTCCATTCCCCCCCGAGAGAGGGGAGCAGGGATGTGGGGAAGGGAGAGAGGGAGTCTTGGTTTGGTTGTAGACTCCGCCTGCCTGGAATTGTCCGAGGAGAAAGAGGAGGAGGTGGAGGAGGCGGGTCAAGGGGGAGGGAGAAGGAGGGAACGACGACGACGACGACGACGACGCGAGAGGGCTCCGCCCCAACCCCTCGCTGAAGGGCAGAAAGAGCGACGTGACATGCCCACCCAGACCCCCCGCACGCCCACCCCCTCCCGCGGGCCGCGGGGGCCGTCGGCCTCCTTGACGCGCGGGAGCATTGTGGCCGCCTCGGAGGCGGCCGCGGCTCCTGGGAAAGGGCGGGGGGGGGGGGCGGGGCGAGGCCGGGAGCGCCGAGGCGTCGCGCCCTGGCCGGCCACCGAGGGAGGCCGCCGGTCGTCGGCCAGCGGCCTCGCGCCTAGGCGTGCTCGGCGCGGGGTGGTGCGGGGTGCAGACGGCGGGGCGCAGGGCGGCGCGGATAGGTCCCCCCCTCCTCCCAACCGCTGGCGTTGTTATCCCTGTCGCTGTTATCGATGTTATCGTGTGATCGCTGCTGTCGTTGTTACCGACGTGATCGTTGTCGCTGTGATCACTGATGCCGTTGTCGTTGTTATCGTTGTAACTGGTCGTTGCCCCCATCCCCACCCCACCCCACACCACTGACGGACGAACAACACAAACTCAGGCCTATAGAAGGGGGTCGGAACGAGGAGGACTGGCTATGCGTGTGTTTGCGGGTTGTCGGACCTCGAAGGGGGCCCCCGTTCGAGCGGGGACCCCCATCCGACAACACGCACCCATAGCACCCCCCGTCCCCCCTATGGGTATGGTCGTGTGCTGTTCGTTCGTCAGCGGCGGGGTAGGCCGCTGGGCTACGCGGAAGCTGCTCGTGGACGGGCAACTCGCGCCAGACCTGGCAGGCGCGCTGCGCACGGAGCTCGCCGGCGGCGTGGCCACGCAAACGGTAGCAGCCAAGTGGGGCAAACCGACGCTGTGCCCCTCGACCACCGCTTCTGGCGGTGCCCGTGCTGGCAGGAGGCGAGAGAGGCTGCCCTGCGCGCCACTGGGGCCTCCGCGCGGCCCTGCCGCCCAGCGTCGCGAGCACGGGTGTCCTTCCGGAGGGCCTGGTCCTCCGCGCGCTGGCAGAGGTCGCCCGCGAGCCCATCCTGCCCCGCCGCTGCCCGCTGTTCAGCTCGACCCGCAGCAGCGCCCGCCGCGGCGGCGCGCCTGGACAGATGGGCGCCTGTAAGCGGCCAACGGACCCGCTGCTGGCCAGAGCAGGTTGGAGAGTGCGGCTCCAGGGCCCCAACGGCGCGCAGGACAGCAGTGGGCCCGTCGACGGGCCACAGATGGCGCAGAGGGCGGAGCTGACAGCCGCCCTGCATGCGCTGAGCCTCGCGGCGAGGCCCGAGGAGGTGATGACCGACTCCCGTTTCGACAGCAACGGTATCGCGGCGCTCTGGGCGGGGGCATCCCCGGCGGAATGGGCGCACGCCGAGCTCGGAGATGCTGACCCCCACTGCCAAAGCGGGAACCTCGTCGCGCGGTGGATCAAAGGGCACCTCGACGCGGCCAGCGCCGGGGCCCACGGCATGGCCGACGACGACCGCTTTGGCAACGCGGTTGTTGACCGACTCGCGGGCGCTGCCGCGCGCGCGCGGCTTCCGCCGCCGCCTCTGGACACAGGGCGGGGCAACCGCTTGCGCGCAGCGGATGCTGGCCGGGGAGGGGTTGCCCGCCCTGAACGTCAACCACAAAGGCGCGAGCGAGGCCCCACGGGCCCGCAGACCACCGCGCCAGCGCTGCGGCCGGTGGGGCGTGCTCGGCGCGCAGCCAGGCGAGCCGCCGCATGGCCCCCCCCGCGGCCGCTGCCGTGCTGGCGCCGCCAAGCCACGCGCGCGGCAGCGACGGCAAGGCCCGGCGCGCCGCCTTGTTCGCCGGGCGGGCGTGGCTGCCGCACGCTGCTGCGCGGGGCCCAGGTTGGGTGGCCTGCGTGCGCTGCGGGGCGTCTGCGCCCTCGTGGCCGGGGCTGGCGGCGTCGCCATGCGCGGGCTGGGCCGCCGCGCTGCCGCCGCGGGCGCCAGCCTTGCTGCTGTTGCCCGTCGTCCTGGCTGGCAGGCGCAAGGCTGCCTGGCGCGAGGCGCTGCAGGTGCGCTTGGCGCATGGCCCGGGGCCGCCGGACAAATGCGTAATTCGGGCAGCCTGGGTGCTGGCTGCGTGTCCCCGCCCCCCCCCCCGCTCCTTCCCCCCCTCCCTCCCTCCTCGGCCGCCTCTCTGCCGCTGGGTTTCTTCGATGGGTGTAAAAGGTGCTGTTCGTTCGTCACCCACGACCCCTGTCGCCAGCTGAACGGCAAAGATCAAAAGCCCCCTCCATCTGACACTCGGAGAACAAGAAGAAGAAGCAGAAGAAGAAGACAAGCAGTAATAAGAAGAAGGAACACAATAATAATAATAATAATAATAAGGAGAAGAGGAAGAGGAAGAAGCAGCGCGCGTCAGAGGTGCACTGGCGAGATTTGGAATGCAACTTCTGGAAGGTCTTCGTGAGAACGGACATTGGTGGCCAAACCCCATTCGGGAGAAGCCAACATGGGCCGGATTCGGCGCGGGATTCAGCCGCACTAGCCGGGAAAAGACGAGACTAGGCCGGATCAAGCGGGACTCCGACGGATTAGGCCAGTTTTCGACCACGGATATACCAGCGCCGATGCTGACGTTAACCTCCCAGAAGATGCATCCGAACAAAAGGATGATGCAGGCCGCAATAGCCCCGGACTCTGGATGAGTGGAGGGGGAGTTGCGTCGGATTTTGGTGCAAGGGACGCTGCGCGCTCCCGACCGAGCGTTCCTCAACTTAATGTATGCGACGGCTTGCATGCATCGGGATAGCGGCATGAATCACACTGCGGAAAAAACATGTCCGATCCTACCCTCAAACAGGCACGAAACCTGTGAAGCTCGAATGAACAGGCTCCTACGTAGCGGCCTGGTGCGCGGCCAGAAAATGCAAGTCTGGCATCCCAAGGCGCAACGGCACGGAAAGAGGAGAAGGAGGAGGAGGAGGAGGAGGAGGAGGAGGAGGAAGGGACGGTGGAGGTGTTTACTTGGGCGGGGTGGGGAGTCAATCGCCGTCAGACTCAGCGCCATCTTCCTAGATGCATCCGCCTCTTACTTTACTGCAGTTTGCTGCTGATTGCCACTTCGGCACGTCGGTAGGGGACGAATACCCTTTTCTTCCCACTTTGGTCTTGCGCCCGTAACCGCCCGCCGACACCCAGTCCTAGGGCAGTCAGGGCGCGCAGGGCCATGTCGCACGACGGGCCCTTCAGTGCGGTGACCAGCTCAGGGATGGCCCGCTTCGCGTCGATGTATTCCTTCTCGGCAGCCTGCTGGATGAGCTCCTGGAGGCTCCGCGGAACACCACCGGCCAGGCAACGCGCACACACACACACACAACCAACAAACACTTGTTGCGTCGCGGCCCTGCGCGCAGCTACAAGGCGGAGAAGGTCTAAAAGCAGGAAGCGCGCGGAAACTACAAACGCTCGAGCCCTCAAATCCCGCTTTGGATCTCGCAGCCGCCAACACACACACACACACTCAACCAAGACACACACACACAGACACACACACAGCACACACACACACACACGCACACACACACGCACACACACACACACACGCACACACACACACACATACACACGAAAACACAAATCATGCCCGAGAGGTGTGCGCAAGCCTGCACTCGCAGTTCGGGGCCGCACGCGTGGAGGTGGGGGGGGAGGGCAGGCTGAAGCCAAAGCAATGGATCGGTTAGATCAGGAAGACCGTCGCCTTCTGAATGAAGAGGACTGTCCCCGCACAAATGTCCACGATCCTCCTCCTCCTCCAACTCCTCCTCCTCCTCACCTCCTCCGCCTATTCCTCCTTCCCCTCCTTCTCATCCTCCTCCTCGTCCTCCTCCTTCTCCTACTCCTTTTCCTCCTCCACTCCGCCTGCCTCTCTTCCTTCCTCTCCCCCCCTCTCGGCTCCACAGTCACTCAATATGAAGACTACCTCCTCTCCCCGAACTAGTGTTACGCATATGAGCTCAAGAGTCACACGTAGTTCTCCACATGCTCTGGATGCAGCGTTAGCCACAATGCAAGATCGGCGCGTTGCTCCCGTCGTTGAGAATGGCGCTCTGACCTCAGCGCGGCCCACAGCTCTGGATCCAAGTTCTATCTCGTCGTTCTCGCCCCCCTCCTGTGCTCTCCTCCGAATTCCTCTCGTCCTCTCGCTCCTCTCGCTCCTCCTACTCCTGCTCCTGCTGCTGCTGTTCCTCCTCCGTCCCCTCCTCCGTCGTCCTCCTCCGCCTCCTCCTCCGCCTCCTCGTCCTACTCATCCTCCCTCATCCTCCTCCCCTCCCTCCTGCTCATCCTCCTTTGGACTCCTGCTCATCCCTCACTCCCCCCTCCGCCTCCAACTGTACACAGCTCCCCTGTCTGCTTGCGCACGAGACGATGGGCCCAATTTGGGAATTCCACGTTCGCTGTGGCACTTGCCGGCGGATAGAGCAACACCAGCGCAGTGGGAAGGGATAGGTGGGAGGGGCAGGATGTCCGATAAAGCGCGAGCGCACCTAGCTTACATGTACTCGCACTCTGCCACAAATGCGTCCACCAAGAAATTGGGTTGTTTCCCTGCACAGCGTTACAAGATCGCTCGCCCTGTCCAAGCTCTATGTCACAACTTCCAAATTCTCTCCTGAATCCTCCCTGGCCCCCTTCACGAACTCACTGGTCCACCTTGCTCCCCCGCGGTCCCTAATCATCCTCGAATCCGCCCTGGGCCCGCGACCTCCCTCGGATCTCACATGGCCTTATTGGTCCGCCTTGGTCTCTGCATCGCGCCTACAAAGGCCTCACGATGTCACTCCCCCAATCGAGCCGCATCCCGCGGCCCCGTGATTATCCGCCACGGTGCCGCGGCATGTTTGCTTCCTGGGGCAACTTGTCTGGAACGACTGCTGCCCAGAGTATATACCACCCGCGGTTGCAACTCACCATCAGTGGGGAAAACTAGAGATACTGATGCTGCTACTCCCCGGACCTCTCCCAGGGTGCGCCCTGACCAAGATTTCGAGGCGAATCCAGCGGTGGCAACGAGCGCCTCCCAGGAGGCCCAAAGAGGCGAAAACGAGGCAAGGGTAGCGGTGGGTACCTGTTCCTCCTCTGATCCCTCCTCCTGGCCATCCTTGCACCGAAAGCCAGCCTGGAGACCTCCTAGGAAGGGTCGGAGTAGATGGGGTCGGAGAATCGCGCCAGTGGACAGCCCGAACTGGGTAGTCCGAACTGAGCAGCCCGAACTGCCAAGAAGCGGCTGGCGAACGGCCGAGCTGGAGCCAGCAGTGCCCCTCCTGAGCCTGGCACTGGTGTATACGCCACGACCTCCTGGCTTGTCCAGGAAGGCGTATACAGTCGGACCTAGGACAGAAAAACACCTGTCGAGAACATGAGACCCACCGCCAGCCAACCACACACACACACAGAACATCCGAGGGCAACTTCGCCAAGATGCGCAATAACATCCAACAAATACGAAGAACACGGTACCCTCGAGCCGACCTCGATCTTATACCTCGGTCAGACTGTACCCATCTCCTGGGCCTAAGAAGGGCCTGGCCAGGAAGCAGTGGCGAGAGTAAATACCACCCCTGGTCGCGACTCATTTTAAGGCAGGCCTGTGAGGGGCAGCAAGGGCTGCAAAAAAGGAGTCCTTAGGGCGCGACAAGGGCACATTGATCCCCCCCTATGATCGCCCCCCGCTACGCGACGCCCAATGCCTAGAGTATATGCCACCCCCGGCGGTACCTCATCATAAGAAGGGCCCCCTGGGCAGCCCGAACTGCCGAGAAGCGGCGGAAACGCGCGGCCAGAAGCTGGAGCCGGCAGCGCCCGTGATCTCCCCGGACCCTCCCCGCACGCCTCTTCTCTCTGTGCCCGCACCCGCAGAGTGTTGCGCGGAGCTCCGAGCGGCTCGAAGACACAGTCAACCCGCATAGGAAGGATGAGCGACTTTCCAAGGCTACCCCTGCATCCGTGCCCCTTCGGCCAATCCTTGGCGACTTTCGCTGGCAAACCTCGTACGAAAACCGTTAACGTGGCCCTCTAAGGCTCTCGCATCCTTATCGCGCATCCTTACTATACGGGGTGACTGGGGAGGAAAGAAACAAGGGAGCCTAACTTCGCGCTTCGCGCTGCGCGAAGCGCGAACCATGAATAACGCTCTCGCGCCGCCCACAAGGGGATGAAATGAATGTTTGTATCCTTCCCTTGATTGCGTGCCACAGCCGATCTCAAACGCAAAGTTGTGGCCGACCCCGCTTCCGCCTTTTGAGTTCGATGCGACTTGTTATTCCTCCATCGCGTCAACGGCTTCCTCCACCTAACTTGCGGCGTCCAAGAACCGAATAACGGAGCAGTCCAGATAATGGAGAGGTCTAAAGAGCTCAGGGGCTACCATGTGCTGCTGGCTTCTAATATGAAGCCCTCCTAGCTCTCAGAGAGCTAAGAGGGAATATCAACTTCCGATCGGGTGCGAGCTCCAGTGGGTGCGCAGCCCCGACAAGACTTCGAACCTGGAGCCCCCATCCCCCCTTAGTGATGCAGCGAACGCGCTGCTATGCAGGGTGAAAGATCGCTACACGTTGCGTGCATTCCTTCTCCCTCTCCTTGTGGTCCCCAGCCCGACCGTGCATTCGTCCCGTCCTGGTGTTCGTTTCCAGCCTGTGCCCCGTATGCTGGCCGACCTCTGTTCGATCGGACCCTTACCCGCCCCGACCCGACCTTCTCCCTGAAAATGTGGACTTTCAGCGTGTGGCGAGTTTTCAACAAGCCAAGATCCGAATCTATTCTCGTGTGAAGGGCTTACAGACTTCTGCTGTCCCGTGCCTAGACTTACCTGCATTCACCTTGCTCTAACCAACTTGATCCCCAAGAGCCATTCGACGAGCCGTCAAGCCCTCAGGGATCGGCCCCAATATCCCGCGCCTGCGGGGCCTGCTCCTGTAGGCAGAGGCCGCCCCAAGAGGGTCCGAGTAGATGGGGGTCGGAGGATCGTGCAGCATCGCCGATGCATCGGTTCTGCCACCAGGAACACACAGTCAGGAACGAAAGGGCTTTTTCTGGCCACAACGGGCCTAGGTCACAGACAAGCTCCACGACATAGATCTGAGGAACGGCCCGAAAGCTGGAGCTCCCCCCCTTGAGCCCCAAGCGGTCCTTACGTCAGCGTCCTGACGCAGGCCCCTGGGGCCAGGAGCGGACCATGCAAGGCCTACTTGTGGGCCCAGGCCTCGGGCGAACAGGCCCCTGCGGCCCGCGGCCACACCCGAGACCCTCTCGGGAGTGGCCACGAGGCTGCTCCATGAAGGGGCCCAGGGTGACACAAATACATCGACACACATATTCCAGAGTTCCCTGTGTTTCTTGAATGTTCTGGATGCTCCTCCTCCCCTCAACGTCCCATGTGTTCCATGTTTTGCTGGACATCGTCGTTTACTCACGAGATGGCACAGCGACCATACGAGGTGGCTAACGCGGGCACCCGTGGCGGCACGCTACATTGGAGACGAGGGCGCTTACGCGCGACCGTACGCGAGCAGCTTGCGCGCCATTGTCGGAGCAGACGACCTCGTTTTCTCGCGTCGCCCAAATGAACCGACCCACACAATTCTAACGATTCCCTATATGTCCTGTGTGTTCTGGTTGTTCCTCTTCCCCCTCCACTTCCCATGTGCTTTCCGTATTTTCCTGGACATCTTCCTTGACTCGTACCTGTATCTTGTTTTTCCTCCTGGCTCTGGGGCATCTGGGGCGGTTTCTTCCTTCCCCCCTCACTGTGTGTTCGGCCTTCGACCGGGGGCGTCTGGGCCTTGAGGCAGCCTGTCGCCATCAAGACGGGAAGCCCCCCCGAGACCCGAGATCTCGGCCCTTTCCCCCGGGTGGCAGGGCACATCCGTCCCTCCTGTCTCCGACGGGTGCGCCGAAGGGGGACGGGGGACGGGCGCGCAGGGGGAGAGGGGTGCGCACTTTGGCCCGAGGCCGCGTGCGCGGACGAGTGAAGGCCAGGCGATGCGTTCAGGGATGAAGAACGGCTCGTCGCCCTCCGACATCGAGAAACTGAACGCCGGCATGAAAACAGAAACGCACACTAGCGCAAAATCCGAAACGCGACGCCGGAGGTTCTGTGTCCACGTCCCATTCGAGACACATGTCGGCCCGCACATGCTCGGAAGCGGACCACGGATTCGATCCTTGAAGGGTCACCTGGACTCCTGGGGTCGGGTGTGGACAGAAACCCCTGTAGCAGACCGCTCTGTAGCGAAAGCGACCCGGGACCAGCCACCGCAAGCGCAGGTCCGCCAACAGTGTGGTTGCGTCGCCCTCGGGAACTGGACAAGGGCAGCTCGCGAATCAACTTGGCAGGGTGCGGGTTCTCTTTCAGCCTCTGGGGGGCGAGCAACGTTGGCACGGTCTCTGTCGAAACGAATGTAAAGGCATGCGCGCGGGTGCCAAAGGCCGTGTACACTTGTCGCGAAAAGTGAAGCATTCCACCGCAAGCAAACCACTGGGGTAGGTTTTCAGGTTCCCTCTATATTTTGTTTCGGGCGATTAAACAAACCAATTTCAGGTGCAACGCAAGCTAAAAACGGTATATTACAAAAGCTGAGAATCCAGAGGTGTATACTAAATACAAAAGACGAGAACGACACATGGCAGACTGCATAAAAAAGGGAAGAGGGATGAGGACAGAAACGAGGAAACAAAAGAAACAGGCGTAAACATTGAGTGCGCGCCCGCACCCGCCTTGTTCTTTTCAGAGCAGGCGGAACAAAAACCATCAACACTGGCAAATCCCAAATAAATCCCGTCGGGATGCGCCCCCCGAGGCCGCGGGGAGGGGGGGGGGGGGGAAAGGTTCGGGATGCCGCGGCGACGGGCTGCCCGCCGCGGGTTCCCGCTAGCCCGCGTCCGCTATCGACCTTTTTGTTTGCCCGTCTTCGGATCCCCACCCCCGTCGCCCCCCGTCCCGTCCAATCCCCCTTCTAAGACGAAGACACAACGAGGATAACATCGGGTGGTAATAAATCGTGAATCGCAAAAATTTGGCGGTTGTGGAAAATGTTTCGGGCGCCGCGGCCGTCTCAGAGCGTTCCGGACAGCTCTCAGAGCGTTCCGGGGCGCTCTGGAATCTGGAACGGACCCATCCTCGTCCGAACCCCGTATGAACGACCATATTCGTTGCTGGCGTCTTGCTCTGGAGGTTGGAATAATCGTGTATATATACATATAGATATACACACATACGCACATATATAATGTATACATATATATATACATATACGTACACATCTACATACATACATACATACATACATGCATACATACATACACACACATACATACACACATACACACACATACATACATACATACACACACATACATACATACATACATATGTTTATATATACGTACATATATAGAAAAGAAAAAATCGAACCGCCCCACAAAAACGAACCGCCCCACAAGGGGCACGGGGAACCTCAAACCGCCCAATCCGGCAGCCGTTCCACCTAAAATTGCACCACTGTCGGTTCGGGAATTGCGTTTCCAATGCCGGCGACTTTTTTGATCAGACGGCCACGACCCTTTCCAGCAAAAAACTAAGGTGTACACGACCGCGTTCCCACACCCAGAGAACATTTGGGGCCGCACGATGTCCCGAACCGACCTCTTACTCCTCGACCCACCTCTTCACCTTCGACGCTAAAACTGCTTCGCAAGGGAACTATCCGACGATGCGTTTTGCATTCAGCCAGTGGCTTCCCCCATTTCGGCCTTCGGCCTTCGGGGGCCGTCCGCTGGGTCCTCCGACCGTCACCAAAACAAATCCGAACTGAGCAACCAAAACCTTGGGCAAGCGGTCGGGCCGCCCTGGAACCGCAGTGGCAGGCTAGGGGCCACATAATGGAGGTAAGCGACAAAGACAAAATACAAGGGGGCACTCACAAAACAAATGTTTCGCCGACCCAGCGGCCTCCAAGCGTAGCGAGCCACGGAGCTCGGCCCACGGAGGGCGGACAATTCGGGTTGGTCTCCAGGCCGTCCGGGAAGCCAGGGGGAAACCGGAGGGCTAACGACTCGGAGCTGCGGGAGGGGCGATTCGGAACGGTCATAGGCCCCCCCTGGCGACCCCGAGCCCTCCCAGGGCGCTCAGAGGCGCCCCGGCAGTGCTCAGTTTCGCCCGCCAGCCGAGGGCCGGCAGTCCCGCCTCCCTCCCCATACGGCCCTTGCAATGCAGCCCTGCTCCTGCCAGGAAGGCAGGCCAGGAAGGCGAGGGGGGGGGGGGGGGGGGCGTGGTGCGCCCCCGTGTAATGCGGCTCCACTCCTGCTTTGACGCGGCGAAGCAAACGGGGAGAGGAATGGCGCGGAACGCTCACCTGCAGCGCGGCCCTATCCTGCGAGGGTGCGGCGAGGCAAAGGGGGGGAGGAAGGGAGGGGAGGGGGTGGCAAGGGGGATTGGAAGGGGGGGGGAGGGGGGGAGATTTCATCCGGATGCTCTACACAAATACTACGGCATGGCCCCCGCGGGGCAGGACAGACAGACGGACGGACAGACAGACAGACAGACACCAAATGTCGGGCAGCGCCCAGCCCTGCGCAGAGCCTGGGTGGATGGCTCCGCAATGCCTCACATGGACTCGTACACGAAGCCGTCCTCCAGGCTCGTCCAACTTTGCAAGCATGTGTTATCCAGACCCCGTCAGGGGTGTCAGAACTCGGCAGCACGCAAGAAATTGACTGCATCGTCAGCCGAGCGTTTTTTGAGGTCTCCCTGGGAGCACCCTCAGGGGCAGAAGGGGGGATCCTTTTTCGTCTGCCCAGTATGGGCCTTTTGAAGGCCACTGCCATGCAATCCTAGATCCCCCCATTTTTGGCGCCCCCCCCCCCCACAGCGCGGTGCGTCCGCCTCAGAGGCCATCGCCCCGGGCACCCGCAATGCCTCCGCGCCATGTGGGGCGCCGTTTTTGTAGGCTCCCCCCCTGAGGCTCAGAGCGGGCCCGACGGGGCTCGTGCACGTCCACCTCCCCGCATCTCTCCGCCCAGAGGCATCCATATTATCAGGGTCAGAATAAGACGAGGCCAGGGCGAGGACAAATGTGTGCGTGTGACAGTAAAACGAGAATATCTGAAATCCCGCGGCTTTGGAAGATGTGTCGAACGCCGCGGCCTTCTCAGAGCGTTCTGGAACGCTCTGAGAGCGTTCTAGAAGGCCCCGTAACGGATTTATCCTCGTCCTAGGCCCGACCAATGGAATCAGCCGTCGTCGCCCCGGAGGCGGCCTAGGGCTGAGCGACGCCCGCGCTGCGAGGGGCGCTGGTCCTCTTGGAGGACCAGGAAGCCTCCAGGGGCCGCGAAAGGGACCCAAAGACGCCCAAGAGATCCTCCTCCTCCTCCTCCTCCTCCTCCTCCTCCTCCTCCTCCTCCTCCTCCTCCTCCTCCTCCCCCTCTTCCTCCTCCTCTTCTTCCCTCCTCCTCATCCTCCCCTCCCCGCGCGCCCCCCACGTCAACCCCCTAAGCGTCTCTCGGACGTGCCTTTCCTGTTCCCCTCTCCTTCCTCCCACGCACCTCCCCCCCCCTCCCCCCCCCCCCAGCCTGCCCCCACTTCACACCTCCCCCGCACGTCTCCTGGACGCTCGCCAGGTGGGTGTACGTCCAGCTGCCCCCGTCGCACCCCGACTGGTACCTCGCCGCGCGGGGGCCAGGGCGCCGGGGTGGGCCCACACGACCCCGCCCGCCCTCCCGCGGCGGGACCCGTCAACGCGGCGCGGCCGGGGCATAGCGCGAGCGAGGGGAGGAAAAGAGGGGAGAGGAGGAGGAGGAGGAGGAGGAGGAGGAGGAGGAGAAGGAGGAGGAAGATGAGGAGGAGGAGGAGGAGGAGGACCAGTGCAAACCCAAGTTTCATCAACGAGTTCGCTGTACATACATTTTCAAGTTCCCTCTTCATGGACCACTTGAAAAAAAAGGTTCGCTTTCACAGAAGAAGGAGGCCCGTTAGAAGACAACAGTTTGAAAATCCAGAACTGCGCCTGGACAACATCCCTAGGATTTTAACGCCGTGAACCATCATTCTTGTTTTTTTTGACGATCTTAAATCGCGCCATAACACCATTCCTGGGAGTTCGACACCACGAATGAGCATAACGATTGCGTTCTGACAGTACGACATCATGTCGACACACCGCTTGTCTGACTTTCACCATAATAATGGTCGAAACTGCTGCAAGCTGGCAAAACGAGCGCGCGCAACGCTACGGCGAGAATCGCACTTGGAAAAGAAACAGCCTCCATCCGTGACCCTGTGCGCGGCGCGAAAGCGAAAACCCCATTTTGAAACCACCCGCCCTCCATCCGTGAACGTCGTTCAACTGTTTGACACGAGCGTGCGCGGCGCTACGTTGAAAGAAACGTTGTAGGTGAAACTTGGGGCAGGCCACAGAGCAGGCGAGGGTCTGTGCAGAGACCCCCGTTCCAAGCCAACCGCGACTACGCCACGTGCTATAGCCTCTGGCTCAGACATTGCCGTCGAAGCCGCATCGCTGCGTTGCCGTACCAGCAACTCGATTAAAGCATTGCTGTTTACTGCTCGATACAGCAACCGAACCACCTAACGATGCCGTTTCTTGGCGCAGATTGGACGCGCCGAAACCATGAAGCCCAATAGGGGGCCCGCCAACGCCTATCAGGCCATTGCACTTTCTGGCCACTTTAGTGCCAGAGTCGTCGTAGTGCGCCGCTCGGAAGCCATTTTGGCTGACGACGCGAACCAGTAACAAAAAACAGCTCCTCACCATCAATCCTCCTCCCCCTCCTCCATCCCGTCCTCCTCTTCCTCCTCCCCGTCCTCCTCTTCCTCCTCCCTCTCCTCCGTCTTCATTTCCGCATCCTCCTCCACCCCCTCCTCATCATCCTTTTCCTCCTCCTCATCCTTGTTCTCCCCCATCCCCCTTTTTTCCCTCGAGTTACTACTACCCATTCTTATTATTGATGTTGGTCTTATGTTCGCTTTAAGTTTACTCGCTTTCTTACTGCTACTCTTACTCTTATTCACTCTTACTCTCACTCTTACTCATGGGTCCAAGAAAAGCGGGGACCTCGTTGAATAAGAGATCCCCTGCCTCGCTCCTCGCTCGCCGATGTGGGGGATGGTGCTCGCTGCGATTGCGACAGCGATCGAAATGCCGATGAATGTATTAGTCCAGCGCCAGTGCCATCAACATGGCCAGTACTGTACTGTATACTCCTCGTCGATGGCCACGCCCCGCAGCCAGCTTTCAAATACGTGCTGTGAAATTCAGCTGATCCCCAGAACAGCTGCGCCCAGCTCCCAGCTCAGCTCAAAATGAGCAAGTCGCACAACACAGGAATCCAGCCACTGCCAGCCAGACGAGGCGGAAGTAATGATCAAAGAAACCCAACCACCGTCGTTCACTTCTTCTGCATCTTGAGGGCCGCGAACCCGCTCGACGCTCTCGGGCGCTTGCCACTGGGCTGGGCGATGGCCTGGCCCGACGAGGCATGAGTGGGAGCGGCTGTGTCCTTGGAGCTCACAGGGACTGCGTCGGCGTCGGCCGCGACGGTGTCCACCATCTCAGCCTCCTCAAGGACATCCCACAAGAACTTGCCCAACTTCGAGGTCTGTCAACCTGTCTAATTCACGTAGTAGGCCTTAGTCTTCTTGACGTCGGAGGTGTAAGTGTTCGGCCTGGGCCTCTGCAGGGCCGCGTTGCCAATGGACGCCGTCGCGGTGGCCACCTTGGTCTCACCCTCCATCTGCGATGCTTTGCTGTACGCGCCCCTCACAGCCTGCGCGTCCGACACCCTCGAGGCGCTGCCATCGAACTTGATCATCAGCTTCAAGGTCGCCTCGGCGATGCGGAACGTCGACATGGCTGTCTTGCGCAGCTGGTCATATATCCCCATGTCATCCTTGATGCCCTCGTCGTTCGTCTTCTCCATCCACGGGCAGCTCAAGAAGTCGCCCGTCTCGCACGCTGGGATCACCACCTTGAAGAAGTAGTGGGGCCGATCGAACTGGAAGACGGCCTTCGGTGACGCGATCCACGAGTCGACGGCGTTTCCGTAGGCTGTCATCACCTTCGCCATCCATGTCTTGTCGGCATCTGGCTTCGCTGGAGAAACTCATGGCCGTCGGCGGCAGCTCCAGCTATCTCGACGAGGCTGACGGGGTCATCCTTGGACAGCCGACCCAGAACTGCAGCGATGTTGTCGCGCGTCTTGGCCTCGCCTAGTAGCGTGCTGCACGCTTTCGGGAAGGTGTCCTGCAGCTGGGTGGCCAACTGGATGATGCCGTCCGTCATCGAGCCCCTTGCGAAAGTCCAGCACGTTCTTGAAAGCACGAGTCGCCGCGACCTCGATCGAAGACGATCGCAGGACCGTCAGGGCGTTCATTGCCTCACTCCTCCGCGCCCCGAGCGACACGTCGGTGATGGCAATGCGCTGCTGGCGAACCCAGAGAGAAGACCAAGTGCGGAGGGCGCCCAGGTAGTTCTTGTCGTTCTCGCACACCGCTGCCTGGCTGACGTCGACGAGAAGACTGAGCCTGGCCCGAAACTCAAGCATCAGCTTAGACCAAGGCCGCCCACGATCCAGCGCCGACTCCAAGTTATCGCGAAAGATCACAAGTTGCATCATGCACCGAAAAGTGTCAGCGGCCCAGTGCCGGTCCGCCTCGTGCCCGTGTCCGCCAGTCGGCGGGGGCTCCAGCATCCGATCGATGACGTGCGGGGTGAGAGCTTCGCCAGCAGTCCCCTCGATGACCTCCTCGAGGTCGTTCATCAGCTTCGTGAACCGAGCCTTGGCGATGGTGGCGTCTAGGTCCTGCGACTGTGTCTCGCTGTCGATGTTGGCCCTCAGCTGCACTGCGTCCAAGATCTTGACGGACTGCCCTTCATCGATGAAGCCTCCGACCAGGAACAAGGTATCTTCATAGTTATCAACTGGGAGGCGGATGTCTCTGAACTCGCTCCAGAGGCCCTTGAAACGAGCCGCCGCTGACTGCAGGTCGTTCCCCAATGCGGCGACCTGGCCCACCGTGCCCAGCAGGAGACGCCGAGCTGGTTGGGCTTGCCCCTCCTGTTCGAGGAAGCTCGGAGCCTCAAGCTGGTCTCGCACTTCTTCTCCGACACGACCCTGGCGACGGCGGCGAGCTGGGGGCTCGCGTTGACGCCGCGCTTCAGCAAACCAGAGAAAGACGCGACGATGCTCAAGTCCACGTAGGCCGGCCGAGACCAGATCGGCGGCACCTCGCAGCCAGAAGGAGTTCTGGGTCTCTGCGGGGGCCCCCGCGTCGACGAGGGCAGCCCGCGTGCTCTGGAAGTCGTCGGAGGACGCGGCGAGCGTCTTCTCGACGAGCTCCATGACAACGGTCTGCTGCACCCTGTCTCGAGACGACTCGGGGAGGAAACTGCAGCTCATCGAGTCGTCGTCCTTGGAGGCAGCGAACCTCATGATTGCCCTGGCAGCCGCCACCGCAGGCGCATAAGCACTGGCGAGGCCCGCGAGCTCTACTTTCGAAACTGCCCCGGCGCCTGCAGCGACGAATACATTCGACGCCAACTTCGGGGCCATCTTCTGGATGATTGTTTTCTCAGCCACGTGTAGCGACCTATTCCAGAACGCCACGGGGTCATGACGAGCTTCCTTGAAGAGCTGGCCGACGAATCTCAGGCGCTCGGCCTCGTCTAAGAGGTTCTGCGCCATGCCAGCCACTGCATCCTCCCCTTGACCATCTCCGTCTCCCGCCTTCAAGCGGGAGCACCTATTCGACGCGCGCGCGAGCAGGTCGACCGGAGAAGTCAATGTCCGATCGCGGGGGGGGGGGGGGCGCCCACAGATCTTGGAGTTCGCGTGCTTGTCGGAAGTGGCGCTCAAGATGCCCTTGCATGCGCCCATGACCTTTTCCATGCTGTGCGACCTCAGCTGGCTCTTGAGAGCCGACATCTTCTTGGACTCCCCCATTGCGTCGCCATCGTCGGCGACGGCCGAGCCTGCGTCCGACCGAGCATCATCTGGGCGCGACACTTTCCCGATGCCGACGCCGAGGGACTTCGCGCGGTGAACGCCCTTCAACGACGGGGCCCCCTGCTGGAAGTCGGCGCGCTGCTCGGGGACAGGGGCCCCCGATGCCGATGAAGATGCATCGCCCTGATGGGCGTCGAGCCTGGCCAACCGTCGCCTCTGGGGCCTCGGCGCGAGCGACAGGGGAGCCACAGGAGGCCGAGAAGGTGCTGGCCCCGCTGGAGTAGGCTCATCCGCGTCGCCGGGCTCCACCTCCCCGTGCTGCAGCTCCTGGAACGCCGCCGCGGCGACGTCCTCGGCGCCAGCCTCGAACTTGGAGATCTGCCTGAAGGATTTCGTGTCCGAAGTCCCCTCCCTGTCCTTATATGCTGCCCCCTGCGGCATGTCCTGCTCTTTCACTCCGAGGTTGCCCAGACTGTCCTGCAATATCTCAGCACCTGGGTAGTCACCGCCCATCCACTCGATCACCTGCTGCGAAGTCCAGCCTCCGAACTCCTCGTTCGGATCCAGCAGCCGAGCGTAATCGAACAGCTTGTAGAAGCATCCCTCGGCGTAGCCTTCCTTGAAGTCCATGGACCCCATCCTCGGCCTCGGTGCTCTGCTCGCCCTCCTCGACCCTCGTGCGCCTGGTGTCACCTCGCACGGGCGCCGACCGATCACTCTGGGTATTATCATTCATCTTCAGGTCCTTCCTCTTCGCAATCATCCTGTCGAGAGTGGTGGGGTAGCCAGTCTCTGGGTCCTTGTGATGCTTCCTCCGATTCAGCCTGCAGTCGTCGCACTGCCTCCCTGTCGGCTTCCACTTGCCGTCCTTCGACGTGTTGCCCTTCGTCGACTTGATCACCGATTGGTTGGGGGAGCCCCTGTCGATGTCACCGTAGCTCTGGTCGCACGACCCGCGCGCCAGGTTGAACTCGCGGTCCGCCTCCTGCTCGGGGGCTGGTGGAGGATGACTCTTGCTCTGGATCTGCGCCCTCGGCGCCCTCGGGGCTTGCGGCGGTTTCACGCGAGCGCGGCGATACTTGGGCCGGGGCGGTTGCTCCCCCATGATAACTGGATGTGGGGCGCGAACTGCGGTCGCGGCCTCAGCTTCTCACTCGCTCGAAATGCGAAAATTGCCATGGCAAACTTGCGATCGCATGATAGGTAGGCGAAGACGCCGAGAGCCCAAGACGGCTCCAAGACGGCTCCAAATGGCGGCCCCAAGACGGCTGCAAGAGGGCTCCAAGACGGCTCCGAGTGGCGGCTACAAGTGCCACAAGACGGCTCCAAGAAGGCCCATTGGGTTCCAAGTGGGGCCCCGAGGAACGGGGGCAATGTGTCTGAGCGTTTCGGACCCCCACAGAGCTTCAGAGCTTCAGAGATGTTGTGTCTGGGCGTTCGGAAGCCCCATAGAGCTGGGGGCCCCCCCGAGCAGGGCCCCAGGAGTCCAGGAGGGCCCCCATACAGCCTCAAGGGGGCCTCAAGACAGCCGGCCTGGCCCCGCCCTCGGGGCAAGCGGTCGACCTCGCCGCGGCGCCTCCGCCGCGTCACTCGGGGCGAAGCCTCGAGCCCAGGGCTGGCCAGGGACGAGGGCCATGGCTAGGGCCAAATTGAGACCCACTAAGACCAATTAAGACCAAACTTAGACCAACTTAAGACCCACTAAGACCAAATTAAGACCAAATCCAAACGGCGATATTCCCTGATACATTCTTCAAAAAAACAAGCTAATACCAAATTAACACCACAGTTAAACCAACTAAGACCAACCCAGAACCAATCTAGGACCCACTAAGACCCAATTCAGACTGAGGCTTCGCCACAGGCCTCGCCACGGGCACGGCGCTGCAGCTCCCCTGGCGGGGTCGAGTCGATGGCCGATGGGGGGGGGGGGGGGGGGGGGGGCTGAACACCTGGGCAAAGCCCCCGATGAGAACCCAGGCGCAAGATCACCTATCATAGTCCAGGCACCTGCTAGGAAGAGCGAAACTGCCAGAACTTTTTCGATATCCCACGAAGCCGTGCAGTGCTAGCCAGTCGAGGGCGCTGAAGGGCCACTGCCAACTGCAGACAAGCGGTCGTGACACTCGGAGAGGACCGTTCTCTCCTCATCCGAAACTCCTGGCTTCAGCATGGCATTGTGGAGGAGCGCCAAGCTCATTCTAAGGTGGCTGTCTTTGCAATGAGGCAAGACATTACCATTGCTTACGCATGAGTGGTGCAACGACATCTCTAGCTTCGTCGCCTTATCGCGAAACCAGGATTTAAACTGGCCCTGGGTGATCTTAGACAGAGCTGGAGGCAAAGCGCCCTGGTCACACACACACACACACAAAGCATTCGGGCCCAATGTTCGGGGCCACCTGCGAGGCAATGATACCTAACCGAAGGCCCGATGGGATGGCATCTAGATTGAAATCCCACGCCTTCTTCACCTCGTCGGGCTCGACGGTCTCCTTGATGTCAGTCTGGCCCCCGCCGTCGTCGACGACGCGGCCCGGGAAGGGCGGGGGGGCGGAGGGAGAGGCCGAGCGAGCAGGGAAGCATAGGGTCAGAAACGTTGGGGTTGCCCGTGGCCCATGAGGGGGCCGCGGCTCCCCCTGGCTCCTCCGACTCCTCCTCCTCGTGGCTTCTCCTCCTCCTCCTCCTCCTGGCCCAGTTAGACGGGGCCCCCGCCCCCGTCGTCGTCTTCCCCCCCCCCCCCCCCCTCCACCTCCTCCTCGCTCCTCCTCCCCCGCGCGCCGGGATCAGGATATCCGGGCGCGTCGCCCTTGCCAGTCTTCGCAACCGCGGCAATTTTGATGACGCCATCGTCCGCGACGTCGCGCCCCGAGTAGCCCCCCCCATCAGGCTTGAGACCGCGGGGCAAAAAACTCACATCCTTCGGCTCGTCTATCTGCTCAGCGCCAGCTAGCCTGGCACTCAGGGGGCCTCCTCCTCGTGGGGCGCGCCGATTTCCCTGGTGGCGAGCCCTCGGTCGTGCGCCACCTTCTCGACGTTGCGCATTCTGAACTTGATGCGCAAACCCGCAGCGACCACTGAGGGGTCGAGGCCGCATCGAATCACGAAACCTCGAATCGCCATCTGTGCAGTCATCGATGCTATATGTCTGAAGCCGCGCTCGACCACGACCATGGGCTTGAAGGCGTCGCGAACTCCTTCTGTAGGCTCCAGCCGCAGCAAGAATATAGCTTCACCTTCACCGAATGTATCTGCGATGACGTAGTGGTTGACTGTGCCGTGCGAGCTGAACGACGCAGTCGCAGGTAGCATATCCCGACGAATCTGCCATCGCTGCAGAAACTTGTAGATCTTCTCCACGCCAAACCTTGCTGCTGGCAGCCAGCAGTCCAGGCTGCAGACCCCCCAGTTCTTGGAGTGGCACGACCGCGTCGGAATGGCTGTCCCTGGGGGGGTGTCCACCGCCTTCTCGTCGCAGCCGAGAGCTAACTTAATCTTGTTCCTGCAAGTCGCCCGCGCGATGTGGGCGTCCACCTTGTCAGGGCGCAGTGCCGACGATGAAGAGGCGATGCCCAGTCCTGCATCCCGCGCCGCGCGCGACTCGATATCTTGAAAGACTTGGGTAAACAACTTCTGCGTCAAGAGCTTGCACCTGTGATCGCCCAGCTGAGGGCGGGCAGCCTCGATCTTAGCGACGGCCAGGTCACCCGGGACATTGGCGACGGTCTCGGACATCGCGGCAACGTGACCCCGATGCAGAGCCCCATCGTCGTCTGTCGCGAGTGCCCGCAACAATGAGCTCCTGGCTTCCGACGGGGGGGCGACGCGACCACTTCGCCGAGCGAAGGCGTTGATAAGCCACAGCGTCCTTATTCTGTTTCGCGGCTTTCTCCAGAGTCGTGATCTCGACATGCCGCGAATCCTTCGACGACTGACGGGGGGCGCCCAAACGGAACCTCCTGGACAACGCATGGTACTGGATAAGGGTCATCCCGTATCAGTCCAGCGCAGCCTTGTGCGCCATATCAGAATTTGACTCGGCCTCTTGCACTGCGCTCTGAATGCAAGTGGCCGCCGCGCGGTTCGTCGCGTCGACTGCGACGCCTCGTGACTTGACTGGCTTCAGAGACTGCCCGTGGAGATGTCTTCGCTCGCCGCTCGCGCTGCCCATGCGAAGGTGAGCGAGCGCGCCAGTTAGATGAGCGCGGGCCTTCTCAGGATCAGAGTCGAAGAACCCCACCACCTCCGCGTCGAAAGAGTCGTCGAAGCAAGCCCTGAAAGTCTTGCGGCCCCTCAGGGCGGTCAAGGAATTAAGCGCCGAGTCAGCGGAGTAGAAGTCGCTGTCGCCGTCTCGCGTGCAAGTCGAAAATCCGAAACCTGGGATCGTCGAAGTAGAAGACACGACGTCACCAGGCACCAGAGGCCGCAGTTAGAGCCAAATAAGCAGCGTCCAACTTGTCAGCATCGTGCATTCTATCTCTGCCACTGGTTGCTGTCTAGGTTCGTGATCACGTCTGCGTAGCCGGAGAGGACCGAGCGCCCGCGCAATCCACTCGCAAACTTGTAGTTCAACTTGCAACATTATGTGAAGAAGGCGCGAAAGTCTTCCCCAAAAAGGCCCGCGGTCGCAGCGTGGGTTTAATTCCCAGGCTCTTTGTCCGCTTTCGTAACCAAGTTCAAATTCCTTTGAAGAGGCTGCGTCAAAATCTGGGACAAGAAGATACGTTTACCGCCGTGATCGTTGTCGAACCTGCGCATCACTCAACCTGCTTGGACCGTCGCCTTTGTCTGGAAGCTCAACTCGTCGACACTCCTGGCTGCCTGTGCTGCCGCGTTCGCATCTTCGACCTCTCTTCGAGTCCACATCTTTCGCAAAACCCTAGGCAATATCTCATGCTGGCCCCTACCGTGGGATGCGAAGGCTAGAGCTGCGCCCATGCGTTACCATCTGTAGAGCAACGCCACGGGGCATCCAGAGCCAATGCAAGTCCGAGCCATCTCTTTTGCAATCAATTCGCTGTGGTCCCCGTCGTTGCACCAGCTAGGGCAGTCGCCGACGACGCAATAGTGCATGCATTTTGCATATGTTCAATTAATTCCCCTTGTCGCGGTTAATGACTGCCGCGCAGTCGGCATCAGATAATGCACCGCATGCCTGGGAAGCTTCGAGAACCCGAGCTGAATCTGCCTTCCAAGTAGCGCACTCACCAGGCAGCCTGACGACTTCACGATACCCGAATATCTCGTCAATCACCGAGTCCACTGCCCCGATGAATTTATTCATATTGGCCGCGCCCTCCAGGATGCGACCTAACCTCACGAGAGCGGATGGTAAATCACCCTGAGATTGGTACACGCTTCTTGTCAGTAGACATGTATGGTGCCCCTGGCAGTGCACGTCCAAGTGAGCGCGAAAACGGTCATCGCCCCTCTTGTCGGCAAGTCTCTGTGTTCACATCGGGTCAAGCAGCCATTCGTTTTCGCAACATCGTTGCGCAACACTTTGTCAACGCATTCACTCTATCAATCAGCCGTTGCGTCTGGCCCACGTGGTTCGTCAAGTTGACGCCTACCTGGCCACCGTTGCACACGTTCCATGTTCGTTTTCGGTTTCGCATGGTTGACCAGTTTGCCTGTAGAGGTGCTTGGGTCGGGCTATGTATTTGCGCTCCTCGCCACGCGTGTGAGGTGTCGTCTGCTTGTTGGGCAAATACAAACTCCAAAGGATTCAAGCACGGTGTAGATACGTGTTTCTCCAATTGCTTTGGCCGTCTGCATACCACTTCGACCATGCCTCGTATCGGAAGCTGCACGGGCCTCCTTGTCCTTGGCTGTCATCGGCTCCCGAACACACATCGAAGCTTCGTTCGTAACATCATTGCAAATCATCGATACAACGTTGGAAAGGTATGGTTCCAATGCTTGGTTCGTGGCCCCGTGGTGGGAAACAACTCCTCTCATTTTCAATACGTCGTCCCTTGCCGGCTTGAATCGTGCTTGAAGCCTCTATTGCTAACTAACTGTGACTCTTTGACAAAACTCCCACGCATCTGCGGTTTGAAATTGAAAATCTCGCTGCTCACTTTGTTCGCTACGGTAGGGCTTGCCACCGACACCGCAGCGGCCCGTTGCTCTCTCAGACGCCTGGACACATGTCTAGCTTTCGCCAGCGTCAGCCGAGCTCCTCTTGGTCGTACTGGCGGTGGGCGTGGTGGTGGCGCTGCTGGTGCTGGCAGGGCTGGTGCTGGTGCTGCTGTTGCCACAAGGGCCGCAACGATTGGCGCTGCCACTGGGGCCGCCGCCGCTGCCGCTGGAAAGGCGATCTCCTCTGCTCCAATGAGAAATCCAAGCATGAATATGAAAGCACCACCAAGGCGAATATGGAATAGCTGCATAGCATAGACACGGAGATAAGTGTCTGCGAACATGGGCTGCTGGCTATAAATGAACGAGCCACAACGGCTACCGACGGAGGGTGACGAGGATGGATGAGGGAGAGGACGGGCGTTGTAACAAACAACTCCAGCAACAAGAACATAAGGGGAGGATGTGTCAGTCGTGGGAGCAGCCCAAAACGGCCCCAAGACTGGATTTTTGGGCCCAAATGGCCCATCCAAAACGGCCCCAAGACGGCCCAACACGGGGAGCAGCCCAAGACGGCCCAAAACGGCCCCAACCCAGAATATGCCCAAGCGGCGGGATTATTGTGCACACCTTTGTCAGTTCTCGATGTGCCATGTGATTTGATGTTTCTGTTCCCCCTATATCCCCGCACTACTCCCCGTGACCCAAACCCCCCTCCAGCCTCAAACGACCGATGATGAGAGTCTGACAAATGATAACCCCGTCAGCTCTGAGCTTGGCCCGAGACTCGGTGAAACGATGGAGGCGCATTTGAATCATCCACCTGCGTCTTCTAGAAACCTACGTTACTGTCTTACGTAATGCATGAAGTATTATAAAGTCGGTGGCTACTTGACACCGGTGTTAACCCTATGGCGTAGACGCGCTTACAGCAGTACCTTTACTGGTTTCACATGGAGCGCCCTATTCAAGCGCTAGGGCGAGAACCGCATTTTGAAAACCACCCGCTCTGCATCCGTGAAACTGTTGCAAATGTTTACAACGAGGGTGCGCGGCGCGAAAGCGAGATCCACATGCTAAAAACGACCCACCCTCAATCCGTCAAACGCTCGTAACTTGTAGTGCGAACAAATGCGGCGCCCAAACAAGAACGACATTGTGAAAACCATCCGCCCTCCATCCGTACAATCCTTGCAAACTTGAGAACGAATGTGCGCGGCGCTAAGGCGAGAACCACATTTTGAAAGCGGCCCGTCCTCCATCCGTGAAAATCTTACAGATTCAAAGCTTGGGGATAATAAATGGTGGAGCGTCTCAGCCAAGACGTCCAGCCCGCTCTTTCGACTGGCCCCTGGGTGCAACAGGGAGGAGTGGGGGCGTCTCAGCCGAAACGTCCAGCCAGGCCTTTCAACTGGCCTCTGGGTGCAACAGGGAGGAGTTATTTAAAAGGAGAAGGGATGAAGAAGAAGGAGACAGACAGACAGACAAAGATGCTCATGGGATGGAGGAGTATCGCCGAGGTTCGAGGACCTAGGTTTTCGAATGTCTTCTGCCCCTCTTCAAGAACCTCCGGCGGCGTCCTCGTGGCTGGATCCGCCCCGATATTTTGGCCAGAGCGCACCCCAAAAGAGGTTCGGGGGGCCAACTTCGAGGCCCGAGACCCAGACCGCCACCGTCATAAAGACACGGTGACCAGGGATTCAAAGCCGGTCCCCGGAATGCAGTGGTGGAGAGCGCCAGAGGTCCCACGTCACGAAAATAATCAGATAAGAAGCGCAACGTGGTACACGTGGAGAGGGCGAGGACGGGGACAAGGACGACGACGACGACGAGGACCGCATGTTCGATTCCGAAGCAAGGCCACCGCTCTCAGGGTTAGGACCAGGACCCCGCGACTAAAAAACATCACATCGGTTGCAGCGCGCGGCTGCCGCACACCTTTGTTTGTCGCGGCGGCGGCGGTCGCGCGGCGCGCCCGAGCCCATGGACATGACTGCTTGGCCACCTGGTTGCCGCCTGTGCCCGGAAATCCCCCCTCCGTTGCGCGGCGGCGCGTTCCAAAGCAGCCTGGAGGAAACAGCTGCCGCCCCCAAGAGCTGGTAAGATTTCCATGTCAACCTCAGGCGAGAAATCCTGGGGCATGGAAGTGGCCGAAGAAATGTGCGTATGAATGCATTATGACGGCGGGGACGTCCCCAACCCCCACAAATCCACCGAAATGCTTTGACCCGCATTGCGCTTTGAACTTCGACGCTGTCCTCCTCCTCCTCCTTCTCCACCCCATTCCACAACTCATCTTCTTCATTCATATATACCCCCTGCTCTCCAACATAGCCTGCCAATGAGGACACAATCCGGGGGGCTCCATCCGGCCAGTGAACAAAAATCTACGCGTTTGCGCTCAGAATGGTAGTCTTCACGCCAACGTTGCCAAATGCGTTTCAAGAATGGGACGTGGCGTACATCCCGCGCGCAAGGGCGAAATGTCGCCCTCGCCCCCGCAAAGCTCTTCTTATGTCCTGGGAATTGAGATCCCGCTTGGGCGCGGCGCACACTTGCGCTCGCCAGTTCGTCAACTCGCGAGCGGACGAACATGTCGCTCTCGCTTTGGGGCCTCGCAGACTTCGCCTGAAAGTGGCGCTCCCGCCTCGGCGCAGTTTAATCGCGAAGCGTTGGGGCCCCACGCAGGCAGGCGACTTGTAGCCCCCGCCGGAGCTCCGAACACATTCTGGGGGGAAGTGGCGTCCCTGCGCGGTTGCGGCGCATGTCTCGCTCGCCGAACCACATGAAAGCTTCAGCGGCAGAGGGGCTTCGCGAGAGTGGGCGAAGGGCTGTCCTCACCCAAGCGTGGCGTTGTCTGTGTGTGACATGGTAATGCAATTTTGGCGCGGCGCGGGTTTGGCCTGGGCACGAGCGTTACCCGGGGGAGGAAAGCATGTTCACGAGAAAGCTGACTGTCTCTCTCGCCGCAACACCGCGCACGGATGTTTGGAAATTCCACTCCCACACATCCGCGGCCCGCATCGTTTTTTTCCCGTCGACAGGTCGGAAGCGGGACCGCTTTGGGGGGACCGCGCTCCAAAGTGTGCCAAGTGCTTTCATTGATTCGTGTGTTATCCGAAGGGGCTAGGTGGGACTAGGCAGGGCCCGCTGGTTCCTCCTCTTCCTCCTCCTCCTCCTCCAACTCCCACTGTCACTCCCTCCTCCTCGGCTTCAGGTCCCCCCCCCATGGGGGAGACACGGGGAAAGCGCCCAGGAGGGCACATCTGCAGCAGCGAGCGCACCGCAGTGGCAGTGTCCCTGCCCTCGAGGTACATGCTGTTGAAAGCGTCCACCGCCGCGTCCTTTACTGTCCACTAATCCGCATCCTTCTCATCCTCATCCTCATTATCATCATCATCATCATCATCATCATCATCATCATCATCATCATCATCATCATCATCATCATCATCATCATCATCATCATCATCATCATTACCATTATCATTATCATTATCAGCACCATCATCATCATCATTATCATCATCATCATCCTCATCATCATCCTCATCCTCATCCTCATCATCATCATCAGCAGCATCAGCATCAGCATCAGCATCAGCATCATCATCATCACCATGACCATCAACATAACCATCACCATCACCATCATCATCATCACCATCACCATCACCATCACCATCATCAGCATCATCATCAGTATTGTTATCATCACCATGAGCATCAGCATCAGCATCATCATCAGCAGCCGCCGCAGCATCATCACCATCATCACAAGCATCGCCACTAGCATCGCCACCACAATCACCACCATCGGCATCATCAACATCATCAATCCCATGATAATCATCAACATCATCACCGTCATCGTCACCATCACCATCACGATCACCATCGCCATCACCATCACCATCATGATCATTATCAACACCATCATCATCATCAGCATCATCATCATCGTCATCATCCACGTCATCATCACCACCATCATGACGATCATCATCACCAACATCACCAATATCATGTTCACAACCGTCATTACCAGCATCGGCATCATGATCCTGAGCATCGTCATTATCAGCGGCATTAGCAAAATTGTCGGCATCATCAATTGCAGCATGCTCATCATCACCATCGTCGTCATCATCAGCACCAGCATCAGCATCATCACCATCAGTATCGTCGTAGTCGTCAACAGCAAAACCACCACCATCATCACTACCATCAGCATCATCATCGTCACCACGATCATCCTCATCAGCAGCATCATCACCATCATCAACATCAGCATCACCATCATCATATCATCAACATCCTCATCAGCATCATCATCGTCGTCATCATTATCATGGTCACCACCATCATCATCACCATCAGCATTACCATCATCGTCATCATCATCATCAGCATCATCATCATAATATGTATCGTCCATTGCCTGTCTTCTCTTCGTCCTTCGCCTCCTCCTTCCCACCCCTCATCAACATCTTCATTAATGGCACCAACACAGCCATCGGTAACAACATAATCAGCGCCAATGTCAGAATCATGGCTGTTCCTCGTCATCATGATGCCCCTTGTTCCCATCGCATACCAATCCTCCGTGTTCCTTATTCTGGTTATCCTCCTCCTCATCCTCCCCCTCCCTACTCCGACTCCTCCCTCCTCCACCTTCCCCCATCGTCTCACACCGCTGCGCATCAGCAACCCCGTGTGACTCACACTCCCGATCCCCACCCTTCCCTCCCCCATTCAACT
The DNA here is from genome assembly GCA_963575745.1 of Prorocentrum cordatum. Classification (NCBI taxonomy): domain Eukaryota; class Dinophyceae; order Prorocentrales; family Prorocentraceae; genus Prorocentrum; species Prorocentrum cordatum. The sequence continues at coordinate 461,708 of CAUYUJ010020838.1, forward strand.
CCTACCCCATCCCTTCGTCCCCTCGCCCGCCCTCACCTGGACCATGCCAACACGTGGCGCAGCTTCAACAACATGTGAGACACGGTGTGCAGATGAATGAGACGCCTGTGGCTTTGCACCTCCCCTTCCCCTCCCCTTTCTCCTTTCTCCCATCCCCCCTCCCCTCCCCCTCTCCCTCCCAACCCCTCCCCTCCCCCTCCCCCCCTTCCCCTCCTCCTTCCCCCTTTCCCCCACTCCTCCCTCCCACTTCCCACCTCTCCCGCTCGCGATCCCCTCTCCACTGCCTCCTCGTCCAGTGCGTTGCTCTCAGGACAGGAAGGGGATGCCACGATGCTCTTGCCGCCTCCCCCGTGACTCACGCCCCACTGGCCATTGGCTCGTCCTTGATGGACGACTGGCGGCTCCACACCAACCCGAGGACCTGGAGCGGATCGTGTATAACCCTCCTCCCTGTTCCTTCTCCTCTTCCCCGTACAATGTGTCACCCTTGTTCATATCCATCACCTTCCCCCCCACGAGCAGGAGCTTCCTCCACCTCCTCCCCCCTAAAGTCTCCACCCTTCGTCTTCTTCATGTTGCCTGTTCCTCCTCGTCGTCCTCCTCCTCCAATTCTTCGTCATCCTCCTCCTCCTCCCCCTCCTTCCCCCTCCACCCCACCATCCCTACTACTTCTCCTCGTCCTTCTCCTCTTCCTCCTCCTCCTCCTCCTCCTCGTCCTCCTCCTCGTTCTCAACTTCATCTTTCCCTCCAACCGCCCACACAGAACAGTCTCCATATTTGTTTCTGCGTCATTGAACTCCACCCTCGCCCGCAGAAATTGCTGCATCCTTTTGCTGCGATACTGAACTCACGCCAGGGTGCGCCGCTTGGACTGAGAAACAATGTTCTCTGCAGCCTCCGAGCTGCACCGATTGGAAGACTGTCACAATGTAGACAAAAGTCCCGCCCCGCCCACCCCCCACCCGATTTGTTTCTGGAGCCCCGGATTGCGCCGATCCAGTCGCTGGCACGCTGGCACAGTGCAGATGAAGGCCCTAGCCCCTCCTCTGGCTGATCTTCTCCGCAGTCGCGAATTACGCCGAGCTGGCCGCTGCAACAATCCAGGAAACAACCAATGCTCCTGGCCGATCCTGCTCCTCCTCCTCCGCGCCTCCGTCGGCACTCTTCAATCCCGTTCGCTACTCCGCCGTGTTGGCCCAGGACACCAGAGCCCACACGGCGGAGGAGACGTAGGGAGCGAGGAGGGCGGGAGGAGGGCGGAGGGCTGGGAGGGGGTAGACCGGGAGAGGGACAGTGACGACGACGATGACGATTACGACGACGACGACGACGGCGACAACGACGCCGACGAAGAACGATGACGACGACGGTGAAGACGAGAAGGTGGGACAGGGATTGGTAAGGGCAAAGGCAAAAGCGACAACAGAAATAAAAGCAGCAGCGCCGGAAGCAGAAGCACAAGCAGATGGGGGGGAAAAGAAGGGGGATATACCTATCTGTATGTCAATGTCGTATATCTCTCGTTCTGCCTCATTATCTCGTTCTCTCGTTCTCTCTCTCTCTCTCTCTCTCTCTCTTATATATATCTTATATATTTATGTGCATTACTCTCTCTCTCTCTCTGTCCCTGTCTCGTTTTGTTTCTCATGTTCTTCATATGTATCGCGATCTCCTTGCTCTCAGACGTCCTCCAAGACCTGGCGCCCATGCTGGCCCCAGACTGCCCCCGGCTCAGGGTACGCACCCTTCACGGCCTGGCCCCTGACGACGGTTACCTGGAACGCCCAAACGCGCAAGATGTGGTGCAACTCGCCATGAAGCTGGGCGACGGTGTCCAGACGGCATGGGCCACTTGGACCGACCAGAAGCATCAGCTGCAAGCCCCAGGCGGAGCCGAAAGCGCACCAGTGCCACGGCTCCTGCGGCATTGGTCAGAAGCCGAATGCCTTGAGTTCCTCAGGACACTTTACGGCGACGTGGTCCCTGAGGGCGGCATTCCTGCCAGGTTTCCCTGGAACGGTCGCCGGGCCGCACTTCAACGCGTGGTGGCAAACCTCCTTCGCAACAAAGGCAAAGGGAGCCTCCAGAGGCCAGATAACCTGCAGGGAAGCTGGCGCACGTTCCTCGGCTCCGATATCTCCATCAGCAAAGAGGACCCCGCGAGGTTCAGTGAGGCCAAGCTCGCCACCTTCCTCGCGGCCCACAACATCCAGACCCTGGCGTCCCCGCTGCTGGCCAACTCCCCCCCGCCAACCCGACTGGCGACAATCAGCCGAAACCAGCAGCAGGGAGCCGCCAGCTCAGCCCCAGCCCGGGCAGATCGTCCGCCAACGCCACCACCAGGTCCCGCTGCAGGCAGCACAAGGGCGCCCACCAAGCACTCGCCGATGCCCCTTGCCATGCCAGCCCAAGACGCCCAGGCGCCGGCCAGCGCCTCCCCCGGGGACCCCGCCGCCGGCCCCTCGACCGACCCTGGGAGCCCGCAGCCTGCCCCTGCTGCGCCAGCAACCGGTCCTGCGCCGGGCACCCCTGTGGAGGTCTGTGCGGACTGGTCCCCTGATCACCACGAGGAGGACGTCTCTGCCAGGCGAGGTCTCCTGCCTACCGAACAGATCGCCATCCTCCGCACGGCGATGGGCCAAGCCGCCAAGCCCCTGCTCCACTCCCCAGGGACTACGTCATGGCCCGAGACGACTCCCCTTGCCCGCCTCTGGAGTGGCACACAGAGCCAGACGGCATGGAAGTGCGACCCAGCCCAGATGCCAACCGCGGTGCCCTGGTTGGTCCAGTCGAGGAGGTGACCCTGCCGGGAGTCAAACTGCCGCATGGACCCGCCAGGTACGTCAACATCAGAGTAGGGCAGGCCTGGGCGCCCATCTGGGACGGATTGGACACCAGGGGTGGACCTAAACGGTGTTTTGGCGATTTCGTGGGCCGGTTTCGTTTCGACTTCGTTTTGCGGGAAAGGCGGATTGAAAAAAAACGATGGAAAACGACAACAAAACGAAAACGAAAAACACCGTTTAGGTTCAGCCCTGTTGGACGCCACCAACTTGGCATCGGTAGTTAGTCACGCGCGAGCTCCTGGAAGGCACCGACACTTGGCGTTCTCTCGGTATGACGGCCAGCCGTGCTGGCGGCAGCAGCACAGCGCGTGGCCCCGCTGCAGCTGTGCAGGCTACAGCGCAACCGACAGCCAGCGCCGAGGCACCAGCTAACCCGGCGCCTGCAGCAGCCGCGCGCCTGGCCCCCGCCGCCACCCAGACCTGCGCGCCGACCCAGATTGGCCCACGGAGCGCGCCAGTCGGGGCTTGAACGAGGCGGAGAGTCCCACCGACACCCTTTACAAAACGCCGCGACGACGCATCACCTTCCAGCGTACACAGGACGGTCGCGGTCATATGGAGACCTGGCCCGAGGTTGTCCATAGGCTCAAATCTGACTGTGGAGCCCTGTTTGTGGAAGGCTAAGCGGTCTGCGACCAGCGCGATCAGCGTGGCAGAGGCGGCGGGCTGTACAACCCACACGGGCACGACGAATTCTGCTACCAGTTCATGGAAGATATGTACTACTAGCAATTCGACATTCGAAGCCTATGCTGGGGCCGCGACATCCGCATCACCTGGGACGATGTCTGGAGCAGGCAGCGCGAACATCACGCGTGGCGCTACGACCGGGCCACCAGTGCCGACAAAGGCCCGACGCGGCCTTGGACCATGCACCAGCAGCCAGACCTAGACGCTCATGGCTTGGTCCCCTGCAGCCCGTCAGCGCTGCCTGCTTGGCCAGACGCTGCGGCACGCAGCACCCTCCTCGACGGAATCCTCCAGCCGCGGGCGCAGCAATCCAGCATACTGCACCCACCAGCAGCGCCCGCTGCATGATGTCTGGAGAATGCCCCTGGGAGCTAGTGCTTTGCTCCCCCCCCTTGACGTGCCCGGCCCTGGCGGCTACCTCCGCTCACGCTGCCGAGCTGCTCGGGTCAGCTGACCCCGGTTGTGGGAACATGTCCTGTCTTCTTTCCTGCGCGTGCTGTCCGTCGGGCGGCGCGCTGCACCTCTTCACCCGCATGCTGCACCATTCCGGTGCTTTCCTGGTCTCCCACTAGCGTTGCTGCCTTCGGCGCCCGCTGGCTGCCACCTGCTGTCCCAACAGCGGCGCTCGGCTTCCCATTTCCTTACGCTGGTTTTGTCGCCTCCTCTCTGGCCCCCGCCGCCACCGCCTCCAGTGTCAGCGGCCGCTGCGTGCTGTCCGTCGGGGCGGCGCGTGGCTCTGTTCACCCGTTCGCTGCACCATTCTGGTGCTTCCCTGGTCTCCCCGCCAGCGCGGCTTCAACCCGCTCGCCACCACGTGCTGTCCGTCGGGGCGGTGTGTGGCCTCTCCCCCTCCCGCGCGACCCGTGCGCCGCTCCTTGCTCGCCGTCATGTGCTGTCCGTCGGGGCGGTGAGTTGCCCTCGGCTCACCCGCTTGCTGCACCATTCCGGTGCCCTGTGGCGCAGCTCTCCTGCCGCGCCCTCCCTCAATTTCGCCCTCTACCCCGCCGTCTGCGCCCGATCGCAGAGCGTCCGCCGGCGCCCCCGCCTCTGCCCGCCTGTCTCCGCCTCCTCAGCCACCTGGCCCGCGCCACGTTTTGTGGAGCGGCCGCCCCTGGGCCTGGCGCCTCTGGTCGCCTATGTCGGTCCTGCAATTTTGCCCTCCTCGTCGCTCACATTTGGGCAGTGCGGTCGCTGGCGCCCCCATGCGTCCTCCCTTGCCCGCTCCCGCTCCGCTCGCTTTGCTCCCGCCGTCTGTGCCTCATCGCAGTGCGTCCGCCGGCGCCCCCTGCGCCCGCCTTTGTCCCCCTGTCCCCGCGCCCTTTGCCTTCTGGCCCCCTCCACCGTCTGTGGAGCGGCCGCCCCTGGGCCAGGCACCCCTGGTCACCTCTGTCGGTCCTGCAATTGTGCCCGCCCTTTCGCCTGCGCATGTGCAGTGCGGCCGCCGGCGCCCCCATGCGCCCGCGCGTGCCCGCCCCCACTCCGCGCCCTTTGCTACCTGGCCGCGCCCACCTCCTTGCGGAGCGGACCGCGCCCGGGCAGGGCACCTCCAGTCGCCTCGCTGGCCCCCGCGCTTCCAGACGGGTTTGGCTCTCCCCGAGTCCGTGTTGCTTTTCCCCTTCCTCGCCCGCTTCCCTCCCCCCTCCCTCCGGCCGCTGTGGCGGCGCCGCGAGGGGAATCGGCCACTGTTGGTGACGCTCACGACGTAGTGAAGAGTCGCGGGGACTGCCATCACAGTGCACGGCTTGCGCTGAACCTGGACCATCTGCTTCCACAGTTTCGAGCGTAGCGTAGTGGACAGCCGCGGGGACTACCATCACACTGCACATGTTTCGGAGACGCAGCTCCTGCCCGCTGCCGCCTCCCTTGCCCCACCAGGCGCCAGGTCGTGCCGCGCACCGGTTTCCATGCCAGTGCGTACATCGCAGGCCCAACGAAAGTACGCCTTCGTGGCACTTCGCTCAGGGTCATCCGTGGACACTTGCTCTGTTTCCCCTTGCTCGGCGCATCGCGCTTGCTGTTGCGGACTGCCCGGCTGACGCTCCAGCCCCCTGGACGCCGCCCCCGCCGCCCGCGGGCCGCTCCGGTCACTCACGGCTGAAGTCTTCCGCCTCTGAGTGCTCGCCCTTCTCTCCCCCCGCGGCTGCTTTTTCCTTTCCACTCCTCCTGCATGCCGGCCAGTTCGCTTTGTAGTGCCGCTGCATCGCTGCCACGCTGGAGCGGATTGTCCCGCCTCGCCGCCGACAGAAAAAAGTATCACGATCTCTCTCTCTCTCTCTCTCTGTATACATATCTATCTCTGTCTCTCTCTATCTCTGTATACATCTCTGTCTGACTATATCGTTATCCTTCTCTCTCGCTCTGTCTCTCTCTCTCTCTCTCTAAGTATTTGCCTCTCTCTCCCTCTTTCTCTTCCTCTCTCTCTCTCTCTCATCTTTTGTTTTTTTCTCTCTCTCTCTCTCTCTCTCTCTTTCTCTTTCTCTCAATTATCCCTCTCATCCCCCTGCTCACCTCAAGAATATCCTGCTATTCCTTTTCCACCCTCCACCCTTACCCTGTCTTCCTCGGAAAGCCGAACTCAAGCAGGAAGGCCTGTCGTGCACGAGGGCGTACTGGCCGACAGCAATTCAAACAGGCACCGAGGGGGCACAGCAGGAAAGGAGGCTTCGAGGCAGATGCAGCAGGGTGGGTGTTGCTCCAGCGCCATCTGATAACAGAGTCTCCTTCCTCCTCCATGGCCACCTGGCTCGTCTCCTCCTCCTCCACCTCCTCCTGCTCCTCCTCCTCCTCCTCCCTCTCTTCCTCCCCACCAATCGTCATCATCACCACAACCACCATGATCATCATCATCATCCTCATCATCATCATCATCACCACCACCACCACCACCATCATCATCATCATCATCATCAGCAGCAGCAGCAGCAGCATCATCATCATCATCGTCATCATCATCAGCATCATCATCATCCTCATCAGCATCAACATCGTTCAACATCAACATCAACAGCATCATCAGCAGCAGCATCAGCATCAGCATCAGCATCATCATCATCAGCATCATCATCATCATAATCATCCTCATCGTCATCATCATCGTCATCATCATCATCGTCATCGTCATCGTCATCGTCATCAGCAGAGGCATAATCATCAGCATCATCATCAGCATCATCATCCTTCGTCGTCGTCGGCCTCCTCATCATCCTCATCACCACCACCATCATCATCATCATCATCATCAGCAGCATCATCGTTGTCGTCGTAGGCGTCATCATGGCCGTCGTCGTCGTCGTCGCCGTCGTCGTCATCAAAAGCATCATCAGCTGCATCAGCATCATCTGCATCAGTTTCAGCCTCAGTATCATCAACATCGAGATCAGCAGAATCATCCTCATCATTATCATCATCCATCATCATCGGCATCAACATCATCATCATCATCAACATCATCATCATCATCAACAGCATCATCATCATCACTAGAATCCTCCTCCTCCTCCTCTTCGTCATAATCATTAACACCATTCCCCTTCGCCTCCTCCTACTCCTCCTCCTCCTCATCCTCCTCATCCACCTCCTCCTCCTCCTCCTCCTCCTCCTCCTCCTCCTCCCCGTGTCCTGTTTCCTCCGTTACCCTCCTCATCCTCCTCCTCCTGCCTACTCTATCGTCCGCCTCCTGCTCCCCCTCCCCCCACCCTTACTACCTTCTCTATCCTCCCTCCTACTTCTGCCCCCTGCTCCTCGACTTCATCACCATAACCACCACCGTCGTCCTCATCAAAAAGCATCGCCTTCACCATAGCCATGATTCACACCAGCGTCGATCAGCATGGTCATCATCACCATCATCATCTTCATCAGCCTTACTGTCATCATCATCCTCATCAGCATCATCATAATCACCATCATCATCACCATCACCATCACCATCACCATCACCATCACCATCATCAGCATTCGCATCATCATCATCATCATCATCATCATGATCAGCATCATCATCATCATCATCATCATCATCAGCATCAGCATCATCATCATCATCATTAACATCAGCATCAACATCAGTATGCTCATCTCCATCGCCACGCACATCGTCGTGATCGTCTTAACCACCATCGTGATCGGCATTAGTATGTCTATTACCACACACATCACCACCATAAGTCGTCTGCAGGCGCAGCAAGCCATCAGCACCAGCATCATCATTCTCGTCCTCTATGTCCTTCCCATGTCTCCAACCACACCCTATATTCGCCCCTTTTTCCCCCTGCCACCTACTCTTCCCTCTGCTCATCTCCAGTCCTTCTCCGATGGAGAAAGCCGAACACCCTGGGCGCCTTGTCGAATGCACTCGCCGCTGCCGGCACTTCTCGCTGTCGCAGCGCCACGACGACGCTGACGGCTTCTGGCGAGGACGCCGCTTTGTCCAGGGGTGTCATCCAAGAGCGGGCCGACGACCAGGACGCGATGCGAGGGGGAAGAGCTGAGAGCAAGGGAGGTCAAGACGCGGGAGGGTACACGAGGCAGGAAGGGGCGGAGCGAGGAACGAGTAGGAGCAGGAGTGGAGAGCGGAAGGGGGGATAAGAGGGAGGAGCGAGGAGGAACACGAACATGACGACGACGGCGACGACGCTAGTGGCACAGGGGACTGGTCGGCTGCACGCAGCCGCAAGAGTGACCATGGGCAGCAAAAGTGACCCTTGGAGCGCGGCTCGGGAGGGGCCGCGGGGGAGGCCAACCCCAACCCACGAAACCGCGCCAGCCAGTGCTGGTGGGACCCCTGTGTAGGTGGTACAAGGATGGGGTCCTGAGGGATGGGGTCCCAAGGACGAGGTGCCTCAAACAAAATATATCCACTCTGGACCCCTTCCGATCCCTTAGGCCCCCAGCCCTCAGGACCCCATCTTTGAATCACCGACTCTGGGCCCGAACCAAAAGGTCACTTCAGAGAGAAAAGCCACCCTTACGCGCAGTAGCTGGACGAGGCACAGGCCACGCCCGCTCTGTGCAGAGCCGGGGGCGGGTAGGGCGCTGGCCGAGGCGGCCGGGCAGAAGGCGTCCGAGCGAGGGTTCCGTGGGTGGGGCTCTTGCCGGAGGGTGGGGGGGCGGCGAGGACGGGACGGCAAGGGGTGGGGCGGGGCGAGGCCTGGCAGAGGGCGGAGGGGGGGAGAGGAGCATAATGAGTTGGTGGACTCTGCTGGATGGTAAGGCCTAACATGGTCCTCGCCTAGGTGTCCTGGTTTGAGACAGTGGAGCGTTGCGCGTTGTGGCTCCCTCCAAGCGGCTGTCTTCAATGGCCGAAGGACCGCAGGAAATAGGTCCTCGACTGGGGAGCCTTGGCACGGCGAATTTCTTGCGTGCCCGACTCGCCTAAGAAGGGCGTTTCCGTTACCTGGAGCCCTTGGCAAGGGCGCCCAACTTCGCGCATCGCGCTTCGCGCCGCCCCCTCAAGGTAAAGCAAGATTGGGAGGAATCCAAGCCGAACCGCAAAGCGCGAATCGATTTGTGCCCATGATGGGGATGGCGGCGAGGGAGGCACGAGGGTGGAGGGAGGAGGAACGGGGAGCGTGGTTCAGAACGGGAGCCCCAAACGAGCCCACAGGAACGGGAACGGGCCGAATTGAGGTGCCCGGAGCACCGAGGCCCAGCAGGGCCTAACACGAAGCAACGAAAGGGTGCGGCTCCCCGCACAGGCTGGGGACGAGAGCGGATGGTGGAAGGAGGAGGGTGGAGAAAGGGGGCGAGGGAGGGGAGAGGGCGGCGGAGACAGAGGGAGCCGCTCGCACGCTGCCGCCGAGCCCCTTCCGCGGCAACGGAGCAGGCGTCCTGTCACGTCGGTGGGGTAGCGCGACGACAGCAGCGTGACAAGGCGCTGCCCCGCTGCGTCGATGTGCTCGATGAACTGCGGGGCGCGGCAGGCGACGGTGGGG
>CAUYUJ010020838.1:478676-506176 GCA_963575745.1 Prorocentrum cordatum
AGGGGGCAGCGCTCATCTTCCTTCGTTGCAAAATCATTAAATTTACAAAGGTTTTGGGCTCATTTTGCCCTTCCCAGGGGGCAGCGCTCATTTGCGCTTCTGAGGAGGTCGCAAGAAGCTCCAAGATGGCCCCAAGAGGCCCCCAGGAGGCTCCCAAGAGGCCTCCAAGAGGCCCCCAAGAGGGCCCCCAAGAGGCCCCAAGAGGCCCCCAAGAGGCCCCCAAGAGGCCCCCAAGAGGCCCCAAGTGGCCCCAAGAGGCCCCCAAGAGGCCCCCAAGAGGCTCCCAAGAGGCCCCCAAGAGGCCCCAAGAGGCTCCAAGAGGCCCCCAAGAAGCCCCACGCGGAGCCCGAACGACTCACACCAGGACGAGGGGCCCGAACGACTCACACCACGAAGAGCCCGAACGACTCACACCACAAGGAGGGGCCCGAACGACTCACACCAGGACGAGGCGCCCGAACGACTCACACCACGAGGAGCCCGAACGACTCACACCACGACGCGGGCCCCGAACGACTCACACCACGAGGAGCCCGAACGAGTCACACCAGGAGGAGGGGCCCGAACGACTCACACCAGGATGAGGGGCCCGAACAACTCACACCACGAGAAGCCCGAACGACTCACACCAGGACGAAGAGCCCGAACGACTCACACCACGAAGAGCCCGAACGACTCACACCAGGAAGAAGGGCCCGAACGACTCACACCAGGACGAGAAACCCCAAGCGACTCAAATCACGAGGAGCGCTTTCTCTCCCTCCTCCTCCGCCTCGTCCTTCCCCCGCCCCCCCCCCCCCACAAGGAGGACGTGCAAGGGGGCGGGAGAGGGGGGGGGGCAGGGGAGATATGCGGGGCCAAGCGGACACACGCCTGAAAACACGACTGTCGACATGCTTCGCAAGAGTTGCTGCTGTGAGATGGGCTGGTGGGGATGCGCGAAGCGTAAAGAATTCCCTTTGTGGCGGGTTACAAATTGATTTTTTGGTGGCGGATTGCAACATAATTCTCATTATGGAGAATTACAAATTGATCCCCTCTGTGGCGGATTACAACTTGATTTCCTATGTGGCGGATAACACATTGGTTACCTATGTGGCGGATTACAAATTGAGCCCCTCTGTGGCGGATTATAAACTGATTTCCTCTGTGGCGGATTTCAGATTGATCCCTATTGTGCGACCTTCAAATGGAATTCCTTTGCGCCGGCTCAGAGGGGCGGGCGGCGGGGGCCTGGCCGACGAGAAATACAACAAAAATTACAACAACAAAAAAAACACAAATACAAAAAAAAAGACCTGGGGGACCAAAAACGTTGTGTTTTTAATTGCAAAGCGGCTTTTCATTGAAAACCAAAAAATACAGAAAATCCAACTTGGAGGCAAAGAAAACCTGTGTTGTTTACAGTGTTTGCGCATGTACAACTTGATTTCTATTGTGGGGCTTCCAAATAAAATCCTGTTGTGGGGATTCACAAATTGTTTCTTATTGTGTGCGATGCAAAGGAAATCGTTTTGTGCAGGCTTACACATTGTGTTCTATTGTGCGGCGTTGTAGCCCACCACTATAGGAATCAATTTGTAAATGCGCAAACACTGAAAAAAGCGCGGTTTCTTTGCCTCCCAATTTGCTTTTTCTGTATTTTTTAATTTGACAATTAAAAGCCGCTTTGCAATTCAGAAAACAGCGTGTTTGGTCCCCCAGGTTGTTTTTTTTGTTTTGTTGGCCAGGCCCCGACCCCCCGTCCCTCTGAGCCGGCGCAGTGGAATTCTATTTGGAGGCCGCGCAATGGGGATCAATCTGAAATCCGCCACAAAGGAAATCAGTTTGTAATCCGCCACAGAGGGACTCAATTTGTAATACGCCACATAGGTAACCAATGTGTAATCCGCCACATAGGAGATCAATGTGAAATCCGCCACAGAGGAAATCAGTTTATAATCCGCCAAAAGGGGACTCAATTTGTAGATCTGCCGCAAAGGGGATCCTGTTGTAATCCGCGACAAAGGGAATCAACATGTAATCCGCTACAAAGGGAATCGGCTTGTAATCCGCCACTAAAGGAATCAACTTGAAATCTTCCACATATGGCATCAATGCGTGTCAAACGGTCGGTGGCAAATCTCTGACGTCCAGGGATCCTTGTGTAATCCTCAAACCTCACGTAAGCCGTTAAACAAATTCATTTTGTAATCCGTTAAACAAACCTCTTGGGTTTGCGAACGGGGCGGCAGTAGGCGGGGCGGCGGCTGAGGGAACAAACTAACCGAGGACGGGGCGACGGGGCATTTAGCTCGCGCCAGCCGCTTTAAATCGCAACGACAGAAACATCGATGCATCGTTATCAATCCGGGCGAGAAGGGAGGGGGGCCTCGCTTTTGTGCGCGTCAGTTTTCTGTAGAAATCATTTAAACAATAACGCGTTCGGCTGCCGCCCCGCCCCCCAGCGCCCCGTTTGCAAACCCTGGGGAAGGCTTCGCTCGAAGCCGTCGGCCACGCGAACGGCGCGACGCAAGTGCGCATGATCTGTTCTGACGCGCCCATCTCTTTGGAGGACCCGGCCCTCCGCGCCGCGTTCCCGCGGCTGCAGGGCCTCTCCAAGGACCCCCTGCACGTCGCGCTCAAGGTCGAGCAGGCGTCCGGCGAGAAGCGCACTCCGCTATCGAATCTCATCCGCCGATGCATGGTGAAGTTCTCGAAAGGCCTGGACGATGGCGAGCCGTATTTCCGTGGGCAGCGACAGCGGACGGACTCGCTTTCATTGGGAGATGCGGTGTCCTCGCTGTCGGACGCCTCTGCGGCGAGAGCCATGTCGGCGATCGAGGCCGAGGGCCGCCCCGAGCGACCGTATCGCAATGCCGTCTCCTTCATTAAGGACACCGCTGCCTTGTGCAAGATGTTCCCGCGGGAGATGAATAAGACGACCAGCAAGAGGACCACTATCCTTGCGAGCTTGCGATATGCAACCTCACCTGCGCAGCTTGAGTACCTCTTGAATCTCAGTAGATTCACTGCTAGGGGCCCCAGCGTTCAGGTGTTGTACGGGACCACAAGGAATGATGCATTCCATCTGCAATTGAAAGCATTTTTCCGCATCGTGTTCATTCAGACCGAGCAGGGCGCGCGCGCTGTATCCTCAATATGCACGTTCGCCAAGCTTTTGGCGGGTTGGGCCAGGAAGAGTCTGCCCCTGACCGAGCACCACCGGGGGCGCGAGCTGCAGCACCCGCCAACGATCGCGCCAAAATTGCGCCTGGCAGCGAGCGCGGATCCGCGCGTCGACGTCTGCCGCTTGCCTGCCAGCGCCAAAGTGTTGCGCAGGAGGCCAGCGGCTGCTGCGGCGTTGCCGCGCCCGCGAAAGCGGCCCAGCGCTGCGAGTGCCAACATTTTTTGCACAAGAAGCTATCAGCTGCTGCGGCGGTGCCCCGCCCGCGCAAGCGGCCTGCCTCCGTCGCTTTGTCCGTGAACATTTGCAATGCGCTTCTGGGGCATCGATGCGTGCTCGCTCCACTTCTGCTTTTTCACGGAAGTTGGCTTCCCCGCGAATTAACTCAAAGCGTCGCCAACATACTGAGCATTGTTCGTGTCAGTTTTGACCTTGGCGCATGCTGCCATTCAGTGAACTGCTTAACCGCGTTGCTCAGCTGCCCTCTTGCTTGGTAAAAAGAAGCATGGCATGCATTCGTTATGTGAGTCGGCAGCTGCTTACCATTAACCAGATCTCTCTTCTCATGCATCCTGCCATCTCACGGAGCAAATCGGTGCAGAAACGTCATGTTCCAGGGCACTGAGATACAACCTCCCCCCCCCCCCGCCTCCTCTTCAAGGGGGCGACGCTGTGTCCAGCGGCCCGCGCGGATTACAGACCTGCACCCCCCTGGGTTGTCCCAGGTCTTGTTTGCATTGCACTTGTAGTACGTGATCATCGTGCACTGGTCGCCCGTGCAGAACTGGTCGGAATAGTCAGCCGCCCTGCGGTAGGCCTCCTGCACGGCTGCATCGCCGCCCGACTCCTCCCTGCAGGTCCTCTGGTTACCCAGGTGCGCGGCCGCCCGCTCACGCGCCTCCAACAGCACATGCTTGCCCCCCATCGGCCGTGCACGTGACTTCCCCCCTTCAACTGCAGCTCGCAACTTGCGGCAGTCCTCTACCACGGCGCCTAGCTTCTCGAACCAGGCCCCCATGCCCTTCGCACAGCCCACGGCCCGTAGCATGTCACCCTTATTCTCGAGAGTGGTTCCGAGGGCCCCCTTCGCGTGGGCCCGCAGGGTCTCGTGCCGCACCATGGCGCAGCACCGCGCCATCCGCTTGAGCGTCTTCTTGGACTAGCCCATGCTGATGAGAGAGTGGACGTCTGGAACTTCCTCCACCAATTTCCCGTCGCGGCCGCTGAGCTCCTCTGAAGCTTCGGAGCGCGGCTTCGCCGTCATCTCCCAGTCGGCCGCGCTGTCCTCGGCTGGTGGCGGACCCCCGGGCGCCTCCGCCGCCGCCATCGGGCGCCCGACCTCCCTTGCGACCTCCTCCGTGGCAGGTGGCGCCCCCGTGCTGGACTTGCCGACGCCTATGCGCAAGACCGTCACGGCGCGCCGCAGGGCCAGCTCTCCGCCCACAATGAGCGCGTCGCCTACCAGCACGTCCAGGCTCTCTTTGGGCACGTTGAGGGACTCCTGGAACTGGGTCCCGCGGTCCCGCGAGTGCTGGATTGAACCTGCGCATTCGGTGGCCATCGCAGCCTGTGTGACTGCCTCCCGCTCATCTATGTTCTCGTGCCTGGCTGCGCACCTGGAGCAGGAGTGGGCACGCGGGCCTCCCTGCCTGCCGCGCCGCAGCCTAGAGCACCTGGGGTTCGCGCCAAGCGCTTGCCCGCAGTGGGCCAGTTCGGCGTCCGACAGCTTCTCGACCCACTCTATCTTCATGATGCTCCAATAATCCAGGGCCGAGCAGCGACGGCACCAGCCCAGCCGTTGTGGTCGCACCCAACGTCCCCATGCAGAACTCCCAGCCCATCTCCTCTGCATTCATGAGGGTCTCAGCGCCCGTCTCCGCCCGCGGATGCATCTGTCAACACGCTGCCTGGTTGCTTCGGCGGCGGCTCCGTTTGGAGCCCCGCCCTGCCCCATCGGCCGCGGCAGCGCTCGGCGCAGTGCTGCGCGCCTCGCTGCCGTCCGCAGCGCTGGCAGCCCCGCCTGAAACGCCGCGGGCCTCCGATGCGGCCCCTCCGACCACCTGCCCCCGCAGCGGCATGGCCTTTAGCGCAATTGTCAGCTTATCCAGCCCGCTCTTCTGGTCGTCAGTGAGACCCGCATACGGTGCCGCATTCAACGCGGCCTGGGCGGCTGCAGCGGCGCGCTTTGCAGGCGTGGGGGCCTTCGCGCCGCTGGGCGGGGAGGCGATGGGGGCTGCCCCCGCGCCCCCCCGCCCCTCGGCTTCGTGCTCCTCCGAGGCGCTGGGCACGGGGGCTGAGCCCTCGGAAATGCACGAACTCCCCCTCGGAGATGTCGGTGAGGCCACACAGGAACGCGTCGCTCTCGGAGAGGTCTACCTTCTGGTCGGGGCGAGGCGCTCTGAGCTGCCCCGATGCCTCAACCACCGCCATCGGGCGCCCCACCTCCATTGCGACCTCCTCCGTGGCCGGCGGCGCGCCCGCGCTGGAAGAGGCAATGCCCACGCTCGCCCCATCGGCGGCTCCCTCCCTGGAGCCGCCGCCTCGATCTCCAACTGCGGCTCCATCTGCATCCCAGGAGCTTCAGGCTGAGCTGGAGCTTGAGGTCTGGCCTTGCCCTCCGCTTTGGCTTAGACTTTGGCGCTGAGAGCCTCGCGCGGCGGCGCGGGGTCGTGGCTCGCTGAGGCGGGGCGAGCAGCTGCTGGCCAAGGCATCGCTGCGGGCTTCGCGAGCTTCGGCGCCACGGTGTCGCAGCGCCGCGTGAACCGCGCGACCCAAGAAAGGCGATGCGCCAAGCTGGCAGGGGGAGGCCGATTCCCCGCAGAAAGCTTGAAAACAAGTGTATAACTGCAGAGGTTGAATCGGCGCGTCTTGGAAAAGGGCACGACAGAGGAAACAAAAAGCATGGGCCCACCCCCGCTCAGAGCGACCGCATGGGGGCAAAAAAGAGAGGGGGGAGACACCCGCGTCGCGGGCGCGCGTCGTCTCCTCAGGCACGCCGTGGCGGGCCCCAGGACCCTCGGGGCTACCCCGACCATGGTCGCCAATCCCCGCCACTTGACGCTGACTGAGCGAGTCACTAGTCCGCTGTGCCCCCGATGGGTCAGACACACAAGAGGTAACGCCATATGCCTGAATGACCTGGGGCACGCCGGCAACTTTCGCGGCCCCATGCGAAACGGACTCAAGACAATCAGGATGCAAAAGAAGAGGAGACAACGGCGGATAGGGCAGAGGGCAGGGGAGGGGAGCGGGGATCGATGCGGAACCTAGTCAATGCCGAGCATGCGGGGCTGCCCCAGCGCCCGGCATGACGTCCTCGGTGGCGAGAGCAATTTGTCCAGCCACCTGGCCCTGTAGGGCCCTGGCGACCGAGGAGCGGAGAGAGCACCTGGCGGCGTGGCGCCCCCCTCAGGAAGCTCACCGATCATGCGCCTCAGCCAGGTCTCAGCCTCGTCGCCCCGTTCGCCATTGATGTCCAGGACGTAAGGCGCGAGACCCTGGAATGGGCATCTGCGATGCTTCACTTTTCCCTGCGCTGGAGGGCCGCTTCATGGGGCCTGCGGGATTGCGCGACCGCCGAAGAGTCCACCAAGCTGATGTCGAGGCATACGCGTCCGTGCAGACTACGGTGGTACACGACGTCCAGTGTCGCCGCGCAGTCCGCCTCCGTGTGCCACTCCTGGATGACCTGCCCCACCTGCACCGGTGCCCCATCTCGCGTAGCCAGAGCGCCACGGCGTCACGCGCGGCACTATGGCGCCGTGCTGGACCGCCGCCCCTCGGGCAGCTCAGTACGCGCGCACAGTGGACATCGCCGTCGCGCCCGCAGGCTGGACCCGCCTGCGCCAATGCAAGGCTAGGCGCTGCCCGTCCGTTATGGAACGTGCCCGTCGCTGGCGGCAGGGGCAGGCGCATGCGCCGCTGGGCCGCGGCGCAGAACGCGCGATCGGCAAGGGGCGGGCCCCCCTCGAAATTGCCCAATCGCGCGTCCGCAGAGGGGCCAGTAGCACCATGCACCGCCGCCGCCGCCACCGGGGGCAAGGTATTCAGGTAATTTTTCTGATGTGGCCACGTACCCTGCCAGTGAACGTCTTGCGGCCCGTGCCAGCCCGGCCCTCCAGGGGCCCCTGCGGCCGATCCGCCCGGGGCGCGCGCCCCCCAATCAGGCGAGCCTGCGCGGCCTCGGTCGCCGAGAGAGCTCGTCCCAAGCCTGGCCAATGGCCAGCGGCCTACTGCTGTCGTTTCCTGCAGCTCTGTCGCTGCCGCGCGGACACCTGACCCCCAGGCGGCGAGCAGAGCCGCTGGCCCACGTGCAGCCGCGCCACCAAAGCCGAACCCGCCTTCGTGAACCTTCATGCAGACATGGGCCCGTGGCAGAGTAGTTACGCCCAGCAGCCCGCAGAAAATGGCAACCGCGCTGTCAACCACTCGGTTGGCCCAAGCCTCGATCTGTGAGCGGCAGCGCGCGCTGCACGTGGACGCAGGCCCCCCGTAACCTGATCCGCCCTAGCTGGGAAGCGTCAGAGGCAGACAGGCAATGTTTGTGGAGCATGAGCAGCTCGCGGAAGTAGCGGTCCTGCCGTCTAGGAACGCCCCGCCGCGCGACGGCGGCGCGTCGGCTCCAGGGGCTGCCCCGGCACCGACGGCCGCCGCCTCCTCGGCGAGGCCCCCCTGCGTCGCGAAGTCCGTGAGCGGGGCGCCCCGCCAGTTTGCGCCCACGCCATGGTCAGCATAGGCCAGCGTCGAGCCTGCCGCCTTGAGCTTCTCTACGCGATACTGACCATAGTGAGCGTACTGGGGCGGCAGCGCCGCTTGGGGATCTGGAGGCCAGATCTGCGTCTTAGACATCTTCGACTTCATGCCGTGGGTCTCGACGCGCGCCCTCCAAGCCTCCAGGCCCTGAAATACCGCTTCCGCCGAGCCCGAAGTACGTGTCACCCAGGTGCGCCAGACAGTCTTTCCTCTGAGAATCGGAGTAAGATGCCAAAGGAATTAAGGTCTCGTGATCACTGCGCTCAGTAATAGAGGATTTGGGACGAGGCATCGATGAAACAATATGTTATCCGCATAGCAAATGCAACCAAGCACGGTAAGGGAGGAGGCCGGCCAGAGGAGGACGACGACACGAGCCGCACGCGAGCCCCCGGCGCGCTCCTTTTATCACTTGATCAGCAAACAGCTTCAGTTTAACAAGTAATGTCAATGATGCACAAGTAAGGCGGCAGCAGAGGCAAGTAATGACGAGGCGGAGAAAAGCATATCTACTCCCCCCGCAGCGGGTTACGTAGAGCAACTCCAGCCACAGCCCGCCCGGCCTGTACATGTTTACAGCCACCGGAGCGAAGCCAAAAAGCATTTTACCGCTCAGCGGTGGTTGCCAGGGTGCTAAAGGCCGAAGAAACCCGACGTATCTCACCAATGAGAAAATGGGCCTCTCTCGTCGAAACGACTGGGTCGTTCGACTCACGCCGAAACGACTGGGTCGTTCGACTTGCCTCCTCACTCACTTCCTGTGCCAGGAGGACTGCGAATGCGATGGTGGAGCCGGAGGCCTTGGAGTCGAAGATGAAGAGCCTCTCTTCTGCCAGGCTGGCAGGTGAGGCGCAACAGGATTGCCTCCTTTTCCAGGGCCAGCATATGGAGCTGGCCAAACGTTCTTGGACTTGTCCTTGTTCTTGTTGTATCCCTTGCCCTGGCCTCTCTGGAACCAGTGGTTGTACTCATTCTGGGACGCAAAGTGCCATGCTCGACTTGCGGAATCCCTGGGTGCCAGCCAATGCACTTGGTCACGGTGCACCCAAAAGCCCAGCACCTCACCATACTCGGAGTTCTGCGGGTAGTGGCGCATGGGGTCCCAGTCGCCATCGCCACGGCCGGCAGCCATGGCTCCGCCGCGCCCGCGCGCGGTCATTGGCTGATCCCGCGCATCCCCGCCTGGGGAACGCCTCGAAAGTTCATCGCCCGCCGATGCGGTTTGACCGCCGGCGGAGTGTGGAGACTCTCTGGCATCATCAGTGGCCTGAACGTCTTGGACGTTGGGCGGTCTAGGCGGGACAGGTGGAGCTGGGCGGCCAGCAGGGCCTGGTCCTGCCGGCGCTGTAGAAGCCACCCCCGGAACGGCTGGGCCGTCGGAGGGGTCGTCTGCGGCTCTCTCCTCACGAAGACGTGTCTCTTGCCGTAACTTTGCATACCTCACAATACCCATCGCGGCAGTCGTCACGTAGGGACCGTAGCGCCCATTGGCAGTGCAAAGAGGGCCTATGTCACAGTCCTGGTCATGGTGCGGCTCCAAGACTGAGTACAGGAAAACGACGGCTTCTTGCAATGCTCCGCCGTGGCGACGGAGCTCGGCACGCCGCTCAGTGCGAAGGTCGCGAGACCATTCTTCAACGAAGTCATCGGTGTGGACAGCCGAACGAATACGGCTGTCCAGCGCATATGCGTCAGTGCGGCGTTGTTCGATGTCGACTCCGTCGCACTTGTCTCGGCAATAGATTTCAGGCGCGGGATAGGCGATATAATATCCTTCGGCGAGAAAACAATTGATAATCTCGCGGACGATCACAAATACACGCATGACTCGAAGGTCCAGGTTGAGCTATTCAACGGGAGTCCTCCAATTCTGCTCAAGGGCCTCTTTCACCGCTTTACGAACCACATGTTCCAATTCTCCCTTCAGGCTCGACAAGCGCTGCCTGTCGGCCGCGCCCGTTCCCGGGTGATGGCACATGTGCTCCATAACATACCGTGCCGCGACGGCGATGGCGTCCTGCGTCGTCGTTGCGACGCGCAGTGTGCCATCCTCACGTCGAGGGTTCACCTGTCTGTCGGGCGAATCCAAGGTGATCTTCCCCTTTCAGCCACCGCTGGGTCTGGGACCCGCAGACAGCATTTAAATCAAGGGGAATGGGAGCAGGCCTCTCGCCGCCTGTCGTCTCGGCTTGGCCGGCGACAGGTGTCACAGCACTGAGAGGATAATTGGCGCCAATCTTGTTGCGCCTGCACACTGACTTGGATGAGCGAGCAGGGCGAGCAGTGAGCTGCTGCGCCCAAGCAACAAGCGGACGTCCACGAGGGCTGGGCCCTGCGGCGTCGGCGCCAGCATCCTGTGCATCGGGCATCCAGGCCGCAACTCCAGAAAGACATGGTACACCGTCTGGAGAGTCGGCACAGAGGTGCCTGCCCTTTCCATGCCGCTTTCCCATTCTGTCCAGTCTCCTCTGGGGATTATGCTCGTTTCATCTTCTTCTGGCCAGTCAAAAGCAGCCATGGGAGAACATGAAAATGGACGCGCGCACTGATCGATGTTTGTGGCCCAAATCAGGGGCCACCACTCTGCGATCGTAGGCTCTCTGGCCTGTGCTCTCTGTGCCAGAAACTCCAGCCACTTTACGATGCTCCTCTTGAGAGGTTCAAGGTACTGGAAGAAAGGTCCGCGGCGCGCCGGCGGCTGGGCCGCGGCGCTGTCAGGGGCCCAGGCAGGAACACTACCAGGGCGGCTGTTGCCAAAGGTTTGACCTGCAGCAGCCGTCGCGGTGTAAAAACCGTTCGCCCACTTACGCTCCATCTTCAAGCTGGCGTTGATGTTCGCCATGACATCCGCCGACGCTTTTCCCTGCCGTTGTCGTCTCGCTGAAATGTAAAGATCCTGGCGGTCTGGCAAAGTGTCGGGATCA
Source organism: Prorocentrum cordatum (assembly GCA_963575745.1). NCBI lineage: Eukaryota > Dinophyceae > Prorocentrales > Prorocentraceae > Prorocentrum > Prorocentrum cordatum. Next base: position 489,519 of record CAUYUJ010020838.1, read on the forward strand.
TTAACGGCCAGCTTGAAGCCACTATACCACAGTGTGTTTTCAATGGTTTGCAACTTGTATGACTGGAGCAACTAATTGTGTGCAACCATGTATTTGTACTTCACTGCAATTGTGCAATAGGGATTTTCAAGCCAGTCCTTAAACTCTGGCCGCAGCGTCACCGTCTCGTCGGTATGAATCCAAGCTAGCATGGAATTTGGTTCGAACTCCACCTCGTATGAGGTCCACTCCTGACTGAAGACAAGGACCCAAGAGGTCAATGGTTCGTTCGACCCTAACCAGTCCATTACCGTTTGAAGCTGGGCAACTTTGTCGATGTCGGTGAATCTTGGCACCTGACGGGACACCAGGGTCCCGTCGCGGCAAGCCCTGTACGAGAAGCGGGTAAGAACACGGCCATTAAAGACGAGAGCGAGCGGCCAAAAACCTCTGTGCGTTGGGAGCTGGTCCCACAGACGGACAGTGTCCGCTGTGGGCCACGACCCAATCGCAGAAGGTTGGCCCGCCTCGGGGGCTTGGCCAATTTGGCGAAACTCCTTCGGGGGAGCGCGCTCACCATCCCTACGCCGGCTTAGCCAGGAGGGAAAGTGTTCTCGAAGTCGCATGGCCGGGTCCCGCTTGGTCGGGAGAAGTCGCAACAAGCCATAGTCCGACTCGAAACAAAGTCCCGACTTGCTCTTGGGCTATTGGATGTCCCCGAGCATTGATGCCCTTGATGCGTCCAAGTCCGCAATGTGGAGAAGGGGGCCAGGGCACCTGGCTAGGCCAGGGCCATAAGGCGCATGCATTCTCTCAATGGAAGCAACGAACGCGGAATGGCCCTGACACGCTCTATAGAATATGGGAATGGGGCACGCTGACCGACAACCCGTCGTGTCGGGCCAGCTCAGAAAATCCCTCCAGCGCGCGTAGAGCGTTGTGTCGCTAAGGCAAGCAATGGCACCGGCTTGGATGCCCAAGACTTCCACGGCCCCAGGCTGCAGCGCGGCTAGGCCGCGTATCATCGCCGCAGCGACCTCAGCCTTCGCCAGTGGACTTGCCCCAACACCGCCTTGGACGGGCAGGGGGGTCCGCGGAAAAGGCCTAAGCGGTAGCTGCGGAGGCGCGGGATTGGGCGCAACATTGACTTGCTGAAACCGCATGTCGGTGCACGCTGGGGGCCGAACGTTATGTCTCGGAGGCAAGGGCGGAGACGGTGGACGAACTGGGGCCTGCCCACCCTGGGGTGTAGGCCAAGCCTTAGGCCGTTCCGCCATCGTTGCGGCGCCTGCCGGCTTGGCCGGTGGCGGTTCCGCTCTCGGTGCGGCGCTCGTCGGCTAAGCCCGTGGCCGCTCTTCTCTTGGCATAACACTCGCCAGCTTGGCCAGCGGTGGCTCCGTCTTTGGTGAGACGCTCGCCGGCTTGGCTGGTGGCGGCCCCGTCTTGGCATGGCGCTCATCGGCCTGGTCGATGGCGGCGCTGTCTTTGGCGCGACACTCTCCGGCGTGGCCGGTGGCGGCTCCTTCTGCGGTGCGACGCTCGCCGGCTGAGCAGGTGGCGGCGCCTTCTTTGGTGCGGCGCTCGCGGGCTGGGCCAGCGGCGGCCCCTTCTTTGGCGCGGCGCTCGCCGGCTTGGCCGGTGGCGGCGCCGTCCTTGGAGGGGGCGGAGGCGCTGCCGCTTCCACGGCTGGGCCGGGCGGAGGAAGAGGCGCTCCCCCTGCCACGGCCGGGCGGGGCGGAGAAGGAGGCACTCCCTCCGCCTGCGGCCTCGGCCGCGCCAAAGGGGGAACATCTCCAGGCGTAAAAGAAGGAGGGGCGCCGGACGGCTTGGCCGCCTGCGCCTGGGTATCAACATCAGCCGAGGCGGCCGATGTCTTCTCTTTGGCCTTTGCTTTATTAGCCTGAATGAGCTCAATGGACGCTTTCGAGGCTTCAGCCTTGTGCAAAGGGTTGATTTTCGTCAAATGTCATCAAACTCTGGGCGATGCGTCCGGCATGGGCTACGATCCTGCTGCCACTGAATGGGCCCCAGATCTAACACCCATTTTCTCTGCGCCTCGCGGAAGTGGTCCGCGGCGGCTATCCTTGCATTGTCGCGATAACGTTCGACCCCGAAGTCTTGCTCCAGGGCGTAATTTTCTCTCCTGGCGACATGCTGCAGGAGAGAATAGCCTTCAATGACATGAAGAGCCGCGGGCGTCCAATGGTACAAGCGGAGTTCGCTTAACACGATCTGGGACGCGTCAAGCGTGCAGAACTGCGCAGGCTTGCCCTTGATCGCTTTGGGCTTCGCATAAAAAAATAATCTCCGCTGTTACCCAGATGCCGTCTCCAAATGTCTCCTCGGCGACGGCATAAGGTGTGTGAGTTGCGGGGTCGTCAACGCAAGGGAATGAATACACGCCCACAGTTCCACCTTTAACACTACTGCCGTAGTGGGGATCTGATGGAAGCAGCTGATGGCCCTCCAAAACCCAGTGGAGGGCATTCACGGACGCACCGTGGGACTGCTTACTCCACCCTAAGTCCGAATCTTTGACCTCACTTAGCCTTTCGATCGTGACGAAGAAGGGCATAGTGAGCTGCGTACAGTGTGCGTTCCCTGCCTTGTGTGTCTTGGCTGACAATTTCGCCCAGTTCAGGCGATCTGCAACTGTGGCCTCAGGGCCCTCACGAGTGCGATCAGCCTTGTTGACGAAGAACCGTGCCCAATTAGGAACCATATATGAAGGCTCGACAAGAGGGGTCTTCGTGGACGTGTGTAGCATCTGGTGACCCAACCAAGCCTCGCCCTTGCCGTGCAACTGGAGGGTCTTGAATACTTTGCCACGATCCGGATCCTTCCGGGCCATCAAAGATGCGATTCGTTCTTCGTACTTTGCCCCTGGCCAGCAGTTCGTTGCGCTCATCGGCCTATTAAGGTTGCCGCTTTGCACAGCGAACGGTTTGTGAACATCAAACTGCTGCGTCTCTTTGGTCGCAGGATTAAGACAGGGCAAACTCGCAGTGGTCCGATACAACTGGTGCACAGGCCAATCGCACTCCCCATCATTATCCTTGGCAGGGTTGCCGCCGGCTTTGAGACGCATGGGGAAGCGTTTTCCGTCGAGCCTGCCCGACCCGTTTGCAGGGCATGTTCGGCGGATGGCCTGCTCCGCCTCCTCGCCGGGTGTCTTGGCGTCCTCAACGCCTGTCACAGGAGCAAGTGCAGGTGCGCGGAGCGGCTGGGCCGCCCGCTCTGCAGTGACTTCACCCGAAGCGGCTTGGCCGCTGGGTGTGGCAATAGGCACTATTTTCGCCAGCTCATTTATCACGGCACGCATATGTTCATCATTCACAACTCCCTCCGAAGGCAATCGGAGGCGTTCCCCTTTCGGGGGCATGCCTGGACAAAAGGGAAGGCATCGCGGCAGGAAGTAACGCAGTTCCCGCCACGCAGAAAGCCCCATCGTGGTCATTTCCTCATCTGAGAATATTTAACGAAGTTGTCCGAAAGCTTGGAATGAATGGCCCCTTCCCCTGATCCGTTTTGAACGGCAGGGAACCTCAAGGGGCCCAAAGGTGTCCGAAAAGGACGAGTGTTGAACACGGACTGAGGCACGTTAGTATCAATGGGGCCCCACTCGTGCCAGTACTTGACTAGCTCTGCGAAGGTAGCCTCCACTGCTGTGTGCCCGTTATCTCGCCTGTTCGACGAGGGCCGACACCCCGCTACGGCTGGGCCGCCGGAGGGCTGGCAAAAGAACAGGGCTGCAAGCCTCGCGGCCTTCAACATATGTTCAGTGAACATATCGGCCGCCGAGCAACTCTCCACCTGTCCGTCTCTATCTGTCTTGTAGTCATTGTGAGCTGACAGAAAGTGGTAGAAGTCGCCATCGGGGTGGTGCAGCTTACGGAAAAGGCACGCACCATCAAAAATCATGATGCGTGGATGTATCCCCGTGGCCTTGTAATCCTCAATCCGACGGTTCATCTGAGCTCGGACGAGGGTGGCCACGTCATCCCATAGTGGGTCGACTTTGCCGCCGTCTGGGGACTGCCAACACCTGTGGTCTCCGCCAATGAACAAGATCTCGATCGCACCATCAGGCGAACGCTTTACCGCTTCGTCTATGATGCGATCAGAAGTCTCGAGCATCAGTCGGAGGGCTCCAGCAAGAACCGTCGGGTTCTCGGGCCGAAAAGGCATCCCTTGCTTTCCCCCCACGCGAATGCCAAGCAAATCGTGCGTTGCCCGGTCAGCAATGTCATTGAAGGACCAAAAGACAAACCGCACTGGTGTATGGGCTCCCCCCTTCTTGCAATGCTCATGCCCGGAGCCCAACCGGCTATGCGTTTTGGGGGCTTCCAGGAGGTCTGGGCCTCAGCAGCCTCCCATAACACTGGCAGTCATGCCATAAATCTGTTCGGTCAAGAAATGTTTGACATGAAAACCTGGCGTGGCGTTCTTGCCGGCCGCCGTTTTGAACGAGACCGTAGAATCGGAGACAAGATGAGCAGTGCAGGACCAGAACTTGTGCTTCTTGTATTGCATCTTGTACAAAGGGTGGAAAAAGTTCGCCGGGGCCTGTCCAGTCTTCATCATAGCCGCAATGTTCTCGCCAACAAATGGCACCCAGGAATGCCCACTCTGGCTGGCAATCTGAGTTATGGCCTGGCACTTCTCCTGACATGTCAAATTGCTCGTCCAGGCCTTCAACCGAGGATCAGTCACGCCAACATACAGTTGAAGAAACTCGGTCACGCGTGCGTCTCACTCGTGTGTAGGCGTGTTGGCATTTTCGGCGCAATTGCCCTTGTGCCTATGGTAGTCGAGAACATTCCAGATACCACGCCCAAGGTAGGGCGGGCCCTGGCCATTATCATCGACTTCCATTGGCATTGGGTCAGGGGGCCCACCTCCGCCGCCGCCCCCAGGAGGGCCGCCAGAGGGCGGAGGGTTCCCTGATGGGGGGGCCACCTGAGTCCGGCGGGGCGCCTCCACCGCCGGCTGGGCCAAGGGAGGGTCCACCGCCGGCCCCGCCATCGGCTTGACCGGGCGGGGCAGCTGCATCTGTGGACGACCCTGCGGGTTGCCCGCCGGCCGCCTGACGCCCAATTCCTTGAGTATCAGAAGGCTTAGGTGGCAGCGGGTGAAGCGGTGGCGGCGCCGCCGCGGTGTTTGCTCGCTTGCTGGCCGGACCGACTGGGTCGGCCGGCAACTGCTCGCGCAATCTTCGCCCCTGCGGCGCCTTGCTGCAATGCGGCAGGTGCATCTGTAAGAACTGGATCTCTCCCGTGAGGCCACATCCATTTGGGCGGGATGTAATGAGGGGTAAGTCAATAACTGGGCCATCACTTTCCTCCTCACGAGGCTCCTCAGGAGGGACCTCGGGCCCAGGCTCAAGGGGGGCCTTAGGCAGCGGCGGCTTCTCGCTCGCAACGACTGGGTCGTGCGGGCGCGCCGCCTCGGCTGCAGCATCTCCTGCGACGCGTTGTTCTCCGCTCTCACCTGCGCTCAATCCGAGCCCTGAGCTTTCAAGCCACGCTTGGAAATCAGGGGGGCGCGCGGATTTGGTGAGAGCCAAGCGCCGGGCCCTGGCCTGGTCGGGGAAGGACCGAAAATACTTGGCTCTGGCTGACTCCGCGAGGGCCTCCTCGACCACATGCACTGGCTTGCGAAAATTGCCTTTGACAATGGGCAGGGCAAACATTGTGCCCCACCCGCCCCCTACGGCTTGGCCGCGGGGCGGCGAGTGCGTAGATGGCCCCCGAATGTTCATCCAAACAATAGGGGGGCCATCAGTCTCACGATTAGCCACTGGAACGCAGACAAAGTCTCCGCATCTCGTGGTGCGCCGCTTGGCTGGGCCAGCGGTGGGGTCGATAACGTCGCCTTTCTTGACCTCGCGGACCAAGCGGCCCCCCTGCCCCGGCTCTGCGGCGCGCAGCTTGCACACCATTTTCGTGGCCTCGTCAGGGTACGACTGAAAATGATACCCCTCAGGAATCTGGGAAATCTTAGGAGGGGCGCAGTCGAACGACACGAGGCCATTCTATCGAACATCACCCAGTGTACAACCCATGGGTCCCCCGAGACACTGGAAAAACAAACGATCATAGATTGTCTGCGAGTTGGCGGACAGGTCAGACTTCAACGCGGCAACGACTTGGTCGCCCCGCGAATGTCCGACCCCGCAATCGCGCCGCTCCAATGCGAGGCGCCAGCTCCATCCTTTGGGCGGTCTTCGCAGAGCGCCAAATCCATCTACAGGCTTGGTACTCCAAAATCGAAAAATGGTCGGCTCATCATGGAAAAAGCACTTCCCTTTCGAACGGCGAATGGATTCTTCATCGCGCCTTTCTTTCGCCTGCCCGATCGGCGTATTAGCTCGCATCTCCTCTCCCGGCTGGGCCGGCGAGGGCGCGGCTGTCTTTTTGACGGGCTTATTGAAAGGGCTACGCGGGGCAACTGCGCGGGCACAGCTGCGACCATGGCCGCAGACGTCCTGGCCAGACGAACTGCACCAGCACTTCTGGCAGCAATGCCCAAACCACGTGGGATCGCGCGGCGACGGGGTCCGATCAAGGTTCGTCCACCATGGGCCCTCCATGTAACGACAACTGGGAGACTGACAATCGCGCATCAACCCATGCGTCCTTGTTGGACCCAGGGTCCCCGAGCCTAGGCCGGGTACGACCTGCTACGTCTCGCGATTGGCGCATGACGGAGAGAGGGTCGTCTATCCTGCCCTGCATTGTCTGTCTAACAGGGTCTCTGTCAGCGGGCGCAGCTTTCTGTTGGGCTGCAACTTCCGCCGGGTTAAACTCGACGCCTCCCTCGCGACATCGCCGGGGCTGAAAAGATCAGGCCCCCCCCCGACCGGCTGGGCCGATGGGGCAGCATCCCCAATCGGCTGGGCCGATGGGGTTGCCTTTCGGTCCGCGCTGAGAGGGGCCTGTCCTTTCTGTCCGGCAAGGGGCCCCCCACCATCGGACAGGTCCGTGGCGGGTTCACACCTGAGACCATCCGAGCATGCCGAGGTCATGACGCCCCCTGGCGGCTGGGCCGCTGGGATATCCAGCAGTTGGCGCACGGGGTCTGCCAATGACCGATCGGTCGCGGGAAGGCCGCGGCAGGCAAGGCCCGCGGAGCCGCAGCGAGGCGGCGGCGCGACCCCGGGGGAGGCCCGCCGGCGGGTGGCCCGCGCAAGCTCCGGAGACAAAACGGCAGCGGCTCATGTAGATACGGAAGAGGAGGCAGAATGACGTCGGGATGGCAGCGAGCGTTCGGCAGCACGCGCAATGACAACATGTACTTATCGGCGTAATCTTCTGCTGACTTGCAATCCTTACCGCGCGCCTCAACATGATCATGCGTACCACCACATTTGCGCTCGAGTCCCTCAACTACATCATGCGACGTGGATGCAATCGTCCAGGGCTTTCTCATGAAGTTGCCCTTTCTGTCCTTCAAACTGCGCGCACACCCGTGCGGAGCCGCTTTGGCAAAGCCTAGCTCTCTCATGAAATATTTTACCTGAGGGCCCCTCCAATAATTATACTGGGTAGACCACTCAAGACAAACGGTATCCGCCGCTTTGAGTACGGCGCGGGCAATCTCACGGAAATTCCAAAACAGATATCTAAAGTCCGTCCAAATTCCTCGAAGCCTGCGCAAAGCTCTGTGGGTTCCAGCGCGGAAAAAATGGGTTTCATTTACATATTGCCAGGGGGGGCCACCCGTACAGGGCATTGAGCCCCATAGAGCTATGTGTTTTCCACTGAACTTCTTGATATCATCCAAAGCCAGTCTTCTCCCTTTGTCAGTTCTCATATCCTCCTTCTCGGTGTATCGTATCACCTTACAAGAATTATCAATGGAATTCCTAGGGTTACCAATCCTGCTCTCAAGGCCACAACAATATTCTAAAAAGAGTCGGTCCCCGGTCCACTGGGTGGCCGGGGCGCAGTCGTCCCGGATCCAGAATTCCGTCCAGCCGGTCCATCTACTGGGATGATAGTCGCCATCGCTGGAATCGCCATTCGAATTCTGCTCAAAGGGGTGATGATACTTTACGTCTTCATCACGCCATGTATCCGTACGGTCAATGATCAAACCATGGCGGATGTTGATCGCATAGGTACGACGCTGATCGGCTAATCTGTCTGGCTCAACTAGACAATCTGTATTCACGTGCGTAAACGTGACAAGTCTGGGAGCGAAGTGCCCACGTCTTAGACTCTTTCCGTGCTGAGTCACGTGATCCTTCTTACTTTGAAAGTTAGCGGCAGCAGCAGGGGGAAGGTGAGGAAGAAGAAGGTTGTAACCAAGCATGTCTTCTTCTTGCTCGGTTCTAGCTGGCTCGGGTTGTGATTGCACATCACATTCCATTCGTGACAGATCCGATGCGTCTGATTCACTTTCACTCTCGGTTAGGTCGAACATCGCTCTCATTCCTATCTCTTCCTTTGACCTGGAATTGTCGGAGCTTCTCCTGGAACCCTTTCTATTCGTCGCAAGAGTGGTTGTGCCCGCTACAAACGGCTTGGCCGGGTGCGTTTGCCGCCGCGGCTTGGCCGGGGGCAGCATCTGTGGCAGCCGGGCGCTCGGCGCCACCTGGCGCCGCTGGGGTATTTATTGGTTCGGGGGAATGCACAGCGGGCTTGCCCTTATTGAAGCGCTTCTTCTTCTTCTTATTCATCTTTTTACTGGGTGCAACAGCTCTCCGCAAGGCCGAACTAGGACCTAAGCGGGGCTTGAGAATCCCCCCGGGTTTCTGGGGGAGACCATCAGAAAACGTCGAATCGAAATAGTCTCGGCACCGCTTGGGGGTGCAGAACTCAGGAGTCACTACGTTGACAAGATATAACACTTTAACCCAGGCCAATGGGTCTGTGAATCGCATCGTTCCAATATCGGCAGCCTCGTTCTGTGTCCGTTCATGCTGGAGTTCTACTATACCCGGGAAAACTGCTCAGAAACTGCGGCAGCGCCAATATGATGAGTTCGAGGAAGGTGCATAAGATTCATGGACCCTCCCGCTTTATGACCTTGCAAACTGCCTGGTTATCTTCCAACAGAAGACAGCGCATCTGTCGTCCGAACAGGATCTCCAAGAGCGGAAGAGCCGCAAGCAGTTTTTTTCGCAAGGCAAGGTCGGCAGCAACAATCTCAGCTTCAAGTGTGCTGTGGGAAACGCACGTTTGTCGCTGAGACCCCATAGATTGACCCTCTCTAGTGTAAGGGCCCCAAATCGCTTGATAACTGGCACTTGTGCCCCTGTGCGTTCGGATGTCACTTGCCAGATCCGCATCGGAGTATTGATTCAACAAGACATCCTCCATCGTATCTCCTACCCACGAGGACATGCGATAATGGGACGTTGACTTAATACAGCAAATGAGGCGGAAAGATCCATGTCTTGTTGTTCTGTCCATTTGGTAACGCAACTCGCTGTATGGCGCGGAGAAGGTCGTAGCGGGCCATTCTCGCACCGTATGGGATCTTGATCAAGACTTTAGTCGCAATGGGCTGGAACACGCCCGACTGGGTCGGTGGCTCCGGGTCGTTGGGGCTGGCCGCCGCGGCATCAAGGCCGCGCACCGCTATCTCTTGGCCAGGGGGCCCAACATCAACGTTAATGTTCAAGGCTGACGCGATGGCCTCCACCGCAGGAGGGCAAACTTCACCTCGGGGCCCGCCTTGGCCGCCCTCGAGGTCGGAAGTTCGGGGCCGAAAGGAGTGCCTGCAGCGGGATGCGTAGATGGGTCGGTATCCGTGAGCTGGGCATGCAGTGTGACGCAGGAATCGAAGAATTCAGTCATGTCATACTCAATGACCCTGGCCTGTTCGGGTTCTCTGGGCTGGCATGGCTCAGGCGGCTGGGCCGCTGAGTCACCCCCCGTTTCCCCTTCGGCACTCTCGTCTGGGACGGATGCGTTCTTCTTAACTTCGGGGGGCGGGGCGTCCAGCACCGTGGGCAACTCACCTTGCCACTCGACAAGTTGCGTGGATAGCCGGTGTTCGCGTCCCAAATAGCGTCCGACCGCGGTCGGAGGGTCTATCTCTATACCTTTGGGGCAATTAGGAGATGGGGATTGTAACTCCTTGAGCTAACTTGTCGGCAGGACCTGCCAGCTTGAAGTCGCCAACGTAGATAATCAAGAAGAGTTTCAGCTCAGTGTGAAAATAGCAGCTACGCCACGGGCTACACTTGATAAAGCCGTTGGCCGTGACATGCCCTTCGCAATGTTGCTCCCAGTGCCCCCCTGAATCAGGGTGTCTGTACGAAGATGAGATCAATGGGCATGCGGGATGGCGCATGTACGACCAGGACTTAGGCCACTCTTCACGGGGCAGGAGTACCCATGTCGGGGTGCCGCCCAACTTAGATTGAGTGCAGGCCTGACGGGCGTCGGCTTCTTCAATGCAATGACCGTTAAAGAGCCCGAAGGTGTCGGCTGCTTTGCTAGCCTGCATCGTAGCAGGGCTGCTGGAAAGCCCCTGAAACAAAGCCACATTTGTATTCTGATCTCTCGCGCTGGAGCCGTCGAAGACGAGCCAGCCTTTAAATTTGCGATCTTCATGTCCTAGCGGCAGCGCGGAATTCTTTTCTACAAGGATTGCGAACAGACGACCAAAGTGGGCAATCTCCCCTTTGAGTTCTGCAACAACATCGGCGTACTCTTTAACGCCGTTCTCATTCCATGCGCCTATCTCTCGCAATCGGCCCCATTATTTCCTCCAAGCGGCCTTGGCGTCTTGATTAGCCTGGGCTTCGACTGTGGAAACTGATCGCGCAACAGCGGCATCAATCCGAGTCTGTCGCCATAATGGATCCCTACCGACTGGGCAGGAGGGATCGCCATCACGCGCGATGGCACCGCCGTGCCAAGTTTGTTTCCACCAAACATCCTCGTCATCCGAGAAAACATTCGTCTTCTCCCGAGTCCTCCTCGGCGGAGGAGTCGGTGGCCACAGCTGCGGCTTGGCCGCCCCGTGCCGCTTGTCTTCGAAAACGTCCAACTACCCATGGAGCGGCTCTCCTCGCCTTGGGGCGTGCTGCGAGGTAGGCAGCATCCTCTTCAGAAAGCGGAGGCGCCGCGGCTGGCTTGGCCACCGCGGGCCCAGATGGAGGTCCTGAATCATCCACGTCTAAGCCTATGTCGCGCAGTAGGGCAATACAAGGGCCGGGATCATCAAGACCAAAGAAACCACTCTTTTCGGCTTTGTACTGTTCAACAGCCGCTCGGCGTTGGGACTGATTCATATCGAACCAACGTCCAGGATGAATGCCAGGATTGGTGGATTTAGGCAACTTGTTGAGCCATTGGGCACCGTGATTTGGATATGGGTCTGTAGCCCGCGCTCGAGTCACGGGAACGTAGTCGGGGTCATAATAAAATACAACTCGAATGCTGCATGTTTTTCGACGACCTGTCAATGGGAGCTTTTGGGTTAGCTCATCTTTCGTTGGACCAACAACAATGCGGCGATCTTCATAGTACTCCATCGTATCAAGGTTCTGAGTCGTGCGGGAAAGGAGCTGGCCTTCCCCGGGAACCCTGTCGCGCGGCTTCGCCGCCGAAAATTTGGACTGTCTATCCAAACGGTACTCAATATGTGCGAGACCTAACTTCTGATCTTGATTTTCGTCGGGGCGAGACTCTCGCCGCCGGCCCCGGCCGTCAACAACCGCAGGCTCGTCGTCCACACACGACCCCCCCGGGCCATCGTCATCATCGGAATCGGCCTCGGAGTCTTGCGGCGGTGCGCCCTCGCCTCCACGGGGAGGCGGTGGCGTGGCCACGGCGGGGCCATCTGCACAAGACGGATGGGCCGGTTGCGCTCCTGCCCCCTGCCCCGCACCGTCTGGGGCGGCCGCGGCTTCACCGGCGGGCGGGGTCGTAACGGAGCGCGCTTCAGTCATCGCCTTTTCATACGCTTTCTCATGGGAAATTGTGGCGCTTGGTCATCAGCAGTGCCATCCAAGATGCTGCTGTAAACTTGATCGGACTTCTCAATGGTGGGTCGCTTGCCCTCAGGCGCGCGCCCTGGCCCCATGTTAAGTCCGTCGAGCTGTCGAAGCGGCGCCGCGTAAGTCTCTGGCCCAACCATGCCCCCTGCTCTGTGGACATATCCTAGGTACAACCCAGGGATCATCGCACCACCTGTCTTGGCTATTCGAAGCCTTGACTCCGGCGGGGGCACATAGCGTACAAAGGGCCCGAAGGGGAGCAGCGGCGCCCCAAACTGATGTCCAAAGCGACGCTCCCAGCTAGATTTCCCCTCATCAGGGGCCCCGGCGTTGCAGCAGAGACAAAAGTATCCGACGGCGTACGTCCAATATGGCGGTGGAAGACCGGCCTGCATCAGAAGAGCCCGGGCCCCCATCTGCACCACGCCGTTTGCACGTTCAGCAACAGCGTTTTGCTTCTTGTTTCCTGGGATGGTAGGATCATGAGCAATCTTGAGCTCGTAGCATGCCCTAGCGAGCTGTCGCGCACCATCTGCGTGACACTATTCTAACTTCTCCCCCGGGGCTTTAAGGTTCACAAAAAAGTTACAAATGTGAACCGCAGACTTGTCGTGTACACCCTGACCGGCGAGGAAATCAGTAGCTCGGTCGCGAAAAGTCACGAACGCGGTCTCATCGCGGAGCACCCGCGAGAGTTCATCCATCGCAAACCAATAATCCATCGTCGTCAGCTGTCCAAACGAAGTGGGGTTAGCGTATGTGCGAGGAACCTTCAGCCCTTTGTTACGCGCTTTGCGCTGCTGTCGTCTCAGAGCTTTGGCCCACTTGCATACAGAACAATATGGGTTCTTGGGAGTATGAGTTAGGAGATGCGCGAGGGAGGCTGCGGCCTTCTTGAGTCGCTCGGCAGGGGAACCCGACACCTCAATCTCTGCATCGTCTGGGTCTAGTTCTGATGGCGCGTCGATGTCGACTAGGTCGACACCATCAGCGTCTCCAACTTCACCCTCCTCGGGCCCTGGGGCCGCGTCGCGCGCATCGGAGTCCAACCCATGATCCATGTCGCAAGGCAGACATCCTGAGACCCCGTACCAACAAAGGCTCTTATATGCGGCAGCGCAGGACACGGCTTGGCAGGGGTGATCGTCGGCGCCACCGACGGCTTGGCCGCGGCAGGGCGAAGTCAAGAGACAATTGGAGGCAGCGATGCCGGCCGGTAGGTGCCCGAATCCAACCGCATCCGCTAGCCTTGCGAGGCGAATAGTAGATATATGTGATGGTATCCGCAGAGTCTAACGAGGACGGGAAAACGGGCGCGGGCTCAGCCGGCCGTCCGTCAACATAGCTGTGATTTCCAATCAACTCATGTGCATGCAAGTCTATGGTTACGCGAGTCTGAAATGCATGGGGCGGAGGTCCTCCCGCCGACTCCACGTCATCCAGAAATGCCTTGGCGCCTGGTGCCACGCGACGCCACCGCGCGGGGGTTCCACCCTCCCCAGCGGCAACCGCGCGCATCCACTGGCCCAGCGCCTCTTTGCCTGAAAGGGTCAAGTACGGAATCTTGCCCTCAACGATCAGGTCCACTCTTTGACCGCTGGGCAACGGAAGGTAGGTCCTTCGGCCAGCTGGCCAGAAGAAGCTAAAGCCGTGATCCATGCACCGCTCACCTACCGAGATCACGCACGGAGTGTCCGGCATGACCAATGCGTTGAAACTGCCACCCTTGAATTTGGGACACGCGATGCGAACTGAACCGAAGGCTTTTGATTCTCCCCCGGCAGTATTCAAAGCGATCGATTGCGGAAACTTTCGGATCAATATCATTGCACCTGCGCTCTGAATATCTTTCCGCTATGAGGTTATACCCGCATCCCGTATCAATGATAAGCCTCAGCGCTCCGAGATATCCAGCATCTTTGTCTGTGCATCCCGCAGCGGCTGTGCCGTGTGGGCCCACTTCCCCCTCCTCAGTCCTCAACCAAAGGTGCCAGACGTCATCTTGTAGGTCTGATGCCTTGATTAAGGCCTCCGCCGCAGATGCCCTCCACTGAATGGGCAATTGCCGGCGCGCTTCATCTGGGAACCTCCGCCTGTCTTCAGCACTTGAGGGCAACTCTTTTAGGTCGTGGCGACGCGCCTTCCTACAAGCGATGGCGGGCCCCGCCTTCGAAGGGTCAAATCGGGCGCGGAAATTGCACCGGCCCATGTCTGAGATCGAATGCAACTCTTGCTGGGGGGGGGGGGCTCGCCCCAATGCATCTTGATAGCGCCCCGAGAAAGAGGACGCAGGAAATTTGCAATATTAATTGCGAAACTCTCAACTTGCCCCCTGCGTTCGTGGAAGGACTCTCCACTGGAAAGATTGATATCAACTCCTCTGCTTGTATTCATAAAGGCCTTTGGAAAAAAAGTGCCGGCCTGCTTCTGCCCCGGGGGGCCCCGAACTAACGGGGCTGGGCACGCGAGCGCCCCCAGGCTGACTGAGTCAGTGGACATGCTCTCGCCTCCCCGCGCGCGGCTTGACCGACGCGGGCACCGCCGCATCCGTCTCGCGAGGAAGGTAAGAAATATCATCCTTAACAAAATTAGTCCAATCAGTCCGTCTGCACTGGCGGCGCGGCCGCCAGTGCCGAGCCAGTGTCGCGGATGGTTAGGCGTGGTCTTGGCGAACCAACAGTCCTTCCCACGCGTGCGCTGTCTCGTTTCCTTGAAAGACCGACAAATCTTGTCTTTGCTCTTGCCCTTGCCCTTGCCTTTGTCTCCATCCCTCCGGCGTCGCTCTGAGCTCGCGCTGGCAGCCTTCGAGCCGCCGCCTCCTGAGGGTGAAAAGAAATTGGCAGCAGCTGCATTGGCTTGCTTGACCGTGCGCTCGTGCCCCAGAAGCTTTCCCGCTTTGAGCTTGGCCTCTTCATAATTGTCACGTTCGAGCTTTTCTTCTGCGGTCAGGGATCTGCGTTGCTTGTAGCAACCGCCCTGAGGTCCACGGCATTTCTTGGGGTCACGTGAGAAAGGGTAGCACGGCAATTTGCTCTGTTTTTCGCGCGAACGTTCAGATTGGCTCCTAGTCCGCTGATGCGTGCCCTTTCCACGGCCACCTACCGGGGTCTGAGAGCGGCTCCGCGCCTTTCGACCGCCGCCTGTAGGATTCTCAGACCCCCCTCGAGAATGTGCGTTCTGAGCTGGCGTAGCGTTCGGGTTAGCCCCCGCAGCCGGCTGGGCCGGAGCGGCAGCTTCGGGCTTTTTGTGATTAAACGGGCAACCCTGACCCGCGCGCAGGCAGATCTCTCCTGCGCGGGCGAATTTGCACGTTGTCTCGCCCTTTGTCGCTCCACTCTTCATAATTTCTGTGGATTTCCCGAGACGCGCTGCTACCTCTGCCGCAGCGGCTTTGCCGTTGAGGCCTCGGCGGCCCTCGTTGCCGCTGCCTCCGCCGCCGCCCAAACGCATCTGACGAGCACGCTGATTCAAAGTACCCTCATGCATATCGATGCTCCATTTTCTTTCTCGCGCAACATCATCATTCCAATCTGAGTTATGAGCCATTCGTAAGTGCGCATTCCCGCCCCTGGCTTGTCTGAAGACAGATCGTAAAATTGACAAATCATGCTCAACTTCTTCGGCTTCCTGCGTTGCTCAAGGAAAAGGGCATGGATCGATGCTCGCATCTCGTCGGACGGAGGTCGTGCGCCGTAGAGCTGCTGATGCTCGTCTGTCTATTCATTATAGAAATGGTACAGATCAGCGCCAGGGCGATCAGGATCAACGACGACCTTGAAAAACAATAAAAGAAGAAGAAGAAGACGAAGAAGAAGAAGAAGGTGGGAAGAAAAAAAAAGAAAGGAGAGAGAGAGAGAGAAATATATATATATATATATAAAGGAGAAACAACAAAAAACATAAAATAAAAATAAAAAAAGGAAAAAAGAAAGGGAAACAAAGAAAGAAAAAAAAAAAAAAAAAAAAAAAAAAAAAAAAAAAAAAAAAAAAAAAAAAAAAAAAAAGGGGGGGGGGGATGAAAAAAAATTACAGGAAAAAAAAATAAAAACAAAAAAAAGGAGAGAAACAAAAAAAGAAAGAAAAAAAAAAAAAAAAAAAAAAAAAAAAAAAAAAAAAAAAAAAAAAAAAAAAAAAAAAAAAAAAAAAAAAGGAGAGAAAAAAAGAGAAAAAAAGAGTATTTTCTATTTTTTAAAAAAGGAAAGAAAAAAATGATTGAAAGAGAGAGAGAGGGGGGAAAAAAAAAAAAAAAAAAAAAAAAAAAAAAAAAAAAAAAAAAAAAAAAAAAAAAAACGTGAAATACGATGCTGACCCAGCTCCGACTTTACTGAGCACCAGTATCATATGGCCCATGTCATTTCGCGCCCTGTCAAGAGTCTCTTTTCATTATGGGCAGCGAGCTCCATAAGCTGGATCTGGTGAAGGAAGTGATTATGATGAACAGAAAGACTGGCGATCATGATGTCGAGGCGTCGGAAGCGACCCGGGTTTCCAAGTTGTTCTCTAGGCATGGCGGGGCCCATGGCTTCCATGGCCCACAGCTGTGCCTCGTGAATCTCAGGGGGCGATCCAGACACGGCACGGATAGTAAGCATCGGCCACTCCCGCATGTTTGTAACATCGGGAATGTCCATCATATCAACCTTTTGATTGTTGCCAACCTGTCCCCATTGGTCCAGAGGGGTACTCTCGTTAAGACCTCCCGGGTCATTGGGCCCACCCG
>CAUYUJ010020838.1:511176-551176 GCA_963575745.1 Prorocentrum cordatum
AGTGGTTTGCGCGGTGGGACCAATCATGATGCCGTGCAAGGGCTCTGAGGTCGGTCGCGTAGAAGGGTGGCGTCTCGGTAGGGCGGCATGGTCGGCAGCGTGGGGTGTCGGCGGTGCGTCGTCTATGCCACTCAGTCCGCGGGGGTCACCCAGGTCGTCGTCGGCGTCTTGGCGGTGGCCGATATCATCGTATGGGGGCGATGTCGCTCTCGGGGACGGAGTCGCGGTAGGCGTCGAGAGGTTGCCCGACGGGGCAGGGTTTTCGCTGACTGGTCCGTCGTCCAAAGCGTCCGATCCCCCACCGAAGCTGAACAGGTCGTCCTCCTGTTCGTCAGCGTCTTGAAGGTGAGCGGCGTTGTCATGTGGGTGCGATGCCGCTCTCAGTGGCGGAGTCGAGGGCGACGTGCGGGTGCCCGACGGGGCAAGGTTGGCGCTGGCTGGCCCGTCGCCTAGGAAGTCAAGGCCCCCGCCAAAGCCGAACGGGTCGTCCTCCTGTTCGTCGAATATCGCCCGTTGGGCCTCGGCCCAGAGCTCGTCCGGGTTCTGTGGGATGTCTGGTCCAGCCGCGGGTGGTGCCTGGTCAGACAGCAGGGGATTTGGTTCCATTTTGTTGAGTTCCGCAGCTGTAAACCCAGCCCTGCGGTGTGGGAGGGGGAGTGTGCGGTGTCTACGCTCGTAGATGGCGACAGCGACTCCATGAAGCACGGTCGCTTGGCGATGTCGTGATTTGGCAGCTTCGACAATGTCGTCTGGAAGGTTATGAGTACGTGCCGCCGTTGTGGCGAGGGCGTCAGCCTGACGATTGAACTCCTCCGCGATGGGCCCGATGAGCCCGAGGTCGATGCCCATGTCGCCCTGGTGGCTAGCGACTTTCTCGACGCGGAACATGTTGGGCTTGGCCATGACGCATCGGTGGATCTTTTCCCAGAGCTCCACGTGCGTGCCCTGCGGTGGTGAGTGTCCGTCGATGATCCTTTGGAACCCATCGACCACCGCCTGGTTGTCCACGAAAACGTGTACGGGCCGTTCAGCACATGCCGTGAGGTGGACAATGGCGAGGGTCTCCGCAAGCTGTGCGTTCTGCGTAATGCCGTGAACGCGTGCACTGTAGTTCATGCGGTGGTCGATGCCGTAGTAGACGCCGTAGCCCGCTCGTGCTAGCAATGGGATGGCTTGGTTGGTGCATGCACCGTCCGTGGCAGCGTAGACCCATGTCCAACCAGTGTCGTGGTCAAGGTAGGTGGTGCAGGAGTCCTGGGCTGAAGCCGCAGGATCTCCCTCAGGGGGGGGCCGCGGTATGGGCTGAGGTAGCGGGTCCCTCGCGAGGTCGGCCTGCAGGTCGAGGAGGGCTGGGTCTTCATCGAAGAGCCCGCAGTGTCTTGTGTGCGGCGGAAGACGGGCCCACTGCTCGTCACTGATGAGGGTGGTGAGAGGGAGTCTTTCTCGGGCCCAGCACTTGCAGTCGCGGACAGTGTGCTCCTGAGTTTCCTCTTCCTCGTCGCAGTATCGGCAGATGGGGCTGGGGTCAGCAGACGTGTTTGATCGGGATCGTCGCTGTTGGGTGTGGTCCCCGCCCGACAGGTAGTTCAGGAGGAGCGCCAGCTGCCAGGCATTGCATTTGGCTGCTCCTTTCGTTCGGGCGAGCCACGTGCTGGCGAAGAGGTCGAGGCCCTGTCTGACAGAGGCAAGGTATCCAAGGTCGTGACGCCGTGGCTTGATCCTCCTCAGAAAGGCTCTGCGTTGTGAGGCCCGCAGCATGTGAAGGAAGGCGTTTTGGGGTAAGTTCAGCCAACTGATCTGGCAGCCCCAGTCGTCGTACATGATGCCAAATGTGGGCCAGGTCCAACGGAGCTGCTGGAGCGTCTGGACAAGTCGTCCGACAGGTCCTCCACCAAACAGGGTCTGAACGTGGTGTTGGAGATCCCTGACGAGACCGCAGAGTGTAGCGTCGCGATTAACCTGTCGCCGCAGACACAGGAAAACTTCACGCTGCGTGATGGCGTCAATCTCCAGGGCGTGTCCTGGGACGCACACGGCCATGAGAGTCCAAAACTCGACCCACTTGTTTCCCTTGGGGCGGATAGCCGCCTTAAGGGCATGGTTGTAGGCAGTTTTGACGGGGCCTGATGGGGCTTGAATGTCGGTGCCCGTGGTACAGACGCTGGCAGCAAGGGAACGGGCGTGCCGCGCCTTGAATAAGCATCGGCGATGGGAGCTTGCCAATGCGCGGCAGGCGACTAGTCGCCCTCCGAACACGGGCGTCAGCGGTGGCCGTGAGGTTAAGCGCGGCTGGAGCCGGCGCTGCCTCGGCGTTGATGTAACTCCCGACGAGCTTAAAGGAGTCGACCACGCGTAAGGGCCGTTCCGCCAGAGTTAGCTGGGTAACGGCGGCGTGAAGCTCGTCGGTGAGCGCCCACCCCGCCACTTTGCCAGGGTGAATGCGTTGACCAGAAAATCGATCAAACTTGGCGGTTTCATCAAGAGATTTCTGCAACTCAGGCGCGGTGTGAGTAGTGGAGTTGCTGTCGTCAACAAAGGTAGTGCTGAGTGATCGCGGAACGTATCGATGCTGTCTCTTGGTCCACACACACATGAGCAGCTTAATGTCGTCCAGGGACCAAGAGCTTCCCTGGAGGTGACCGTTTGTCCTGGCCAGTTCCTTAGAGTACGCACCGTTCATGCGGATGTAACGTTTGTGGCGACTGTAGAAGTTTCTGCGGACAGTAACGATGTCTTGGGGGCACCCCGCGTGAAGCGCAAGGTTAAGGCAGATGTCCGTGATGAGGTAGTCGAAACACTTCTGTCGGTCAAGGGCAGCCCCAGCTAAGGGAAGGAGTAAGGCCCTGGCGTGTTCGATGCGCAGGGCAAGAGAGGTGCTGACGTCCCCAATGGTAGCTTTGGGGACAGCGCCAAAACTCGTGGCGTGGGTCCATCCTTTCCGCCAGTCCGTGAGGCTGCGGTAAGCTGGCGCTTCCCACGCATACATCCAAACGGAAAGCACCGAGAGAAGTCGTTGGTCCGTTGGGAGTTCGCCTCGGCCTTTTCGGAGGCACGGGTTTGGCACATGAAGGAGGGGTTCTGGGATGGTGCCAGTGCGTTGCATAGCGCGTAAGACGCTGGCGAAGAGGCGAAGGATGTCGTCGGGTAACTCCTTAGCCTCCTTAGTAGTCCAGCCGTCCAGTCCCCCCGCACGGCGCGGTGAACGGGTGCGAATAAAGTGGATGAGTTGGTCGTCGGTGAGGTGGAAAGGGGTAGCTGGTGATGGCGTAGGCAGCTCTTGTCGGTACTCGTCGTAGAAGTCAGCCCACGTCGGCATGGCTTCGGCGTCATGTCCTGCACGGGCGCGGTACCTGCCCAAGATGGGCTCCCAGGTGTCGACCATGAGCTTAAGCATGTCTTTGGTATTAGCAACAATGGCGTTGGCAGGGAGAATGTCGGGGACTTGTGCAGGTGGTGGTTCACAAGTGTGGTCTTCGTCGTTGTCCGTGTCGGGCGAACTACCGTCGCTGGGGCTGAAGCCGCCAGCTTCGGTGTCAGCGTCGCTATCGTCCGTGCTAGCTTTGTCAGGTTTGAAGGCGTTGGTGTCGCAGTGGAGTTGCGTATCGTCAGGTGTGGTAGGCGTGCGGAGATACGCCGTGGGCGAGCTGTCAGCAGCCCGTGCGTATATGGCCGCCTTTCGCCCGCTTGGCTCGCGGACGCCCTCAGCCCATATCTTGATGCGTTCAGCTTTGGCACGGTTCGCACGTCGCGCCAGCTCTAAGTCGAGGTTTTGGATCAAACCGTCAAGGTGTTCTCCGTGAGGTGCTGGCTCGTCGGGGGTCCAGGCCTCGGGGAAGTCAAGGAGAACCGTGGGGCGCAGCTTGTGACATAGGAGGCGGGCCGCGGTCCACGTGCAGTCGATGCGCTGCGCAAGGTACGGCGGGATGGCACGGCAATCTAAATGATGGTGCTGTCCGATGAAGCGAAGCTCACAGAGTTGCCGATGGAGCTTGCGCAGTCGGTTCATGTGTATCGTGGAAGCTCCGTAGGTGGGGAAGGCGCGGGGGACAACTGGTCGCTCCTCGAACATGGGCGTGAGCCCGTGCATGGTGGGGGGCTTCTTTTTTGGGTGGTCGGGCGGTGGAGGTGGCAGGTCGCGCAGACGGGTGAGATGGTACTCATGACTGGCCTCGTTAGCCAGGGCGAACATGCGTTCCACGTCGTCGCGTGTGTCGGCCTGCTCCATGCGGTCCTGATATCGCCCAGCGATGAGGGTCCCTAATGCCTGCAGTTCGTGACCCTCGTGAGCTCCATCGTTGGGAGGGTAGGGCGTGGGGGCAAGAAGGCGTCGGGCCGTATGGTCGAGGCGACTGAGGTCAAGCGTGACCTGCAGGCCAACATGGGACTTCGCTGGCAAGTCGCGCAGATAGCAGAAGTCGGTGACAAGGGATCGCGCCGCTTGGTTGGCAATGATATAATCGATGCGCGAAGTGCGGGGGCACTTGGTGACGCGGTCCCAGTCAGGGATATTGCCGTATGTGTGCATGGTGTGGTCTGGTGTGCCCTCAGCGACGTTAAACCATCCGCGCTGCATCATGTGCAGCAGGTGTGGATTGTCGTCGATGTTCGTGTTGGCGTCCATGCAGATGAAATACGGGGCTGAGCCGACCCTAGCGGCGGCGCAGTCAGCGAGCCGAAAAAGATCTGCGCTGTCTCCTCCAGCAATCCCGTAGAGGCTCGCTATGTAGATCCCAGCGGGCCCGTGGTTGTTTCGTCGCCGCCTGCGGCGGTGCTGAGTGCAGAGCGGGAGAAAGGCCTCGTGCCATCTTTTCTTGGCCTTGAGGGCGACGATACAGGGCGCAGTGTCGTCGACAGTGGAGTCGACAATGGCATCCTTAGAGAGGATGGCGACCCCTCCCGAGGCGCCAGTGTTGCCCACGACGGTGTGGTCTGTGCCGCCGTGGGCAGCTCTGCGCTGGGCTCGCGCCAGATCCAGGTCAGGTCCAAGACTGGCGTGGTATCCCCCGTGGTGTGGATTGGCGGCGCTGGTAGCGATGGCTTGTCTGGTCGGCTTGGCATGTCGGGTCTCCTGCAGTGCTATGACTGCGGCGTTGTGGTCGACACCAAGAGCGGTGATGGTTGGCCAGTTCGCTGAGAGACTGGTGATGTTTAGGCTGACGAGGTGTATGGAGCGACCTGGCCCGTCTCCATCGGTGGAGCTGGGGTTTGCACGCCCCGCACGGTGTAGGTCAGCCTGACCCTCGCCCAGGTAGAAGGCTTGGCCACAGTAGGAGCTCATGGCGTTCCTATGGATTAGCTTGACCGGGGCTGAAGCCGCCGTCAGGCCAGAAGTATAGGCGAGACATGGTCGGCACTGCGCCAGGGGGGGTTCATAAACGTCAGTAAAACTGTCTCGAAAAATCCTCCTCACTCCTGTACCATAGGGGACGAGGGGAGGAGAGGTGAGACGGCAGCAGAGAGAGAGGGAGGCGACTCCTCGATCCGTCCTGCCGAACACAAAAGCAAAAGCGAACCGGCGGCGGCGGCTAGGCGCGGCAGCGGCACAACGCACGCGCATATACTGCGCACGCGACACCGCTGGTCCGTCCTGCGGTGGCGCGCCCGCCCCGTCAGTATCTTGATGAGCAGCATCTGGTGGAACAGCTCGAGCAGCGCGGTCGGTGGCCTGGCGCTGGGCCTCGTCCATGCCCGCTGCCGTGAGGCCCGCGTTGCGGACAGGGCTGATTCCCCGCGGGGCCGCCGCTGCCGCGGCAGCGGCTGAGGTGGCGGGGGCTCCGCCCCGACTCTGAGGTGAGAGCGGTGAGCCACCGCCGAAACCCGCCGCAAGGTCCTTGACACGGTACTTGTTCTTGAACGGGTCGAAGGTCGGCGCCTCGTCGATGGGGACGATCACGCGGGTGGGCAGCGGCGGCTCGTGGTCCGTGGACGGCGTCGGCTCGAGGTCGACCTGGCCAGGTTCGATGACGCTGGCACCGAAGCGTGGCACCACTTCGGGGGCTCGGCCATCAGCCTGAGTCTCGCGAGGCGGCGAGCTCGTGGAGCTCCCTGGGGCCTTGCGTGAGCTGTGGCGGCTGCAGGACCTGCTGCGCGGGACGCGCCCGCCCGTGTGGCGGTCGCGTGGCGAGGTCGCCTGGCATTAGCGCGCTCGGAATCCGCCCTGCTCGGGGATCGGATCGGCGCCGCGCAGGGTGATGGGCTGGGCTGGCGGGAGGCGCTTGTGCCGCCCTCCGCCGTGGCTGTGGCCTGGTCAGGGTCGACAGCGTCGGGGCGGGGGCTGACGTGGTGGGCGCTTCCCTCGCTGTGCCGCGGGGAGGCGCTGTGATGCGCCTGGGTGTACGTGAGGACGAGCGGGACAAGCGGCTGCCTCTCCCGCTCAGGTGGGGCAGGTTTTGCCTGGGCAGGGCGCAGCGCTGCAGCCACGTTTGGCGGGGGCGTGTGCTGGCGCGGTTGCCAAGCACGCACGTTCGCATCACGCCATCCTTCAGGGCGCCCTGTCCTGCCACGGTTTGTTGCAGCCCCCTGGGCTGAAGCCGCAGGGGTTATCACTGCGGGCTGGTTGCTGGAGGTGCCATCATGTCGGCCTGAGTAATGGCCCCAGGCGCGCGTGGACCCTGGCACGGGCGAGGTGGCCCGTGGGAGGGCCTGCACGAGTGCACGCGGGTAGCCGATGACCGCTGGGTGTACCCTGGCGTGGGGGGCGTGGCCGTAGCTGGAGGCGGCTGCTCCAGCCGCCGCGGGCCTGGCGCCTATGGGGCCACGGTAATAGGCGGCAACCCCGCCGTAGGCCGTGCTGCCGCCTGTCGGGACTCGCGCGGGAGAGCGGTAGCGTGGCGTGCTCGGCTGTCCTGCGTCGCGTTGGTCGCGCTGCTGAATGCGCTGCTGGTGCTGTTGATATCGCTGCTGGTCGGCTCTCGAGAGGGGGCGGGTGTCGGGGAGGATGGTGGGCACGTCGGGCCGCTGCCAGCCCCGATAGACGTGCTCGAAGGCGTGGTCTGGGTAGGTCTCCCCTACGGGTGAGTATCGCCGCACATGCTCCATGTAGTCGATGTTCTGCGGCTCGGAGATCGCCGTGATGTTTACAGCTCGCTGGTGCGCTGGTCCATAGAGGCAGAAACTACCACGGTTGCTGCGGTCGTGGTTTAGCTCGGCTTCGGTCGTGGCACGGCTCACCATGGCGTCGCAGAGTCGCATGTCATAGTCGAGAGCTTGAGGCCCAGGACCACCCTCGGCGTCCCAGTACAGTACCACATCTCGCCAGCGGGTGCGGGTAGTGTGGATGCGCTCGGCGATCGACTCGCAGACGGTCCTGACCGTGACACGGTCCCTGTACATGTTGGTGATGGCTAGGGAGTAGGGTCGGCGGACCGTCTTGTTGAAGGTGAATTCCTCCTTGAGGGCCTGGTGGGGGCCGAAGAGCACGTAGCCTTCCCTCCAGAGAGGTTGGTCGGGGGACGGTTCTTCGGGCATCCCCGTTCCTGTGAACCCAGGTGGCCGCCTCGTGCCGTCAGGCAGTCCCTGCCTGGGGACGCGCCGCGGCCTCGGTGGGAAGTACCATTGACCCTGGTAACCTGCTTGGCCTGGTTGTGGAGGTTCCCCCCCGGGGCCTGAAGGCGCTCGGGGGGGTTCCTTGAGGTCGTGGTGGGCTGGCGCGTTGCCGTATTGGCGGGCAAGGATGTGCGGCGGCATCCCTGTGGCACGGACGTCGAGCAGGCTGTGTGGACTGGGGGGATGGGGGCACCTGCTGGACAGGCAGCATGTGTCGGAGTCCCTGTTGTCGGTGCTGTATGCACACGTCCAACTGTTGCAAGAGTAGTCCGTGGACCAGTCCATAAGTGTACGCAGTCCGCTGCGGGCACAGTCTGGGCACGTTGGTTGGCCCGAGGTGCCGAGCTGCGTGTTGCGGCGAGCCGCACAGTACTGACAGCATTGGAATCGACACTGTAGGCAAGACCAGCGTCCTGGTAGAGGCGGGAGCGCATGCTCGTTTGTGCCTGGGTCGTCTGGGTGGGGTCGAGGGCGATCCCACAAGGGCCAGACGTCAGCAAACCAGGATTGGCCTGTAGTGCGGACAACCTCGGCGGGGAGGCGAGCGTCCTCGGCATGGCACTCGATCCACTGGGGCCCCATGTCCGCTGGTACCATGACCGTGCGCCAGGTGTCGTCCGCTTTGACGTGGACTTGGGTCGGTGCCCATAGCTTAGTAGTGGTGTCGCCGTGGTCGTGGTGGAGGATGACCCAGCCGTCCCGCCCCGCCACCGCAGGGTTAATGACGCGATGGCCCATGACTGTCGTCCCCCACGGTAAGTAGGCGCCGTCGTGGTGATCACCAGGGTCAAGCCAGACCTCGATGCCAGGGGCATTGACACGGGCCCGCACATCACGGACGTGGTAGGCGAGGACGTGGTAGGCAGTCGGCTCCTCTTCCGTCTCAATGTGCTCCCACGTCTCGATGCCACTGTTGTCTGAGGTGGAGTTTCCGCCACTCTGTCGTGACGAACGAGAGGCGGATCGCCGTGGGCGGGCGTGGCCTCGGGCGAGGGCGGCGGCCGCGCTGATGAGGGAAGGCGTACGGCGTTCGTCGGCTCCTGATGACGTCGATGAGCGGTCTGGACTGTGCGCCAGGGCTGTGCCTGACTTGTGAGTGCGCGGTGGGCCAGACGCGGCCCCAGGGCTGGAGCCGCTGGGGCGCGACTCGCGTGCGTCAGGATGCCCCCGCACGGGGACGGCTTGCAAGCCAGTGTACACCAGGTCGATGAGTGGTTTCGGGTCCAGCTGGAGCTTGCGAAGCGAGACGCGTGGGCGGGGCTGGTTAGGGTCGTCCCTGGTGGCTGCTTCAGTGTCGTAGTGCTGTTTGGCCCATACTCGCGCTGCCTCTGGCGAGTATAGTGCCTGCGGCGGTGGCCACGCTGCCGCGATGACTGGTCTGCGCCTGGTGCTAGCTTCCTGGTCGTGAGCTTCAGCCGCCTCACGGAGATCTGGATGATCGTAGCCAGCGATGTGAAGGGCGTGCGCACAGTCGCCCATGCCATAGGCGTGTGGTAGGGCACGGCACCTGGAAGCAGCTTCTGTGGGGGCGCACCAGTCCATGCGGATGAGGAGGCTCAGGACCCGAGGGTAAATGAGACGCGCTCCGTGGGCCTCCCCTTTCACGTAGTTGTGCCTGTTTTCCCCGCGCGGTGGTTGGGTGGCCTCGCACATCCAGAGTGCGATGGGTCCCCACGCGAGGGTGTCGTCTTCGAGACTGTAGGGCGGGTGGGGCGGCATTGCGTACCACGCGGCCAGCGAAGGGTGCACGCTCACGTACGTGCGGCCAACGTTGGTGCCAGTTCGACCCTTCGCTTCACGGCGGGGACCTGGCAAGAGGTGCCCTCCGCTGGCAGCAAGACGGGCCGCAAGGTCGCCGCGGGTCCCATGCCAGAAGACAGTGGGCGCGTCGGTGGTGGGTTGGCGGAGGTCCCACGTGAGGTAGGGGAAGATTGTCTCGCCTGAGTTCCCGCCCGAGTCTTCCAGCACCCAAGTGAGGCGGTTCGGGGGCCTCTGCATGATGTCCGTCCACGGCCCCAGCGCTTGGAGTGTTGGATCATGGGTAAATCGAGGATGGTCGTGGAGTCGCAGAGCGTCTTTGATGTCCTCTGTAGACACGCCACTGTTACCAAGCGCAAAGCCGTTTTGGTACAGGGCGTTGAGGATGCTCTTCGGCGGCACGGGGACCGCTGGGTCGCGCTGGATAGTGTTGCGTAAGTTGCGTGTCGGTGGCTTGAGGGCTGTGTAAGGCATACCAGGGCCTGAAGGCGCCTGGGGCCTGGCGGGTGATGCATAGCGTGCTCGCCGTCGTGGTGGTTGGGTGTCCGCGTCGGGAGAGGAACCACGAGCATCAGCATGTCGGAAGATGGACCACGGGCTAACGTGGGTGCACTCACGTGTTTCCCTTGCCTCGGTGTCGCTGCCGTGTGCTGTGGCATCCTCGTTAGTCGGTAGGTTACCGTATGCCGCGCCGCTTTTGGAGCCGTCTCGCGGGGACGGGCTGGTCGATCTTGGTGTGACAGACGAGGCTCGCGATACGGCGGCAGTGACTTCGACGATGGCGGCGGTGGTGGCGGTGGTGACATCGGCGACTGCGGCGGCAACTGCTGCGGCGTAGTGTTCCTGCAGCAGCGGATGTCGGAGTGAGTGCACGTGCTGGTCGTCGTGTTCGTCGGCAAGCGTGCACGGCATTGTGTATGTGGCCTCATCGCGCGGCCTCCTGCTCGGTTGGCAACAGCGGAGGCACCACTGGGCTGTGGATGAGTCCAGGGCCCGCGCACAGATGCGGGCTCCTACGTGTCCGACGGCTCCTTGAGCAAGAAGTTTGGCGCCGACGAGTAGAAGACCGCACACGACTCCACCCGTGGCAATAGCCCCGAGTTTGCCGCTGGCCCATTTCAGGACACCCCCGAGGCCGACCCCGACTGCGCTGGCTCCGCCCGAGACGCTATCTCTGAGTTTGACGCTGGTCCATTTGAGAGTGGCCCACAATGCGGACGTGACGTTGTATGTCGTTGTGCGTCGGGATGTGGTGGGCACAGATGGGCCTGGTGCCGCCGCTTCACGTCGTCGTCGTTGTCGGTAGCTGGGGTCTCGGCTCGGTGTCGGCAAGTACCCATCGATCTGGTCCTTGTACGGCATTGCTATCACGATGGCGTACGTGGCCACAAAGAGGCAGATGAGGCAGCCACAGTGTCGTGATGCCGCTGCGCTGTGCTGGGGCTCGTGGGAACCGCTGGCATCTGGGTACTCATCATCGATGGGGTCGTTGTCGATGTCGGCCTGCCAGTGGTCAATGACACTGGGGTTGGAGTCAGTCACGTTAACACGGTATACAGAGGTGCGGGGCGTGGTGCTGCCACCTGCGGTCTGGGGATGTCCAGGTCCAGCCAGTGCTGCAGCGGGGCTGAAGCCGCCACTGCGCGGGCTGGCATGAGCTGGCGATGCAGTGGTATGGCTTGTCGCGTCGGCGGCAGTGGCGCCTTCAGCGTCGTTGAGCTGTGCGCAGGGGTCGGCCTGGGCCGAGTTGTTGGGCGGACTGCTGTGCGACGAGGTGTGCCCTAGGTGGGGTTCACTGTCGCGGTCACGCTGGGCCGTGTCGCCTGGTGGTGTCGTGCCGTCGCGATCCTGGGTTTCCATGTCGTCCTGGCTATCGTCCACGTGGACCGAGCCCAGGGATATGTTGCTGATATCGTCCGACGCGTGGAACGAGTCCAGGGGTGTGTCGCTGATGTCGCTGGCCGCGATGTGCTGGAGCAGCCATGATACGGGGTCGTCTGCGGCCTGATCACCCGTGGCGTGCTGGGCGAGGCCAGCTGGCGGTGGTGGGTTAAGCGGTTCCATCGGTGCCGCGGCGAGCTCCGCCTCGACAAGCGGCTGCATGTCTGTCGGGTGGTGCAGGATCGCATCAGCGAGGTACGCCAGGGCGTCTTGGTCGGGTGGGGGAAGGCCTCTTGGTAGTAAGGCGTGGGCCCGTGAGAGGTATGGCGGCAATGGTGCCGTGAAAGCCTCAGGGCCGACGAGCTGGGCACGAGCGCCCTGGTATTCCAGAAGGAGGCCAAAGTAGCGAGTGGGGTACTCGCGGCTGCCCTGGATACGAGTGAGGTTGCGGTTGGTGCGCTGTCTGTCGGGGCCTGCTCTGTGCCAGATGTCCTCGCACATGTCGAACGCGGTGCGCTGGCGCAGGGCGTCGGTTGTGTCCTCAGAGTCCTCCTGGAAGAGGTGATCGTACTGTGGCAGATGAAGCGTCGCCAGGATGTACGGGACGCAGTCCTCGAGCCATGCCCAGAACACGTCCTGGTGGTCCTCACCTGGTGCCCACGCCGCAGCGCACGGTATGAGCCGGGCGCGGATCATCATCAGGTGCCAGAAAGCGGGGTCCTCCTCGGGTTCGCCCCTAGCGCACAGGGGGGTGGTGAGACCCGTGGGGCTATAGCGGGGCACGACAGCGGGGCTGAAGCCGCCACTGCGTGCCTGGCCTATATCAACGTCCCCGTCAAGGATCTGCTGCACCACGGTCGAGGCCACGCTGGGGGTGGATTTCGATGCATGTGTCGTAGTTGACAAGGGCGTGCATGCGCTCACGATGGCGCCCAGCGGTCCGTTGCCGCACGGACCCGCGGCTGCGGTGCTGTTCACGATCGGGTCCAAAATGGTGCAGTGATCGTACTTGTAGATGCTGTCATCGTAAAGGTAGAAAAGAGTCCCACGTTCAGCATGTCGCAGGAAAACCTCACCTCCATGCTGGGGCGCACCGCCTGAAGACGGGTGTGCTCCAGCGAGCGAGGGGAGGGCCAGGCTGCAGGCAAGGCGCCACATGATGGCGAGGCCTGGCGGGCGGCGCGAGCGATGAGCCAAAAGCTGCATGTCAGCACGCATCCTCAGATACCCCTGCATGCTCATGTACATTGCAACAATCACGCCCCCTGCAAGATGACGGGTGTCCCTACACCAGATAGCTTGCACGTGCTGCTGCCAAAACTGACATGATATGACAAGAAAGAGATACGACGCGAAGAGAGAAGAGATGCCTCTGAAGGCGCTTCCTCGGAGGGCTGAGGCAGGCTCTCTGAGGCACCTTCAATAGGGTTCCTGGGTGACCCGACCCTTGTCTTTGCCTTTGTCAGCCCCTGGGGGCCCCGTCCCTGGGGTGACCTGGCCTGGCTGGTCGATCCACCCGCAGACAACCACGGGATCGGCAACTGATGCAGCTTCCTCCTTCTTAGTTTCGAGAGTGGCCACCTGTGGCAGGTGGATGGTGCCCCCCGTGAGGTGCCCGAGGAGGGCCTGGATGTCGCCACGCAGTGCAGCGGCTTCGGCGGTTGCCGTCTGTTGCTGGGTGACGACGGTGGCAAGCCCCCGTTCCAAACCTGAGACGTGCTCCGTGAGTGTGGCCTGGGAGGAGAGAACGCCCGCAAGCTGAACCTGCATGTTATCCACCGTGTTGGCAAGCAGCTCGTGCTGTTGTTCCATGTGTTGGATGCGGGTCGTGGCGGCATCTGGCAGTTTAGGGGCCGATGCGAAGCGTTCGCCGAAGGTGTTGAGTTCGTGGGAAGCCACGCTGTATTCATCACCTGATGAGAGGATCTCGACGTCGTCAGCGTCGCCTGGTACTTCGGCGGCTGTGGCAGCGTCCCCTTCGGTGTGGCCCCCACCTTCAGCCGCCACCGTGCCAAGCTGCGGGTCATGACCACCTGATCCTTGGACGGCCGTCTGCTCGGCAGCTCCGTCCGTGCCGTGCGGGGGTGCAGAGGAGCTGCGGCCTGGGGCGCCGTGTGATCTTGCGTGCGGCGTGGCGTCGCGTTTCCCACTGGAGGATCGGTGGCGCTTGGCTAAAGGCTCCTCCTTGGGGATCAGGAGCGGTGCGACGCCCTTGCCTTTGGGCGTGGCAGTCATGAGGTCGTGGAGGTAAGGGCTCTGGGCCGCTTTGGTGAGGAGTGTGCCAGTGGCGGGGCTGAAGCCGCCACCACGGGCTGGCGGCGTCACAGGCTCTGTGATAGTGGTAGGCGTGACGATGGTAACGTTGTCCCTCTTCGGCACCACCTCAGCCAGCGGGGCCTCGGTGATGCTCCACGGGATGGGGCACCCTGCGACCTGTACCGTATATGTGAGTGGGGGACGATGGGCGCGCACTAAGGCAAACTGAGCCGAAGTGGCTGGGTCCCAGGCGGTGTGGTAGACCTCACAGTCCCATTTAACGGACGGGCCCGTGAGAGTCTTGGCGAGCTGGGTCAGCGTGGCGTGGCGTGCCGCAATGCCAGTGATGCGGTAGCGCGTCTTGGCGAGGGTGGCTTCGCAGCCGCGGATGCTGACGGCAGCAGCCTTGGCGGCGTCTGACCCTCGTGAAACACGGATCCCCAATAAGCCTGACTTGCCGTGCCTGACGACTCCCAGGGCCTTGAAATCCACCGACTTCTGGAACGCATCTGCCATCGTGATGGGCTGGTCCTCAGGGAACCACACGGTCTGGTACTTGTCTGCAGTGGGCTCGTCTGCACCTACGTTGCTGAGGTCGTAGGTGGCGCCGAGTTGCCCTGAACCCGCCAAGACCTTGTCGACCGCTTGAAGACTGACGCCGAAGGTGGCAGCCAGGGACCTCTTTCCGACGCCCGATCCAAACCTGCCTAGGCTTTTGCAGGGTTCGAGGATGGTGACGGCTTTAAAGTTGCCGTGGAAGAGGGCCTTGAAGGTGTCCTGGAGCTGACTATCGAGCTCCTGGCGGCGAGCGTCTTTCTTGGACTCCCTGTGCTTTTGGTTTTGGCGCGCCTTGTCCTGTGGAGCGGAGTCCCTTCGGAAAGGACCCTTGGCGCGTGGACCACCGTTCACGGGGGCACCTCCCGAGAACTGGTCCTCGAAGGCCTGATGCATGGAGGGGACTGCGGCGATGGCCTCGGTTTCATGTATGGTCGCCCGAATCCAGCATACGTGGTCGGCAGGGTCGATGGTGGCGACGGCTACTTTTTCCGTGCAGGCGACTTCCTTGGTGCCCAGCTGGTACACGGTCACGGGGACGTGCGTGTGGACCACTTTGGGCGCCTTGGGGTGACGCTTCAGCACGGGGACGGCGAGCTCGGTACCGACGTAGTTATCGTTTTTTGGGCCCATGACAGCAATCGCAAGCTGACCCGTGGTACGCTTACCCTGCTCGAGGTGGTGTTGCAGCAGCCGTTCACCGCTCTCGTAGTCGTGGAGGCTGATACTGGGCTTGTACGTCTTGCCGTCGTCAAGTGATGTGGGTTCGGCGAGGACTGGGACCTTCCAAAAGGCCGGGTCCAAGGCAATGAATTGGGTGTCCGCAGCCTGAAGACGTGCGGACCCAGCTGGTGGGTGTGATGTGTCAC
This sequence comes from Prorocentrum cordatum, assembly GCA_963575745.1. Taxonomy (NCBI): domain Eukaryota; class Dinophyceae; order Prorocentrales; family Prorocentraceae; genus Prorocentrum; species Prorocentrum cordatum. The sequence continues at coordinate 526,041 of CAUYUJ010020838.1, forward strand.
CGCCAATGCGCTTAGGCTTGCTGCGCTGGTGGTGATCCAGCGTGTAGCTGATCTGGTTGGCGGCGCACATGCGGATCAAGGCACTGCCGAGCTTCTTCGCGTTGGTCTTGTGCATGTCGTACGTGGCCTGAAGCTCATCCGCGCTCAGCTCAGCAAGCCCGTTGTATGCGGCCGTGGGGCGGTCAGACCCCGCTTGCTTGAAAGCTGCGATGCAGTCCTGCTTGCGTTGGAGGAGAGACCCTTCAGCAGCAGGACGTGAGCTCGGAGGCTGCTTGGAAGAGCGACGGCGCTCCAGCTTACTGGGGGCCATTGCTGCGGGCGCTCTGGTGGGGAGAGGTGACGCGAATCAGTAGGGTCCTGCTGGGGCCCCTCCGGTCTCGCGAGGCCTGGGAGTCTGGCTCCGAGGCGGGGCGCTTCGCGTCGCGGCTGCGGTCTGAGTGCTGGGCACTCTCGAGCCGAGACTAGAGAGAGAGACAGAGAGAGAGAGAGAGAGAGAGAAAGAGAGAACTAGAGAGAAAGAGGGAGAGAGATAGACAGAGAGAGAGAGAGAGAAAAAAACAGAGAGAGAGAGAGAGAGAAAGAGAGAGAGAGAGAGAGGAAAAGAGAGAGAGAGAGAGAGAGAGAGAAAAAAAAAAAGAAAAAAAAAAGAGAGGATGAGAGAGAGAGAGAGGAAAAAAAAGGAGAGAGAGAGAGAGAGAGAAAGAGAAAGAAGGAGAGAAAGAGAGAGAGAGATAGAGGGAGAGGAGAGAGAGAGAGAGAGAGAGAGGGAGAGAGAGAGAGAGAGAGAGATCGGACAAGTAGGCGGACCAGGGTCCGTCCGCGAGGCGCACTGCGGTGCGACAACTCGCCAAACACTATTTGCGGCGGTGCAGCCTTAAGATACGAGGGCGGGCAACAAAACCCCCTCCCCCGGCGCAATGCGACAGACGCTACAGACGGCGGACAGACGGTGAAGATCTCACGAGTCAGACCGCGTGAAGAAAGAGGCCCCAACAAGGAAGGCGACGTGCTGACACGTGGCTAGGCGGCTTGGCAGACCGCCAGTTGGGCGCTTGGCCGCAAAGCGGCGCGCAGGGACGGGGCACCCCCCGCCCCCACGCCCTGACACCGTGGACGCGGAGCCACGCGTACACACGGGCAGGCAGAAAGGAGGAAATTAGCGCGGGGCACCAGGTGGAGCGCCGCGGAGCGATGACAGCATAGCTTGGATGGTGAGTGGCGGCGCAGCACCATCGGGCGAGGGCGTAAGCAGCTCGGCGAAGGCACGCCCGGCGCGGTGGAGGCGCTGGAGCAGAGGGCCTTGACGGGCTTGAGCAGCGGCAAGGTCGGCGGCGAGAGCAGCACACCTCTGCTGAAGAGCGGCCATAGACTGGGACAGCTCGGTTTCGCGGTCGGTGAGGGGCGGCTGCTCAGTGCCAGCGGCCGCGGGCCTCGTGGCAGGGACGAGGTCATCGGTGCGCCTGGCCAGGTGGTGGACTAGCGCAGTACGGCGCTCCGTGCGCTGACGGCCGTCACCCTTGAGAGGCGACTGGAGGGTAACACGCGGCCCCAGGGCTGGAGCCGCTAGGGCCACGCCCCGTGAGGTCGGAAGAGCCGCATCCTCGCGCCCAGCAACAGTGGAAGCGTGGACGGGGTGCGACGGCCTGACTGGCTCGGTGCCCTGCGGGGGGGCTGGAGCCGCCCCCGCGGGCTGGCGCTGGTGGGGGGACGGAGTGGGTGGCACGGTAGGACCAATCATGATGCCGTGCAAGGGCTCGGAGGTCGGCCGCGTAGTCGGGTGGCGTCTCGATAGGGCGGCATCGTCGGCAGCATGGGGTGTCGGCGGAGCGTCGTCTATGCTGCCACTCAGTCCGAGGGGATCAACCAGGTCATCGTCGGCGTCTTGACGGTGAGCGACATCATCCTGTGGGTGCGATGTCGCTCTCGGTGGCGGAGTCGAAGTGGGCGTCGTGCGGCTGCCCGACGGGGCAGGGTTGGCGCTGGCTGGGCCGTCGTCCAAGAAGTCCAAACCCCCGCCGAAGCCGAACGGGTCGTCCTCCTGTTCATCGAGCATCGCCCGTTGGGCCTCGGCCCAGAGCTCATCCGGGTCTTGCGGGATGAATGGTCCAGCCGCGGGTGGTGCCTGGTCCGACAGCAGGGGGTTTGGTTCCATTTTGCTGAGTTCCGCAGCTGTAAACCCAGCCCTGCGGTGTGGGAGCGGCAGAGTACGGTGTCTGCGCTCGTAGATAGCGACAGCGACCCCATGGAGCACGGTCGCTTGGCGATGTCGTGTTTTGGCAGCTTCAACAATGTCGTCAGGAAGGTTGTGAGTGCGTGCCGCCGTTGTGGCAAGGGCGTCGGCCTGACGGTTGAACTCCTCCGCAATGGGCCCGATGAGCCCAAGGTCGATGCCCAGGTCTCCCAGGTGGCTGGCGATTTTTTCGACGCGAAACATGTTGGGCTTGGCCATAACACATCGGTGGATCTTTTCCCAGAGCTCCGCGTGCGTGCCCTGCGGCGCTGGATGTCCGTCGATGATGCTTTGGAACCCATCGACCACCGCCTGGTTGTCCACGAAAACGTGCACGGGCCGTTCGGCACATGCCGTAAGGTGGACAATGGCGAGGGTCTCCGCAACCTGGGCGTTCTGCGTTAGGCCGTGAACGCGTGCACTGTAGTTCATGCGGTGGTCGATGCCGTAGTAGACGCCGTAGCCCGCTCGTGCTAGCAATGGGATGGCTTGGTTGGTGCATGCACCGTCCGTGGCAGCGTAGACCCATGTCCAACCAGTGTCGTGGTCAAGGTAGGTGGTGTAGGTGTCCTGGGCTGAAGCCGCAGGATCTCCCTCAGGGGGGGGCCGCGGCATGGGCTGTGGCAGCGGGTCCCTCGCGAGGTCGGCCTGCAGGTCGAGGAGGGCTGGGTCTTCGTCGAAGAGCCCGCAGTGTCTTGTGTGCGGCGGAAGACGGGCCCACTGGTCGTCACTGATGAGGGTGGTGAGAGGGAGTCTTTCTCGGGCCCAGCACTTGCAGTCGCGGATAGTGTGCTCCTGAGTTTCCTCTTCCTCGTCGCAGTAGCGGCAGATGGGGCTGGGGTCTGCCGACGTGTTTGATCGGGATCGTCGCTGTTGGGTGTGATCCCCGCCCGACAGGTAGTTCAGGAGGAGCGCCAGCTGCCAGGCAGTGCATTTGGCTGCTCCTTTAGTTCGGGCGAGCCACGTGCTGGCGAAGAGGTCAAGGCCCTGTCTGACAGAGGCTAGGTAGCCAAGGTCGTGTCGCCGTGGCTTGATCCTCCGCAGAAATGCCCTGCGTTGTGAGGCCCGCAGCATGTGCAGGAAGGCGTTTTGGGGTAAATTCAGCCAGCTGATCTGGCAGCCCCAGTCGTCGTACATGATGCCAAATGTGGGCCAGGTCCATCGGAGCTGCTGGAGCGACTGGACGAGTCGTCCGACGGGTCCTCCACCAAACAGGGTCTGGACGTGGTGTTGGAGGTCTCTGGCGAGCCCGCAGAGTGTAACGTCGCGGTTAACCTGTCGCCGCAGGCACAGGAATGCTTCACGCTGCGTGATGGCGTCGATCTCCAGGGCGTGTCCTGGGACGCACACGGCCATGAGAGTCCAGAACTCGACCCACTTGTTCCCCTTGGGGCGGATAGCCGCCTTGAGGGCGTGGTTGTAGGCAGTTTTGGCTGGGCCTGATGGTGCTTGAATGTCGGTGCCCGTGGTGCAGACGCTGGCAGCCAGGGAACGGGCGTGCCGCGCCTTGATAAGCATCGGCGATGGGAGCTTGCCAATGCGCGGCAGGCGGATAGTCGCCCTCCGTACACGGGCGTCTGCGGTGGCCGTGAGGTTAAGCGCGGCTGGAGCCGGCGCTGCCTCTGCGTTGATGTAACTCCCGACGAGCTTGAAGGAATCGACCACACGTAGGGGGCGCTCCGCCAGTGTGAGCTGGGTAACGGCGGCGTGAAGCTCGTCGGTGAGCGCCCACCCTGCCACTTTACCAGGGTGAATGCGTTGACCTGAGAATCGATCAAACTTGGCGGTTTCGTCAAGAGATTTCTGCAGCTCAGACGCGGTGTGGGTAGTGGAGTTGCTGTCGTCAACAAAGGTAGTGCTGAGTGATCGAGGAACGTATCGATGCTGCCTCTTTGTCCACACGCACATGAGCAGCTTGATGTCGTCCAGGGACCACGAGCTTCCCTGGAGGTGACCGTTAGTCCTGACCAAGTCCTTAGAGTACGCTCCGTTCATGCGGATGTAGCGTTTGTGGTGTCTGTAGAAATTTCGGCGGACAGTAACGATGTCTTGAGGGCACCCCGCGTGCAGCGCAAGGTTAAGGCAGATGTCCGTGATGAGGTAGTCGAAGCACTTCTGTCGGTCAAGGGCAGCTCCAGCTAAGGGGAGGAGTAAAGCCCTGGCGTGTTCGATGCGCAGGGCGAGAGAGGTGCTGACATCCCCAATGGTGGCTTTGGGAACAGCGCCGAAGCTCGTGGCATGGGTCCATCCTTGCCGCCAGGTCGTGAGGCTACGGTAGGCTGGCGCTTCCCACGCGTACATCCAAACGGAAAGAACCGAGAGAAGTCGTTGGTCCGTCGGGAGTTCCCCTCGGCCTTTTCGGAGGCACGGGTTTGGCACGTGCAGGAGGGGCTCGGGGATGGTGCCAGTGCGTTGCATAGCACGTAAGACGCTGGCGAAGAGGCGAAGGATGTCGTCGGGTAACTCCTTAGCCTCCTTAGTTGTCCAGCCGTCGAGTCCCCCCGCGCGGCGCGGTGAACGGGTGCGAATGAAGTGGATGAGTTGGTCGTCGGTGAGGTGGAAAGGGGCTGCTGGTGATGGCGTAGGCAGCTCTTGTCGGTACTCGTCGTAGAAGTCTGCCCACGTCGGCATAGCTTCGGCATCATGGCCCGCGCGAGCGCGGTACCTGCCCAAGATGGGCTCCCAGGTGTCGACCATGAGCTTAAGCATGTCTTTGGTATTGGCAACAATGGCGTTGGCGGGGAGGGCGTCGGGAACCTGGGCAGAGAGAGAGAGAGAGAGAGAGAGAGAGAGAGAGAGAGAGAGAGAGAGAGAGAGAGAGAGAGAGAGAGAGAGAGAGAGAGAGAGAGAGAGAGAGAGGAGAGAGAGAGAGAGAGAGAGAGAGAGAGAGAGAGGGAGAGAGAGAGAGAGAGAGAGAGAGAGAGAAGAAAAAAAAATAATATTCAGAAGAAGAAGAAGAAGGATAATAATAATAAAAAAGACAGAGAGAGAGAGAGGGAGGAAGAGGGCGCGGCCAGCGGCAAGCCGCGCAGGGGCGGAACGGCCCGCCCCCCGCCCCCCGCCCCGCGACCTCCGCCCCCCCCTCCTCCAGGGCGGGCGCCCGATTTGCAGTCGCTCGCTGATGCGCCCAGGGCGGGGGGGGCACCTGGGCGGCGAACGACCGACCGCTCGGCAAGCCATGGCTGGTAAACCACATGGGGGAAAAGCGTATCAGGCTTCGCCGTTTGGCAGTGGCATCTGCAGAACGACTCGGCTTCAAGCTCTGCAAACAAGGGTGCCCCGCGTGATTCTCCTTGGGCGGACTGCTGCAACCGGCAGGCTGCGCCCGCGCGCAAGCGCGCGCCGTCGCCGCGCGCCGAATGATCCCCCTGGTCTCGACTGCATCGCACCAGTCGAACTTTGCCTCGACGCAGTGTTTGCCCTGGTGCCTGGTGGCAATCAAATATCTCAGCCGCTGCTTGAGGTCACTCGGCAGCTGCTGCCGTCAGATCGCGCCGCGGCCCTCGAGCCCTTCAGATTGCGAGCGCGAGTGCGAGTCGCGCCCTCGCACGCGGCGACAGGGGCGGCAACGGTCGCGGCCGCCGCCGGCCTGGACCGCCCCCCGCGCCGCGCGGGCGAGATCGGGAGCGGCCGCCGCGTTGTGGCGACTGCGCTTGCTCGGGGGCGCGGCAATCGCGTCGTCGATGGCCGCTGCCCGCCCGCGGCCGAAGCCTGCCTCTGTCCGACGCGCTGGCCGAAACCCTTTTGCGGCCCCCTCGTCGCTCCTCTCGGCCCCCCCGGCCCTGGCCCCCCCGCGCGCGCCCGCGCGACCGGGGCGCGCGCGCGCGCCGGCACCTGGCGCCATGCCATTCCACCCGCGTTCCGCCTCGGCCTCTTCAGCCGCGCGCGGCAACTGGCCGGGGGGCGCTTGGCCCGCGCGCGCGCGCCCATCGACGGCAACGCCCAAGGGCCGGACCCTCTCGGGGCAAGGCCTCTCCGAGGAGCGGTGGAATCGCCGCCGCGCGCCGCCCACGCTCGTTCCCCAGACGCGAAGGGCCCCCGCCGGACGACGGTCGCTGCCCGGCGCAGGCTGCTCCGCCGCAGCGCGGGCCCATGCGCGCCGAGGGCGCGCCCGTCTCGACGGCGCAGTCAGCCCGCATCGACATTGGCAGCAGCTGGGGGGCTGCCGCGTCCACGAGCAGCTCTCCCGGCAGGTGCGAGTCGAACATCAAAGAGGCGCTGGCCTCTCTCACGCCCGCATCTGCAGCAGATGCGGGGGGGCATGCGAAGCGCGGTGGGCGCGCGCAACCCGAAACGCTCTGGGCGCGACAGTTTCATGTCCCTTCATGATGGCAGCAAATACCCGCGCTCGTGGAAGAGCCACCGCGACGGCGTCGCGGGCCCGGGGGCCCGCCGCCCAAGCACCGACGCCCGCGGCTTAGAGACCGGCGCCGCTTCGGTGGAGCGACGCCCCCCGCCGGCATTTCAAGGCGGCGCCTGCGCAGCTGCTGGGGGCGCGCAGAATCGCCCGCTCGCCGAACAGCGCATCCAGCCCCGAGGGGAATTCATCGGCCCGGGCTCGCGCGGTTGCAGCGTCGGGATTGCGGGCATTCGGCGCTCGCCTGGCGACCCAACAATTTTCCGAGCGCAAGTCTGCCAGCGAGCCCCCGAGAATCAAGCGGATTGTTCTCGTCGCCCGAACCTTCCAAGCACGTTGGGGCAATGGTGCGCCGATCTGGGCCGCCCCCTGGGCTTCTTCTGCGACCGCTTTGAAAACGACGTTCCATCGCCGACTTCACCGCGCGCGCGGCCTCGTCCGACTGGTGAAACGCTGGGGGGCCCGGCCGAAGTTTTCCGCGAATGCGAAATCGTCGCCTGGCGGCTGCAGCCCCGCTGCGTGGCGGAACGCGGTGGGCGTCGACAGAACTTGGCCAGACTTGGCAATTGTTTACTGGCTGCAAGCATGTTGTCCGCCGTCGCGACCTCGCCGTCGCCGCTCCTAGAATGGGCCAGACACCCCCGGGCGGAGCGCGCCCCGTCGCGCGCGGGAAACGCCAGCTGAGAGAACGCGGGCGTTGCAGCCAAGGGGGCTTTTAGATTCGCCCCGTCGCTTCGCCGTGCCCGCGTCTCCTCTAGCGCGCGCCCGCGCAATTCCACGCCCAGCTCGCCGCCCGCCCACTCGCGCGAGCGACGGACGCAGCCTTCTAGCAGGGGGTGCCTTGTCATCGCAGTCCATTGCGCGCGGGACTTCCCGCGCCCCGGTCAAACGCTCTACGATCCAGGGGCCTTCAGGGCCCAGCCCTTCCAGCCAGTCTGCATTTCCAACGTGGGCGGGCAGAAGACCCACAGACACTGGTAGATACCACAAGACTGCACCAAGTTCGACCTGGCATGCGCGGTCGAGACCGTCCGCGCTCAAAAGAACAGCAGAGGCTGATTGTGGGCACGGGCCGGCGATGTTGCATGTAGAAAGGGCGACAGAACGTCGCGCTCGCCCCCGACGAGGGTCCCCCGCCACACATCGAACCTCCTGAAGGAACTGTACGTCTGTAGTCTCTGGGAATGCACGGGTGGCAAACGCTGCGCGGTAATCAGTCTGCGGGTTAACCGCGCGGACGACGCCAGGCGCTCGCGTCGCAGCTGCTGCAGCCCTTGGTAGCGCTGTTGCAGCCTGCGCGAATGTGGGGGACACTGAAACGGAGAGGCCCTGCTGCGATGCCTACGCTCGAACCCGCTCTCCCCACGCAGATTCACAATTGTCCTGTGCACATCTGTGCACCTGGCACCAAGCGTGGCGCACTATGGTAGGGCGGTGAAAACTCCCAACGCTTTTGCCCAAGATGGAGAGACACCTGTTGCCCTTGCCCTTATAAACACACTGCAAATCCACCGTGGCCTAGCCAAGTCGAGGTTGCTGGACTCATCGCAAACAACTCAACAACGCTCCACTGGAACCTGTCTTCTAAGATCGAAGAGGGCCGCACGTGAGGACAGGCGCTGGGCAGTTGTGCCGGACGACGCGCTCGTCGAGGGTCCCGAAACCACCATTGTCAGACTTCTCGACGACGCTACTGGAGGACGATCTCTCTGGCGCCGCATCAAAACTGCTCTGAGCAGCCGCCCCGTCCGACCCGAATGTGGCCACCGTCCGCCTCCGTCGCAGCCGCGGGCACCACTTTGGCCTCGGAGTCATCGGCCTTCACGTCGGCCTCGGCCTCGGCCTCGCCGGGAATTTCGCTGTTGAATCCTCGGCCATGCTGGCGCTATCGTCAGAACTGTTCGGCGCATCGACACTGCTCTGAGCAGCCGCCCCGTCCGACTCGCTCGCGGGCGCACTACTTGGGTGAGCCAGGGCTGGAGTTGACATCTCCTCGGCGGCTTCTGACGCCCCCTCTGGCTCAGACTCGGCCCCCCCTCGACTCGAGGTAGCGCTCGACGTAGCCGACGACCCGTGCAGAGTGGCCAGCGGCGCGAGGCGCTCGAGCCGATAGGGCCACGAGGGGGATGAGAAGACTATGAGCAAGAGTACGAGCAGGACGATGACATAGGGGGGCACCATCATCTTCATCATCATCCTCATCATCATCATCATCACCATCATCATCAACATCATCATAACCAGCAGCAGTATACATACTCATCATCATAATCAACATCATCATAACCATCACCATGACCCTATCGGCATCACCATTACTATCCACATTCACCATGTAAGAAACACCATGGGCATCATCGTCATCATAATCAGCAGCGGCAGCATCAGCATCAGCATCAGCATCGGCATCAGCATCAGCAGCAACATCATCACCACCATCACCACCACTATCATCATCAGCATCATCATGAGAACCAGCACCATCCCCCTATCAGCATCACCCTCACCATCCAACATCAAATTATACAAACACCATCGCCATAATCAGCATCATCATCATCAGCAGCAGCAGCATCATCACCATGATCAGCAGCAACATCATCATCAGCAGCAGCAGCATCCGTATAATCATCTGCAACCGCAGCAGCATCAGCATCATCATCACCATCAGCATCATCGTCATCACCATCATAACCAGCAGCAGCATCATCATCATCAGCCTCACCATCATGATCGTCATATTCATCATCATCATCATCATCATCGTCATCGTCATCGTCATCACCACCACCATCATCAGCAGCAGCAGCATCATCAGCATCAGCATCAGCATCAGCATCAGCATCAGCATCAGCATCAGCATCATCATAATCATCATCATCATCATCATCATCATCATCATCATCATCATCATCATCATCATCATCATCATCATCATCATCATCATCATCTTGAACGTCGGCCGCAACGCGAAAAAACCAATCGACTCACTCAACGCCCGCGCTACCGACAGCCAGCAAGCGGCCACCAGACAATGCGGCTGACACCCATAGGAACCCAGAGGAACCCAAGCTGCCACCTGTGATCCTGTCAATGCTGTCTTTAGGAGCGCCTTCACGTGCTGGCGCCGGGGATTCCGGCAAACCAGAGGCCAGCGCAGATCACCTGCTGCATGCCGCGTCGTGGCCCCTCTGGCCGTCGATGTCGGGCGTCGGGTCGTCGAAAGCTGGCTCGTCGGCACGTGACCTCCAAGGATCAACGAAGAACTGGATGTTGCCCTCCATGCTGTCAGATGCGTGCTTCCTCCGCACGATCGGCCTCCTCGAGCTTCCGCCGAACTCCGCACTGCATCGCGGTGTGCTTGACGCGCCCGAGGAGACCCCCACGCCCAGCGCGGTGTGCCGCACGCTCCTTGGCGGCGTGCGAGGGCTCCATGAGGGCGCTCGAGAGCAGCGCGGAGGGCCCCAGAGGCCGCCTCTGCCTTCCCCTTCCCGCTCCCGCCCCTCCTCCTCCTCCTCCTCCTCCTCCTCTCCTCCTCCCTCCTCCTCCTCCTCCTCCTCCTCCTCCCCTCCCCCTCCTCCTCCTCTCCTCCTTCCTCCTCTCCTCCTCCTCTCCCTCCTCCTCCTCCTCCCCCCTCCTCCTCCTCCTCCTCCTCCTCCTCCTCCTCCTCCTCCTCGAGAACCCTTCGCTGCATCGGAGCCCGCTCCTCCGAGGGCCAGCCGAAGCACCGCCCCGGCTGGAGCGCGGGAGCGGGTCGGCAGCGGCACGGCGGGCGCCCCGACTCGCCGCCGGCGGGCTGCGCTGCGGCCCACGGAAGCGGCCACCTGTCACAGAGCGCCGTAGCAAGGAAGGGGCCCTGGGACGCACAAATAAATACACACACAAATGAAAGGATTCCCCCTATTTCCCCATAATTTCTAGGTTCACACACAAATGAAAGGACTCCCCATATTTCCCCATATTTTCTGCTTTTTTTCTGTCTTCCCCCCCACTTCCCATATGTTTCCCATATCTTCGGGGGGATCGACGATCAATTGTGTCCGTGTGTTTTTTTCCCTCCTGAGAACAAGGGGTCTGTAGCCAGACGTGACAGCCGCGCCCCCCCCAGGGGTGCCCGGGAGGCGAGCATCACCAGAACGCCCGCAGCAGCCGCACCCGAGTTCCCTGCGCTCGCGGGGGCTACCCGACGGTGGGAAGCCGCGCCATCCCGATGCAGGCGATCTCGGACCCACATCGCTTGCGGAGGATGACGAGGGAGGCACTGGTAGAGGGAAGAGAAGGGCGAGGAGCTGGGGAGGATGAAGGAGCAGGGAGCGGAGGAAGACCTGTCGATGCTACGTAGATGGGCGACAGCAGCGCAAAGAGGAATCAGCGACGACAGCACGCGCACACGCGCGCACGATGGCTCCCGTAGGCGCCAGGGCCAGATCCGCCAATGTGCCTCCATGCCCCCTGACACGCTGAGGCTTGTATTAAGTCGGACGTGTCCTCCTACAGGGGGATTTTGGATGAAAAATAAAAAAGTCAAAACATACCCCAAAAAAGCCAAACAATATGCAAAAATAGTCCCCGTACTATTTTTTAACTGTTTTGGAATCTTCCTCCTGTAGAGGGACAGGCCCGACTTGCTTGTAAAAAGAATGCACATGCGACGCGCTGCGTCGAGTTGGCCGAGCCCCCACCCCAGGGCTTCCGGGGCGGCCCGACGCCTCCGAGGCTGCAAAGATGGCCGAAAACTGCCTCGAGAGGCATCGAGGCGTCCACAACGAGACCCCAAGAGGCGCCCAAGGGCCCCAAAGAGGCTCCCAAGATTCGACAGAGGAAGCCGAGAGGCTCTCCAGGAGGCAAAAGCCTCTCCACGAGCTTCAGGAACTCCGTTGGATTTTCAAGATCTGACACTCCCTGGCTGAGCTCAGCACGGTTCGAAGAGAGCCTCGGAGGAGCCAGCGACAGGTCCAAAAAGCTCCACGAGGGCCCCCAGGAGTCACCCCACGCGGCCACGGCAACGGCCCCAAGAGGGCCCCGCCACGGCCCAAATCCTGGGCGGCGTTCGCAGCGCCGCCGCACCGCGTGCTGCGCTGGCGCGGTACAGTCGGGGCGTTGACCTAAGGAACCCTAAATAAGGAACGAGGCGGAAAAGCTCAGGAAAACCCGAGGCAAACTTTGACACAGTCAAGGAACACCGAGCCCCTCCCCAACGCAAAAGGGTTCCTTCTTCAGCGCCCCGCCTGTAGCGGAGCTGGCCACAAGCAGCCGGAGGACACGAGTGAAGAGGCAACGTGTGAAGGGAGCCGGCGCCCCCGCGGAGTCCTCTCCGTGCGCGAAGTCCGCTGGCCCCACCAGCCGGGCACTTCGGGGATGCGTGCTCCCTTGATGTAGTCTCCATCCATCTCTCTCTCTCTCTGCCTCCTCTCTCTCTGTCAAACTGTCCCTCTCTCTTTCGCTCTGTCTCTCTCTCTCTCTCCGTCTCTCTCTCTCTCTCTCGCTCTCTCTTCCTGTCGATCTCCATGCCATTCCATGGTTCAACCTGTCCGTGTCTCCCTGGCTCTCTCTTCCTTAATCTCTCTCTCTCTCTCTGCCACTCTCTCTCTCTCTCGTGATATATATATATATATATATATATATATATGTATATGTATATATATATATATATATATATATACTCCTCGTCCTATATTCTTATAAGCCCAGGCGGGGGGGAAACCCATCACCCCCCCCCCCACAATCGGACTCCCAGGACCTGGGGCTTTGGGGCCCTCCGGACGGGCCCCGAAGCGGCCACCGGGCCTCGCAAGGCGTTTTGCCAAGCCTTCCCAGCACACTTAGGGCGATCAGGGGGGTCATCGGAGACGTCCCAGAGACCCCCAAGACAGCACAAGAGCGCTCCAAAAGGGACCGACGTGACCTCAAGATGGCCCAAGAGGCCTCCAGGACGGCCCCAAAGAGGCCTCCAAGAGCACTCCCAAGAAGGTCCCCCGAGGCAAAAATTATTGATTTTCTGATGGTTTTTGGTGAATTTTGGGGTTCTCCTCTTTTCGGCTTCCCGACGCTCCAAGACGGCGGTCTTCTGGGCGTCCGAAGCCGCCTGGGAGGCTCCCAAATCGCCCCACAACCATCCGAAAGGGCTTCCAAGCAGTCCAAGAGAGCCCCAAAACGGCACAACACGGGTCCAAGATGGCCCTCAGAGAGCCCCATGGCGGCCCAAGATGGCCCATAAACACCCTCCGAAGAATTCCAAATCGTGATTCGGTCGTTCAGGGAGACGGCGGTTGGAGGCAGGGTGGCCTGAGGAAGCCCCCAGAGGCCCCCAGAATACGCCCAGGAGGCCTCCAGAGGGCCTTAAGAAAGCCCGAAACAACTTTTGTGAGGCCCCTAGAGGCTCTCCAAGGAGGAGCTTCCGCAAAAAAGAGCCGAGGAGGATGTGGAGAATGCGCAGGGTATGGCGAAAATAAGGAACAATAAGCATGGAGGAAAGATAACGAATAACATCATTATAGCGGCGATGCCGGAAAAGGTAACCAGGAGTTATCGCTAAATTGTCGGTTTGACCTTCCTGCCATTCCGCCTGCAAACCAAACTTCAAGGACCAAGGTGCATGGCGCGAGGCGCCACTGCAGTCTTGTATATATATATATATACACATATATATATATATGTATATATTAAAAATGCAATATGTGCAGATCCATCCGCCCGCCTGCTTAGCTTCGCGAGGAAGGGGACGGGCGGATGAGGGAGAGGGTGAAGATGCGCTGGAAGAGAATGTCTAATGGGACGGCCCGTGAGTTCTCAATAAAAACTGGTCCCCAGATCCTGCTGAACACCACAATGACATTTGCTTCGAGCGAGGTCCAACCGTGGCCCAAAGGAAACGCAGCTTTGCAACACGAAGAACAACACATGTCAAAGATCGGGCATGCAGAGTCGGAATCGGAGTTGGAGACGGAGTCTGCTCACTGTCGTGGGTTAGGGGCTCCCTTTTATCTGCAGCTCCCTCCTTCTCGTCCGTTTCCTCAGTGGCGCTCTGTTTGCCCCGCCCTTCGTCGTGCTCTGTCCCTCGCACCTGGGATATGCAGCGAACTCGATTGCCTTTAGGTGCCGACCGACAGGCCGAGCGACCGAGGATAGAGAAACCAGAAAAACATACACAGTCGGGCTGCTGAAAGAAGGAACGCTACATGCGGAACGAAGCCCCTTCTTGGCCCTGTAAGCGCCTCCGTGCCCCAGGAGGGCAAGAGGAACAGCACTGGCGGAACCCAAGGAATATCGAGTCCCTTCCTAACCCAAACTGTTCCTTATTTCAGCGTCTTGACTGTAGGCACAATCTCTCACAGCTCCACGCGGAGTTCTCGCATCCGCGCTGGGCCCCCCCCCCCCTGGGGCGCGGAGCGCGCCAAGGGTCGGCGCTGGAGGCGCCGACAGGGGGGGGGGGGCCGGCAGAGGAGGTCCGCACACCGTTCTCCAGGCAGCCTGCTGCTCCTCGAGGAGAGGAGGAGAGGGGCCGCACACGGACATGACGTTCGAACCCGATGGCCCAAGATGCGCCCCAGACCTCCCGAACTTGACACGGACGGCGTGGCGACGGGGGGGGGAGGGCGTGAGTGGACAGGAACATTCGATCACACCGGAAGCAATAAAACATACTCCATATCAGAGAATAGGCGGGTGGCGGAGAAAAAACCTGAAAGGGTAACTGACGTATCGAAGAAAACGGCGGCGAGACAAACCAACAAATGCAAATCAGCTGGAACTCCCGATAAAAAATTGGCGGCGAATCGTCTTGTAACCAGTACGGAATGATTATGGCGGAGTTAGCAACCTCATATGACAAAACAAGCGCGGGGAAAGAACAACAAAATGGCGGCGGGCTCGCCGGCAAAAATCAGTTCAAAATGACGGCGGCAGCGGAGGGGGGCGCCCAGTCAGTACTGCAGTGAGCACCGAAGAAACCGTAGTGATAACATTCGAGCCCCAGGGCGCCGCCTCTGCTGAGAGCAGCATTGATGTCGGGGGCGCGGGGGTGACCTGGCATCCCCCTCGAGTGTGTAGTAAGGGTTCGAATAGATGAGAGCAGCATTGATGTCGGGGGCGCGGGGGTGACCTGGCATCCCCCTCGAATGTGCAGTAGGGGTTCGAATCGATGGTCCAGCTCCTGGAGGCCATCGCACGTGGCCGCGTCCGCGGCGGGGGTCGGCAGATCCAGGCGCTGAGCCCTTCGGATTGCACCCGGGGCGCTCGCAGGTGCCGTGCTCCTGGAAGTCGGGGCAGAGCCTGCGGTCCGCTGGCTGGTTCGGGAGAGGGAGACGGAGGAAGAAGAGCAAGAGGAGGGGGAGGAGGAGGAGGAGGAGGAGGAGGAGAAGGAGGAGGAGGAGGGGGAGGAGGAGGGGGAGGAGGAGGGGAAGGAGGGGAGGAGGCAGAGAGGAAGAGGAGGGGGAGGAGGCAGAGAGGAAGAGGAGGAGGAGGCAGAGAGGAAGAGGAGGAGGAGGCAGAGACGGATGGCGGATGGCGATGACGATGCGGATGGTGCGGAAGGAAAGGGGGGAGGAGAAGGCGGAGGAGAGCTGAGGAAAGTGGCCAGGAGCAAGGACCAGGGTCGCCTCGCCTAGTATTGCGCAGGTCGGGGGTGCCCTGCAGCTCGTCGTAGGAGTGGGCGAATGCGCACGAGTCCCCGTACTGGCAAGTACCCCTCCGCTGTCCGCCGTCGGAATCAAGACTCGCACTAACTCGAGCGAACAAGAAATCAGTGCATGCTCGGAAGAAGCCATTGGCGGTCAAACCATGCCGTGCTCTTATCAACCCACCTCCTCCTAATCTTCCTTCACCTCTTCCTCCTGCCCGCTTCGCTATAAACTTCCCATCGTTTCTCTCCTCCGCGTCCGCCTCGGTCTCTTCCTTCAAGTCCTCGTTTTCCCACGAGCAAGAAATGCAACTCGAACAATCATCAATGTTGGCGTGGCCGCCAGCGGCCATCCGCTGGCAAAATCGAGGAACCGATCAAACACGCAGCAAGATCCGGTGCCGCGCATGCGGCCGTCAGTGCACGCGGTGGGTTAACGAGGGGACGATCTACGTAAGCGAAAGACCCAACCACATACAAGCGTGATTGCCGCAAGGCAGGTGGAACGAAGGAGGGGGAACTCCCGATGGGGCTACAAAGCGCGTGAGGGGTGATCCAAAATGTGCAGGGGGGCGCATGTGGACGCACCCACTGGGGCCTTAGGCGGAGATCCCTGTGGGGCCACGAAACGCATGAGGGGCGTGATGATATGGGTGGTGGACCGCATGTGGATACACCCACTGGGGCCTGACAAGGTGGAGCTCCTTATCAGGCCACGAAGCGCGCGAGTGGCCCAAAGGAGGAGGGGGGTTGAAGGGCTAGCCTAGGACACCCTCCTTTGATCGATCTCCTCCCAAATGGCTCCGTGAGATCCCCCAGGGCCCCCATCCGGGCCCAAAGAGAGCCCCCCAAGCCACAGAAAAAATCCCACCAGCCCTCTGGGCGTAGGTGGTTTAGGGCGTTTCCTCTTCCACCCCTCCCTCTTCCCCTTCGGGGAGGGGTTTACCCCCTCCCCCTTATCCCCTCCCCTGGACCTGGACGGGGCGTTCCGCGAGCGGTCGGAGCGTCTAAAACGACCTCGGCGAGGAAGCCACAATCATTGGTTGTACTCAGGTTTTGGTCCCATTGTGGCCTCCTGGGGGGGGAGCTAATTAGGGAACCTCCCTTCTTTGATTGATCTCCTCCGAGATGGCCCCAAGAGCGCTCCCGAGGCTCCCAAGGGTGCCCCAAGAGGGCCGAGGCCCCCAGGATGCCCCCAAGAGGCTCCCAAGAGACCCCCACGAGGCCCCCAGAGGCCCCCCAGAGGCACCCAAGACGCTCCAAGAGGCCTTGGCGAGAATGCCAAAATCATTGATTCATTAAGGTTTTGGCCACATTTTGGCCTCCTGGGGGGGGGTGGGGGGACACTGCTTAAGATGACTCCAAGAGCGCCTGGGAGAGCCCAAGATGACCTCCAAGATGGCTCAGGATATCCCAAGATGCCTTAAGATGGCTCCCACGATGCTCCAAGAGGCCCCAAGACCGCTCCAAGACGGCTCCAAGTGGCCAAAGAGCTCCCCCAGGAGGCCCCGAAGAAACCAATTCCAAAACCTTAGGAAAAACAATGTTTTTGGCTTCCTCGCCTTTTCGCTTCCGATGGCCATCCGAGGCCTCAAGATGGCTCCAAGATGGCCCAAGAGGGCTCCAAGAGCGCTCCCAAGGCTCCCAAGACCGCTTCAAGAGGGCCCCAAGAGGCGCCCAGGAGGCCCCAAGAGGCCCCAACAGGCGCCCAAGAGGCCTCCAAGAGGTTCCCAAGAGGCCCCAAGAAGCTCTCCGAGGCACCCGAGACGATCTAAGATGCGTCCGGGACCGCCAAGAGGCCCCCAAGACGCCCCAAGAGGCCTCCACTGGGGGACCCTTCCTCTGTGTGCTGCCCACTTCCCTGATCGAGGCAATTCCTCTGGGCATCGTTTCTGGATGGGCTGGTGGGGTTACTTTTTTGGGGGGTCGCGGGCGGACGCGGATTCGCAATCGCCGAGCTGAGAGGTCCGGGCCACGGGCCTGTCAAATTAGCCACGCGCAAGCCTAAGAGCACACTCTGCTGGTGAGGTTACGCGAAGCGTCTAGAATTCTAGCAATGCCCCAATACAGCCACTATGAGAGAAGAAGTTATCCATAAAGGCCCTTCAATTTACCGAAGAGGATACGAATGGTGAATGCGCGGGCGGAAATGACACATGCTCGCCCAGCCCTCTTGTGTCACTGTAAGTTACTCCGTTCCCCTGGTGAAAGCAACTCGTCTATGCGTCGTCGCTGGATGGGTGTCGCGAAAAGCTCCAAGACGGCCGGCAGCCTCCCAGAGTGCCTCGAGAGCGCCCCGTCGACACAAGAGGGAGAAGAACTGGCGGCCAACGTCGGTCCCCTCCCCCCCGTCCGTGTCCCCCTCGAGGGCGCTCCACCAATCCTTGGGGGCGGCGGCAGAGGCGGCAGCCTTTACACGAGGACGGTACGATACGAGCGAACTCTTTATGCGCGTCCCAACTGCAAAGCCTAAACAGGACGTGAAGCAGAGCTGAAGTGTGAGGCGCCTGAGCCATGCGCGAGATCCCCTCTCACCACCAACATCCTCTTCCTCCAGGGCCGCGCGTGCGGTGCTTGTGCCCCCTCAGCTTTTCCACAGGCGAGAGGCCGGCCGTATCGGTACGTTTCGGGTCGGAGTCTTCTCAGCGTGGAAATCCCAGAGTAGGTCCAAGTCGCGCGAGTACTGGTTCGGCCGGTGCTGGCGGTTGCTACCAGAGTGTTTAGCCTATCGACGCTCAAACTGATGTGCTCCCTCCTGACTCGTTGCGGCTGGGCTCCAAACGACATGCCTCCCCGTCCCCACTTCAAATGGTACGCGCAGAACTTGGTCTTGCGCAGCTGGCTGAGAAGGCATGCACGAGGGCGCCCCTCACAACCCGACTGGCATCTCTCTCTCTCTCTCTCTTCCTCCTGTGCCTCCCTTCTTCTTTGCCTCCAATTTACAGGGCCACCCCGTCCCGCGGCACGAGGATGAGGAGGGGGGAACTGGAAGACAAGTGCCCCTGGGGGCGGCCCGGCAGAACGAAGGGCCCGCACCGCTGGCGCATGCTCGCCAGAAGCCGCGGTCGAGCTGAACGAGGGCGAGGACCATGGCCGGGCCCAGCACAAGAGTAGTAGTGCACGCTTTTTCCAATGAGGCTCCTCAGCGGACTGTGACGAGCGGTCTGTGCAAGCAGTGGTGAGGGACGGCCGATCCCGGAGGGGCCCCGAGCTCCGCGAACATGCCCGCTTTGGGTCAGTCCGACACCACGTCAAAGGGCAGCCGATCGGGAACCTCGGCGAACAGAACAGAACGGAACAGAACCACGAGCAGAAGGGAGGAGGAGGAGGAGGAGCAGGGTTTGGGAGGCGACGCCCCATCGAGCAGGCTAGAGGGCAGACCAAAACGTCCTCACAATCAGCATCCGAAGAGGCGAAGCCCTTTGCGCCCGAGGAGGGGATCGAGCAGGTCAGGGCCGTTGGGTGAATCCTCCGAGCGAACCAGTCAGCGACTGCCGTCTCCCGGCCCGCCCGAGCGCGCGTGCGGACTGCCTCTGCCGCGCTGCGACGTAAAATTCTCTCCCCCCCCCCAGATCAAGGGGCCCAAGGACACACAGATAAATACACACAAATAGAATGATTCCCCATATTTTCCTATATTTTCTGGGTTTTCGTCTTCCCGCCCGATTCCCATCTTTTCCCATCTTTTCCTGGGACTCGACGATTAATTGTGTCTGTGTGTTTCTTTCCCTCCTGAAATTCTCCCCCCCCCCTGAGTGGAGCCGCCGCAGCGCCGGGACGGCGCCGCGGTCAGAGCCCGAGGGCATGCTGGCGCTGCGGAGCGCCAGAGGCAGCCCCGCTGCCGCTACGCCCGGGCCGTGCGGATGCTCGCGCGCGCTGGCAGCGGTCTGCGCACCTCCCGGCGCCACGTCGTCCTGCGCCCTCCTGCGAAGCGCCACCCGCCCCTTGGGCCCCACGCTGCCGTGGCAGAGCAGCGCGCCTCTCGCGCGCGGGCCGTCGCCCCGCGCCCCTCGGCTCCGGTGTCCACGCGGGGCGCCGCTCGCTCCGAGTGTCGCGCCGTCGGCCGCGGACGCCTCAGCGTTGAGATCGGGGGCCCGGGGGGAGAGGGGGGGGGGGCAAGACATAGAAAAAGCAGCTGCATGACCTACCCCTGGGGGGCAAGACACAGAAAGAGCAGCTGCATGACCCATCCATGGGGGGGCGCAGAGACCACTCCTCCGTCCTGGGCCGCTCTCTGGCCGGCCCCAGGGCCACGGGCCTCCCCCTCCCGCGCCCTCCTCCTCTCCGTCCTCCCCTGCCAGCACTCGCCCAGAGGGGTGGCCGCAGCGCGCCCAAGGAGGGTGCGGCGATGCCGTGCCACGTCGCCGCCGCGCGTGCTCCTCCGTCGCCTGGGTCAGGGGCCGCGGCCCTCCGGTTTGCAAGGCAGGACCAGTATCTGCAGTCGGCGTGGACGCTTCGCCGCCTGGGGGCGCCGCCCGAGGCGTTCTCGGAGAGCGGGGGCCCCGCGGGCTCTGGTGGAGGAGCACCGGCCGCCACGATCCTGCGTGCTCGTGGCGCACAGGCGTAGTGTCGGGAGACGTCGGCCGTCCACCCCACCGACCCTGGCCAGGCCCATCTTGGGCCCAGGATCGGCGCATGCGCTCACGCCGTCGGCTACACGCAAGGGTGACCCTAGGCAAGAGGCCCCCTTGATGCGAGACTTTCGGGGGCCGCGGGGAGGCCAAACCCGAGCGCGCAAGACTCTGCTATCGCATCGCGGTCAGACCCCAGTGTGCCCGCACCAAAGGTCACTCTGGCGAAAGGTCACATTTACGTGTAGCTGACACCGGTCCTGGGCCCCGGATCGGTCTGGCCAGAATCGGTGAGTTGGATAGCTCGCCAGTGACCCCCGCGCGGGTTGCCGCCTTGCCCGCGCACCGTGCGGCGATGCTGCGGACAAGGTGATGCCCTCCTGCTCCTTTACCTCCTCCTCCTTTTCCTCCTCCGCCTCCCGCTCCTCCTCCTGCTCCCGCTCCTCCCGCTCATCCTGCGCCTCATCTTGCTCGCCCTCTCATGTCCTCTAACTCATCCTCCCGTTCCTGCTCCTCCTCCTTCTCCTCCTCATCATCATGACCATCACCACCAGCACTATCACCATCATAATCATCATCATCATCATCATCATCATCATCATCATCATCATCATCATCATCATCATCATCATCATCATCAGCATCATCATCATCATCATCATCATCATCATCAACATCAACATCAACATCAACATCAACATCATCATCATCATCATCATCATCATCATCATCATCATCATCGTCATCATCATCAGCAGCATCATCAGCAGCAGCATCAGCATCAGCATCAGCATGATCATTATAAGCATCACCATTATCACCACCACTGTCGTGATGACCATGATGGTCATCATGGTGATGACCATCATCATTATCACCATCTCCATCACCATCAACATCAACATTACCACCACCAACTCCGAACTATCATCATCATCGTCATCATCATCCTCGTCGTCTTCATCGTCGTCGTCGACGTCATCATCACTAACCTCATCATCAGCATCACCATCAACAGCATCACCATCACCACCATCATCATCGTCGTCATCGTCATCGTCATCACCATCACCACAACCATCACCGTCAGCATCATCATCACCATCATCATCATCAGGACGATCCCCATGGTCATCATGGTGATGACCATCATCGTCATCACCATCACCATCAGCATAACCACCACCACCACCACCTTCACCTTCTCATCATCGTCGTCATCATCATTATCATCAGTATCATCGCCGTCGTCATCGTCGTCGTCATCGTCGTCGTCGACGTCGTCGTCGTCAACGTCATCATCACCAACATCGTCATCGTCATCATTGTCATCATCAGCATCTTCATCATCAGCAGCATCAAAAATCATCGTCCTCACCGTCGCCATCATTAGGAGCATCAGCATCAGCAGCATCACCATCATCATCCCCCTCCTCCCTCACTCTCGTTGCCCTCCTGCTCCTGACCTTCCCCCCTCTCGGTCCAGTCCTCCATGCTTCCCCTCCGCCCCCTTCCTCCCCCTCCCTGCTCCCCCCCCCCCACCCCACGAGCACCTAGACAGACCCTGGCCATCGCTCGGACGCCCATTCCCTGTGTTTTTGTTCGGTCTCGTGCGTGGTTTCTTCGCCAAGGGATCAAGCATGCTCCTCGCTGGTCCTCGCCGAGGAAAAAAACGCACACGCCCGAGCGATGCCGAGGACCCAAAGAGTGCCCCGGAATGCCCCACAAGAGGCCCCCACGCTGCCGCCGAGCAGACCGCACATGGGCCCCCGAGACACGACCCCTCGCCGCGGCTCCCTCCGCGCCCGCTCCCGCCGCTTCCGTCCTTTGGTGGAACCTCTCAGGGTCGGCGTAACCGGCCGCCATGCCTCCTCCGCCTCCTCCTCCTCCTCCCTCCTCCTCCTCCTCCCTCCTCCTACCTCCTCCTCCTCCCCCCTCCTCCTCCTCCGCCTCCTCCTCCTCCTCCTCCTCCTCTCTCCTCCTCCTCCTCCTCCACCTCCTCCTCCTGTTCTGTTCTGTTCTGGTGATATGAAGACCCCTTGGAGGGGATCACCACAGGTCTGACCATGCTATCTGCGGAATTGCATAAATCGTGAAAATGACGTGCCCGGCGATTTGCCGGCGCAGCAGCCTCGACCGCGTGACTCTTATTCGGACCAGGCCGACAAAGAAACGCGGGACAAGCAAGGGAAACGAAAAGCGGGAGAGCGAGGAGCCGAGGAGCCGAGGAGAGGAGGGGGGGCAAGGAAAGGGCGACAGAAAGACAGACCGGGCCGACGGACGGGGAGACGGGGGACAGGGGGGAGAAGCCAAGCAGGGACAGAGAGGGAGGACACACACCACAAAGGGCAAGGGCACACAAGGCAAGGGGGGGGAGGCCACGGAGAGGGAAGAAGGGAGGAGGAGCCGAGAGCCAAGAGCGAAGCAAGAAAAGGAAGGCAAGAAAGGAAGCACACAGAGAGGCGACGGTATGATACATGACAGAATTCTACGCTGCTGCGAAGGCGCTCTCTGCCATGCCTCCTCCGCCTCCTCCTCCTCCTCCTCCTCCCTACTCCTCCTCCCTCCTCCTATCTCCTCCTCCTCCCCCCTCCTCCTCCTCCTCCTCCTCCTCCTCCTCCTCCTCCTCCTCCCTCCTCCTCCTCCTCCTCCTCCTCCTCCTCCTCCTCCTCCTCCTCCTCCTCCTCCTCCTCCTCCTCCTCCTCCTCCTCCTCCCTCCTCCTCCTCCTAGGAGGAGGAGGAGGAGGAGGAGGAGGAGGAGGTTGCAACAGAAATCGGCGCCGGCGGCGGTCTTCTGACTTGGTCTGACATCTTAGAAGCCTCAGACCCATCCGCGTCTGCGGGTCATGGAGTCAGTGCGCTCCGCCTGGTTCTATGCAACTTGTGCCAAGGCCGCCAAACCACAGCGAGAAAAAAAACGCGCGTTACAACAACACGTCGTCGCCAAAACCCTCACTGCGCTAGACCAAACCATTATCGGACTCGTCTTTGAACTCAAGCGCGGCGCCAGAACATCTGGGCCAGCGCCAGGGGACAGGGAAAGTCTAAAACAAGCACGGCGATGAGAATCAGTATTCCCATGTAGGTAATACTTAGTAATACTTCGTATCCCTCTTGTTCTACCATCTTTTCAGCCACATGGTGGATCTGGTCCCCCTTTGTAAGACCTTCTCGGATATATGTGATCAACTCGATTGCAAGTCGGCATTCACACCGACCCCAAGAGGTATCTGCCAGGGAGGAGCACACGGCCAACTCAAAGCCAAATACATGACGGCATGGGATGGCAATTACTGTCGGGAACGTTTGCTTCGAATGTCGCTGCTGCGGCCCCGGCGACACGCTATGCCTTGCAAGCAGATAGCGTACCGCTCCGCTCCGTGGGGCGGGAGGTTGGGAAAAGCTCGGGACGGTGACGCTTGGGGATGGGGACGTGGATAGCGTGTCGCGCCGAAGTGGTGCTTGGCCAGAACGGGCGGCGCGACACGCCAAGTCAAAACTCATGACCGTAAGATGGCCTGTAATGGATCAGTCTACGAAAGTCTCTCCGAGTTGCGTGTGCGCGCGGAGATGCACTCTCAGTGTCGGCGGCGTTCGCTGGGAGGCGAGCGCGTGAAATGCCACTCTGGGACACCCAGCCTGGCCGAAACTGCTGCGACCCGCCAAGATGCCAACTACAACACCCCGAAGACGATGGAGGCTGCCAAACGTTTTCGCCGCCGAGGCCCATATTTCGTCTGTGCTCATGCATTGAAATACCCCCTTGACGCCCCCTTGCAATCTGTCTCATGAAACACGACGCCCATTTATCCCCAGTGACACAGGCATCATGGCAACTACAAAAACATCAAGCACACTGAATATGCTTTCCTCCGACGGGAAGCCCCCACGCATACTCTCGACATGAAGAAGGAGGTACCCGACCTGAGGCAAATAAGCCCTAAACGATCGCAATGTGGCGTACCCTTGCCATGCCTGTCCTTCCCATCGCGTCGCACTCCAGACTGGGCGGTCGCGTCGCGTCCCGCCCAGTGCCAATCTGGTTTCCGCCCCGATCCGACCCCTCCTCGGTGCTCTCGCTCTTGGCAGCGTTGGCCTTGCCCGCGGCGCGCTTGGGCGGGGCCATTCTCCTGAGGCCATCACCCGTACGCTCTTTCCTCACCCCAAGCGCCCTCCACTCGCACATCCCACCCACCAGTTGTCTCCGTCGTGAGGCGGCGTGAGGTGGCGCCAAAGACATGGGACGCCTTGCAGCCGAATGTCTGTGGCTGGTCTGCTACCGAAGGAGAGAGTCAAGGATTGTGCCGATGTACAGACACCAGGCAGCTCGCCCCTTGGTCCCCCGCTTGCCCCACGCCAAGGGGCGAGCAGATATATATATATATATATATATATATATATATATATGTACATACATACACATATACATATCCATATACATATACATATACATACACATATACATATACATATACATATACATATACATATACAAACACATATACATATACATATACAAATACATATACATATACATACATACATACACACACATACATACACACATACATACATACATACATACATACATACATACATACATACATACATACATACATACATACATACATACATACATACATACATACATACAAGACTGCATTGGCGTTTCGCGACATGCACCATGGTCCCCGAAGCTTGGCGCGCAGGCGGAATGGCAGGAAGGTCGGACAGACAAGCTAGCGATACTTCCTTGTTGCCTTGTCCGGCATCGCCGCCATAATGGTATTATTCGCTATCTTTCCTCCGTGCTTCTTTTTCCTCGTTGTCGCCCTGCCCTGCGAATTCTTCCCCATCCTCCTCGACTCTCTTTACGGAGGCTCCTCCCTGGAGAGCCCCTGGGGGCCTCGAGGACGTGTCTCGAGCTTTCTTGAAGGCTCCTGGAGGCCTCCTGGGCGTCTTCTGGGGGGCCTCTGGGGGGCTTCCTCGGGCCGCCCTACCTCCGATGGCGGCCTCCCGGAACGAGACCGGGGCACGATTTGGAATGCTTCGGAGGGCGTCTCGGGGCCATCTCGGGCCGTCGGGGGGCTCTCTTAGGGCATCTTTTTTTGTTGTTGTTTTTTTTGAAGGCGGTCGATTCCTTGATCGAGCAGTCCGAACTCGGCCGTGGCGAGGGGGGGCCCACTGTCCGAGGGGAGCTCCCACCTGCCGCGCGGCGTGCCAGGCATCCGCGGCGGCTCTCTTAGGGCATCTTGGAACCCTGTTGTGCCGTCTTGGGGCTCCCTCGGACTGCCTGGGAAGCCCTTTCGCATGGTCTCGGGGCGATTTTCGAGACCCCAGGCGATCTCGGAAGCCCAGAAG
>CAUYUJ010020838.1:556176-735223 GCA_963575745.1 Prorocentrum cordatum
GCCGAGGTCCCTGGGCGGGACCCCCCAGCCACGGGGGCTCTGGTGGCTCCGGGTGGCGGAAACCCTTTTAAAAACACAAGGAAAGTAAAGCCCCGGGCCCTTCATGCCCTGGCCCCGGGCCCCTCATGCCCTGCTGAGGTCCCTGGGCGGGACCCCCCCGGCCACGTCCCCCGGTGTGTGTGTATGTATGTGTATATATATATATATATATATATATATATATATACAAGGCTGCATTGGCGCTTCGCGCCATGCACCTAGGTCCTTCGAGTCGAGCATAATTGGCTGTTCGCTTCGTCCGCGTTGGCCTTGGAATGTGGCAAGCTAATCATGGGTAAAAGAACACGGGGTGAGCGGTAAGAGATACGCACGTGGGACACCGAAATCGACATAATGCAGGTTTGGCGACGCACGTGCCTCACGGGAATCTCGCGAAACTGGGATTCGTAGGTTCTGGGCCCTCTGGGAGCTCTTTTGGATTGTCAGGGGCCCTGCTGGGCCGTTGCGAATATGTGGGATTTGAGGGGCGACTTCCATGGCCCTGTGGCGTATCTCTTGGGAGCCTTTTCGGGGCCTCTGGAACTCCTTGAGGGCAATCTTGGAGCTCTCTTGGGCAGTCTTGGGGCCCTCTCGATTTGCTTGAGGCTATCTAGAGCGCATGTTGTGTTGTTGGGTGGTGGCTCTTAGGTGTCAGGAGTGTTCGTGGGGATCGCGTGATACGCCTCTCGGGCGTTTCCAGGAAGCTGCTGTGAAGCCTGTTGGGAATCGTTTTGGAGCCTCATGGGGTCTTTTTGGGGCGTCTTAGAGGCCGATTGGAACCCCTCGGGGCCTCGTGGATGTGTGTTGGGGCGCCTCTTGGGGGTTTTCTTGGGCCTTCTTGGGGCTCTCTCAGGGCGATGAAGCGGATTTTGGGATCTTTGGTCGCCGTCTTGGGCCCTTTGTGGGGCCTTCTCGGGGCATTGTTGGCCTCTTGGGCGTCTCTTGGGCCGTCTCGGTGCCCTCTTGGGCCGTGTTGGGACTGTGTAGGGGGCCTCTTGGGCCGTGCTGCGGCGGTCGTGGGAGCTTCTTGGGCCGTCTTGGAACGTCGGGAAGCCGAAAAGGCAAGAAGGCCCAAAACATAGAAAAACACAATGGGAAATCAACAACTGTGGCCTCTTGGGGCTTTTCGGAAGCCTCTTGGAGGGCTTCTTGGAGCGTCTTGGAGGTTCTGGGGCTGTCTTGGGAGTCTCCCGCTGGCCCTCCCGCTGGACGTCAGGGACGTCCAGAGATCCAAAAGTCTCGTGGAGACCGGTGAGTCCGGGGAATCCGGCGAGTCCATGGATTCCGGATCGGACCTCGAGGGGGTCCGGTCTCCCGGGGGGGGGGTCCCACGCCCCCCGATTGTAAAAATATAGAAAAGGGAATAAATGTATGTATGTATGTATATATATATATATATATATATATATATGTATAAAAATAGATGTGTGTATATATATATATATAGATATACACACCTATGTGTATATATATATATAAAGACACAACAGGGCCCGGAGAGTGGGAAAGGCAGAGAAAACGAAGTAGAAAAGCAATGTTTTCGGCCTTCTCGCTTTTTCACCTTCGGTTGACTCGGAGGGCATCCAGACGATCCCAGGACGGCCACAGGGAGGCGCAAGACAGGCCCGAGGATTCGAACAATTTTTGGGGGAGGGCGGGGGGGGCGAGGGCGCTCCCCGGCCGGCCTTGCAGGGCCCGGAGAGGGGGGCCCAGAGATGGAGAAATGCAGGAAAAGCATAAGAAAGGCAAGGTTTTGGGTCTTCTCGCCTTGTCGCTTCCGATTGGCTCTTGAAGCGTCCAGATGCCTCCAAGACGGGCCCCAGACGAGCCCCAAAGAGGCCCAAGGCTGGCGCAACAGGGCCTGGAGAGTGGGAAAAGCAGTGAAAACACAGTATAATGTTTTCGGCCTTCTCGCTTGTACACTATCGCTTGAGTCGGGGGGCGTCAAGACGACCCCAGGATGGCCACAGCAAGGCGCAAGACAGGCCCAAGGAGGCGAAATTCGTTTGGGGGGGTGCGCTGGGGTGTGGGCTCCCCGGCCCTATAAAATGTAGGCATAGGAATGAGAATACATATATATATATATATATATATTCATTCATATATTCATCTGAGGCTGGGGGGTGAGATCGCAGTGGAACGGAGACCCCCAACCGGGAAAGCGTTTCGTTTCGTTCGTGTCGTGCGTGCGGGCGAGGCGAAGCTGCGTGGGCGCGCGAGAGGACTGAAGCCGCCGTTGCTAGGGCGAAGTCGAAACAAATGATTCTCCCCCTCCCGCCCGTCCTGCGGTGGCCCGCGGTGTCCCGCGGTGTCGCGTGGTGTCCCGTGGTGTCCCGGGGTGTCCGCCGTTGCTAGGGCGAAGTCAAGACAAATGATTCTCCCCCGCCCGCCCGTCCGGCGGTGGCCCGCGGTGTCCCGCGGTGTCCCGCGGTGTCCCGTGGTGTCCCGTGGTGTCCCGTGGTGTCCCGTGGTGTCCCGTTGGGTGAGATCGATAGTGAGATCGATAGTGGGATCGATGTGGTGCCCCGAGGTGTCCCGTGGAGTCCCAAAAAGTGAGATCGATGGTGAGATCGATAGTGAGATCGACAGGTGTCCCGTGGAGTCCCGTGGTGTCCTGATGAATGAGATCGATAGTGAGATCGCTAGTGCGATCGATAGTCAGATCGGTGTGGTGCACCGAGGTGTCCCGTGGTGTCCCAAAAAAAGAAATCGATAGTGAGATCGATAGTGAGATCAACAGGTGTCCCGTGATGTCCCGTGGCGTCCCGTTGAGTGAGATTGATAGTGAGATCGATAATGAGATCGATGTGGTGTCTCGAGGTGTCCCGTGGTGTCCCCTTGAGTGAGATCGATAGAGAGATCGATAGTGAGACCGATAGTGAGATCGAGAGGTGTCCCGCGGTGTCCTGTGGTGTCCCGTGGTGTCTCGTGGTGTCCCGTGGTGTCCCGTTGAGTGAGGTCGATAGTGAGATCGACAAGTGTCCCGTGTTGTCCCGTTGAGTGGGATCGATAATGAGATCGATTGAATCAGATGTTGGTTCCATCCCCTCTTCCGCCCCCACAACCTCCTTATCACCCGAAGGGTGGTCGTATAGGTATATTCATATATCTTTATAGGGCCAGGGACGCAGGAAAAAACGCCCCCCCCCCAACAAATTTGGCCCTCCCTGGGCCTCCGGGCAACCCTTCAGACGACCTGGGAGAACCTCACGAGAGCCCGAAGCCGGCCCCAGACGGGCCAGGCGTTCCGGCGCGCTCCCGAAACGACCCCAAAGAACCCCAATACGGTCCACAACGACCCCCAAGAAGCCGTCATACCCACAAAGATCGCTCTGAAACGTCCCAAGAGGGTTCCAAGAGCACCCCCACGAGGCAAAAATCATTAATTTTCTGAGGGTCTTTGGTTAATTTTGAGGGTCTCCCTTCTTCGGCTTCCCGACGCTCCAAGACGGCGGTCTTCTGGGCGTCCGAAGCCGCCTGGGAGGCTCCAAAATCGCCCCACAACTATCCGAAAGGGCTTCCAGGCAGTCCAAGGGAGCCCCAAGACGGCAAAGCAGGGGTCCAAGATGGCCCTAGGAGAGCTTCATGACGGCCCAAGATGGCCCCGAGACACCCTCCGAACGGGAGGGTGGACCGCGGTTGGCGGCAGGGTGGACCGAGGAAGCAAGCCTGGAAAACTTTTGTGAGGCCCCCAGAGGCTCTCCAAGGAGGAATCTCCGCAAAAAGAGCTGAGGAGGATGGGGAGAATGCGCAGGGTACGGCAAGCATAAAGAAAAATAGGCATGGAGAAGGTAACAGGGAGGTATCGCAAAATTGTCGGCTTGATGACCTTCCTGCCATCCCGCCTGCATAGCAAACTTCAAGGACCAAGATGCAGTGGCGCGAAGCGCC
Organism: Prorocentrum cordatum; assembly: GCA_963575745.1. NCBI lineage: Eukaryota > Dinophyceae > Prorocentrales > Prorocentraceae > Prorocentrum > Prorocentrum cordatum. Next base: position 560,107 of record CAUYUJ010020838.1, read on the forward strand.
ACTGCAGTTTTGTATACATATATATATATATATATATATATATGTTCACGGGCGCAGCACCGCGCTGCATGCATACCCGTCTGCCCCTGGCCTAAAACTGCCAGCTAAATATCCTCACCCCCTGGACTTCAGTTGCCAGCGACAAATCATCAACTCCCTGTCCTAACACTGCCAGCGAAATATCCTCAACCCCCTGACGTGCAAAATACCATCACACCCTTCTCTTAAAGCTGCCAGCGAAATCACCCCTTGACCTAAAACTGCCAGCGAAACATCCTCGCCGCCCTGGCTTAACACTGCCAGCGAAGTATCCTCACAACCCTCAGCGAAATATCCTCCCCTGGCTTAAAACTGCTAGCGAAATATCCTCACACCCCTCGCTTGACACTGCCAGCGAAACAGCCTTACACCACTCGCTCAAAACTGCCAGCGAAGTATCAACCCCCAGCCTACTACTGCCAGCGAAATATCCTCAACCCCTGACTTAAAACTGCCAGCGAAATATCGTCACAACCCTCGAATAGAATTGCCAGCGAAATATCCTCACCCCTAGGCCTAAAGCTGCTAGCGAAATATCCTCAACTCCAGCCTTCAAACTGCTTGCGAAATATCATCACACCCCTCGCTTAAAACTGTCAGCGAAGTATCCTCACATCCTGGCTTAAAACTGCCAGCGAAATATCCTCAAACCCCTGACTTCAAACTGCCAGCGAAATATCCTCACACTCCTCCCTTAAAACTGCCAGCGAAATATCCTCACCGCCCCTGGCCTAAAACTGTTAGCGAAATATCCTCACCCCCTGGCCTAAAACTGCCAGCGCAATATCCTCAACCCCTGGCCTTAAAACTGCCAGCGAAATATCCTCACCGCCTCTGGCCTAAAACTGCTACCGAAATATCCTCACCTCCTGGATTTACAACTGCCCGCGAATGTCCTCAACCCCCTGGCCTAAAACTGCCACCGAAATATCCTCACCCTCGGAAATAAAACTGCCATCTAATGGCTTTGGTGATTCAGTTGTCAGTTCAGTCAGTCACTCAGTCTACTTCCCGAAAATCAAATTACGGGCTGCGCCCGTACAAAACCACTTCACGCGATTTCCAATTAACCCCTGAGCTTCGCAGTCTTTCCATTATATTAGCCCCTGCTCTTGCTATCACGCTGCTACTTTGCATTCTCACGGGCAGTCACGATACCAGTGGTGCGTTTGCAAGATCGCAGACCTCTTCTACACTCCCAGTCGGCAGCGGCACTTGCGCGCGCACTCCATGCAAACGTTGCTCCTCCACTTGTATTCATAATGGTGGTCACTGCGCTTCAGATGCGTGCGTTTCTCTCACTACATGCGCGTCTTTAATTGCTGCATCCGTATGCCCGGCTATGCTCCAGCAGCCCGGCGAGGTGTCGGAGGAAGAAGATGAGGAAGCAGATGAGGATCATGTGAGGGAAGATGAGGAGAGCGAGAGGATGAGGAGGAGACATCGTGGTACACTTATGTTATGGAACGTATGAAAGAGACGCATGCTGGCATAACGTCTTTAAATCACACTGGAAGCATTAAAACATACTCTATATCAGAAAATAAGCGGGCGGCAGAGAACAACAACCTGAAACAGTAACTGACGTATCGAATAAAACAGCGGCGAGGCAAAACAACGAATACAAATCAGTTGGAACGCCCCGTAAAAAGCTGGCGGCGAATCGTCTTGTAACCACTTTGGAACTATTATGGCAGGCTGCATTTCGCAACCAATTGAATAAACATACAGCGAACATAACAACAAACACGGAACTCCAATAATCATAGTGATGCAACGAGCACGCAACATATTTAGAAACAAACGGATGGAACGGCAAAACAACACAAACATACAGATCTGTCCGCATAAAGCAAGAATGCAAATCATATGATCCCCTCAAAAGAGAACTTGTTGAGTTCCCTTGAAGAGCACGCCGTGCAACGTGACTCTCCAAAGACAGATTTGCACTTCTATTAAAAAGGGCGTGCCGCGTGACGCGGAATGGCAATACTTTTCAATTCCCAACCAAGCGACACATATCAACCCGCCCGCGGGCGCAACCGCAACCGCAACTAGGCGACAGCAAAATTGCGACGGGCTCGCCGGCCAAAATCAGCTCAAAATGGTGGCGGCGGGGGAGGGGGGCGCCCAGTCAGTACTGGAATGAGCGCCGAAGAAGCCGTAGTGATGTCTTTAACGCTTCGGGGAAACATTACCAGGTTTGCAAGCGTGAGGCTTTTTGCAACCTGAACTCTTAAAATTGGCGCAGCAAGCGCCACTGGGATGACCCAGCGCCTGCCGAGGCTCTGGGCAAGTCCAACGGTGCTCGTTACCGATCTGGATGGTGCTGTTGAGTGCGGAGGGCGGCTGGCCTGATTCTCCCCCGGCTCCTCTTCCTGGCCCTCCTGCTGCGTCATTCTCTCCCTGGTCCTGGCCCTCCTCCTCCTCCTGCTCCTGCTCCTCTTCCTCCTCCTCCTCCTCCTCCTCCTCCTCCTCCTCATCTGCCTCCTGCTCATATCGGGGGCCTGGAGAAACTCGGCCGGCACTTCAAAGGCCAGGCTAGCAGGAAGCTTGAGCCTCTCAACGCCTACCTCGAGGCGCGCGGCAGAGTGTGCGAAGGCCCCCCTCCTGCCCCTCCTCCTCTCACTTCCTCCACATTCCTCCACATCCTCCACCGTCTCCTCGTCATCCTGCTCCCCGTGGGCAGCATTGGCGGCCGCTGGTGCTTCCTCATCCTCTCTTCCCATTATTCTCCATTTTATCATTCTTCCCATTCTTCTCATAATCTTCATCTTCGTCCATCCACATCCTCCTGTTCCTCCTTCTACTTCTGATCCTCATGCTACTCCTGCTCCTGCTCCTGGTCCGTCTTCTCCATTCCTTTTCCGTCTGAGTAACTCCTCCCTCTCGCACCCCGAGGCCAGTCGGAAGGGCGGGCCAGGCGTTTCGCCTGAGCCTTCCGCACCACTTATGAGCCTCAAGCTGAAAAGCCGGCACCAATTTCACAGACAGAGGGCGGGCTGCTTCCAAAATGCGGCTCTCGACTTAGCGCCGCGCACATTCGTCTCAAACATTTGCAAGAGCTTCACGGATTGAGGGCGGGTCGTTTTCAAAATGTGGCTCTCGCCGTAGTGCCGCGCAAATTCATTTTCAACATCTGCAAGAGCTTCCCGGATTGAGGGTGGCTCCTTTTCAAAATGTGGCTCTCGCCTTAGCACCGTGCACACTCTTTCTAAATCTTTGTCAACACTTCAAGGAGTGAGGGAGGCTCCTTTTCAAAATGTGGCTCTCGCCTTAGCGCCGAGGCACCACCCAGGCTCAGATTTGACCTCGCCATCCCGGGGAGCTGCGATCTGCGAAACTGCCACCATTGTCAAAGGCTGCTGGGGGGTCCAGCGGAGTGAAGCACCACCCAGACTCAGACTAGACCTCGCCATCCCTGGGGAGTTGAGAGTTGCGAAGCTGTCACCATTGTCAAAGGCTTCTGGGGGGTCCAGCGGAGCGAATCACCTCCGAGACTCATATTAGACCTCGCCGTCCCTGGGGAGCTGCGATTTGCGAAACCACCACCATTGTCAAAGGCTGCTGCGGGATCCAGCGGAGTGGGGCACCACCCAGAGTCAGCTTTGTCCTCGCCGTCTCTGGGGGGGCGCGATCCACTTTCAAAGCCTGCTGGGGGGAGCGACGGAGTGAGGCACCACCCAGATTCAGATTAGACGTCGCCATCCCTGGGGAGTTGAAATCTGCGAAACTGTCGCCATTGTCACAAGCTGCTGGGGGGCCCAGCGGAGCGAATCACCACCCGGACTCACATTAGACCTCGCCGTCCCTAGGGAGCTGCGATTTGCGAAACCGCCACCATTATCAAAGGCTGCTGGGGGGTCCAGCGGAGTGAAGCACCACCCAGACTCAGACTAGACCTTGCCATCCCTGGGGGGGCCGCAATATGCAAAACGGTCGCCACATTCGAAGCCTGCCGGGGGGTGCAGCGGAGTGAGGCACCACCCAGACTCAGATTAGACGTCGCCATCCCTGGGGAGTTGCGATCTGCGAGACTGTCATCATTATCAAAGGCTGCTGGGGGGTCCGACGGAACGAATCACCACCCAGACTCATATTAGACCTCGCCGTCCCTGGGAGACCTGCGACACTGTCGCCACTTTCGAAGGCTGCTGGGGGGTACAGCGGGATGGGGCACCACCCACACGCAAATTACACCTCGCCATATCTGGGGTGGTTGCAATCTGCAAGACGGTCGCCACAGTCGAAGCCTCCTGGGGTGGTCAGCGGACTGAAGCACCACCCAGACTCAGATTAGGGGGTTGCGATACGCGAACATGTTGTCACTTTCGAAGGCTGCTGGTGTCAGCGAAATGGGGTACCACCCAGACGCAAATTAGACCTCGCCACCCCTGCTGGGAGGCTGCAGTCTGCGAAACTGTCACCACATTCGAGGTCTGCTGGGGTGGTCAGCGGAGTGAGGCACCACCCAGACTCATATTAAACATCGCCATACGGGGGGGGGACTGGACTGCGATTTGCGAAACCGTCGACGCGTTCGAGGAATGCTTGTGGGGGTTCAGCACAGTGAGGCACCACCCAGACTCAGATTTGTCCTCGCCATCCCTGGGGGGGGGGGGCGCGATCCACTTTCGGAGCCTGCTGGGGGGAGCAGCGGAATGAGGCACCACCCAGACTCAAATTAGACCAATATGTAAAACGGTCGCCACATTCGAAACCAGCTGCGACCCCGCTGGGGCACCACCCAGACTCAGATTAGACCTCGCCATCCGTGGGGAATTGAGATCTGCGAAACAATCGCCACATTCGAAGCCTGCTGGGGGGTCCAACGGGGCGCTGCCGCAGGCCGCCCGCAGAAGACCTGGCGGCACGCCTTCGAGCGCTTAGCTCCCACACGGAAAAGCTCAAGAAGGAAGCAGGGAAGCTGGCGGGCGAGCTAGGCCTCGCTCGCTTCTTGCACTGATTACACGTAGTTGTTATCATGTGGTCGAGCGCCGTGGCGACCTGGCGCAGGCAGCGCTGCATTTTTAGCGTGCTACCGACAACAAAAAAAACAGCACTCTTCGGCTTCCGCGTCACATTCGTCGTCGTCCTCTGCCCCCTGCCACCTTCCCTCTGCTGCTGCCGCGCTGGCGGTTCGGCCCCCCGCGCGTCCTTCTCCTGCCTTTCGTTCCCGCCACCATGTCCTTCTCAAGCCTGGGCCCTCGCTCCTCGTCTTTCTGATGTTGCCCTATGAATCGCGCCACGTGATCGCATCCCATCTTGCTTGCACAACATGAAACCGCGCCTGCCCTGTCATTGTCCTGGCAAGCTTGGGGCAATTCCTCTTGTCACTTGATGCAGATGGGCTGGGTACGTCACAAGGTAACGTTTTGGAGCGATTCCGGACTGTCAGGGCACAGTATGTGCGTTGATTCTCGGTGTTGAAATCATAGGAATGGTGCGCTGGCGTGGTTCAGGTTCGTCAAGGCGCAACAGTCAGGTTGATTCGTGGCGTTGAATTCCTGAGAATGGTGTTTCGGCGCGCTTCGGGATGTTCGCACGGTTGTCCGCCAACGGAGCACTTCCCTCAGTAGAAGTGAATCTTTGTAGGGACCTATGAGGAAGGAGCTTGGAAAGAGTGTGTATTCCAACATCGTTGTTGAGTCTTGGGTTCGCACTAGTCATCCTCCTCCTCCTCCTCCTCCTCCTCCTCCTCCTCCTCCTCCTCCTCCTCCTCCTCCTCCTCCCCCCTCCTCGATCCCCTTTTTTTCCTTTTCCTATTTCTGCTCCTCCTCCATCCTCCTCGTTCTCCTCCTCCTCTTCCTCCTCCTCCTGCTCCCCCTCCTTCCTCCTTACACCGTCCTTCCCCCCTTCTTCCTCATCCTTCTCGTTCTCTCATCCTCCTCTTCCTGTTCCCCCTCTTCCTCCTCCTCCATCCTCCTCCCTCCAGCATCAGTCGCCGTGGCAGCCCAAGGAGTACCACTTCGAGCGCTGCTTACGTGCAGCGACGGCCGCTCAGGCGCGGGCGACCAAGCGGCGAGGGCACCAACTTCGTGCGGCAACTCATGGTAGCCTCCCGTACCACGTACCATCTTGAGGGAACTTGCGAATCGACGCGAACCGACGCTAAGCCGACGCTAAATCGACGCGAATCATCGCCACATCGGGGTTGTCTCGTCGATTACCAGACGCTAGCGCACGCTAGTGTATTCAAAATGCGGAATTACAAGGACGCGCAAGTCTACCATTCTTTGCAACCGAATCCAACTCTTGCCGCACCCCCGATCCTACCTCGCGCAGGCGGCACTCGCAGGCCCAAGCTCGCGCGCTCGTGGGACTCGGCGCTGGTCCGCGGGCCGACGGACCGCGGGCGTGCGACGCCTGCGCAGGGCCGAGAACGAGTGCGCGGTCATCCGCTGCCAAGAGATCGATCTTTGCTTGTCGGCGACAGCCCCACTTTTCCCTTGGGGGGAGGGGAGGGCGGTGCCGGTCGATGGCCTCATCTTGTCGTTCTGGGCAACCCCGCGCACGCCCGCGCGCACCAGCACTGCGCACCTGTTTGAACCTGCGCATCCGACAAGGTCAGGTTCTCGGGGGGGGCGAGGGGGGGGGCCAGGCGGGCCTGATACAGTCGGGGCGTTGACCAAAGGAACCCTAAATAAGGAACGAGGCCCCTTTTTCCAGAAGTTAAACTTCGATTTCCCATCGAAAACATAAGGAAAACCTGAGGCAAGCTGTGAAACAATCAAGGAACACCGAGCCCCTCCCCAACGAAAAGGGTTCCTTCTTCAGCGCCTCGAATGTACTGCGCACCTGTTTGAACCTGCGCATCCGACAAGGTCAGGTTCTCGGGGGGGCGAGGGGGGGCCAGGCGGGCCTGATAACCCGGGTGATCGCCAGACCATAAACGAAAGTCTCCAGGAGGCGGGAGGTGAACTGCAGGGGGCCTTCGTGAGCAGGGAGCCGTCGTGAGCCAGGGAGACCGAGCTCCCCAGCCAGAGACAGAGGACAGAGTAGGGAAGAGCGGTGGCGGAAAGACAAGGCAAGACACGCGTGTCCGCCGGCAGCCGGGTCTTTTAGAAACGGCGTGGGCGGGCCGGGGCCCGTTCAGATGTGCGCCTGCGCGAGGTAGTGTTTCTCCCAGCTGTTCCACAATATCCGGTCGTCAGCGAGATCCAACCACGTCGCGGTATTGTCTCCAGTGGTAGATCGTGCAAACTGATACGTCGTCGTGCCACCTCTTTCGCTGCCTTGCCTGTCTGCGTATCGCTCGTCTGGTGTCGTGGACGTCGGGTTCCCACGCTGCAGCAAGTTTGGTCCATCTGTGGTGGTGTTGCTCTGCGATTTGCCCTGCCCGTCGCCATTTGCGCTTTTGGTAAAGGGTCGTCCAGTCGTCTACCTTGAAGCGTTTTGCTAATTCTTCAGCTGTGTGGGTAGCTCCGCGAATGTAATCCTCCCACGGTTCTAGGACGGAGCCGTCTTCGACGACTTCGCGGTGAGGTTGTACTCTGGCGTCGTTGCTGCTCGTGCTGTCGCTTGAGCTCGTGCTGCCGTCGCGCTGACCTAGGTCGGAGTTTGTGTCGTTACCGGTGTCGGTGCTGCGCGTTGCTGGTGCTCGGCGCCTGGGCGTGTTCACAATGAGTCGCAGCATGCGTCGTTGGTGCGTCGCAGTGTCAAAAGCATCTCCTGGGTGAGGGTCCACGAAGTGCAACCCTACAACACGCTTGGCATCACCGTGCCATTGAATAGCCTCCTCCTCCTCTTTCTGCCGCTCCACCACTCGTCCTCCCCCACATCCGCTTCCATCTCCTCGCTCCCCGAGATTCCCTCCCTCCTATCCTCCCGCGCCTTTCGGGAGCCCGTGGAGGCCCGGGAAGGGCCAGGGACCTCCCGAACTTTCGAAGACTTCCGAAAACCACGCGAACGACCAACATATGCAAAGCCTCAAGGACCAAGGTGCGTGGCGCGAAGCGCCAATGCAGTCCTGTATATATATATATATATATATACTGCTACGCACCAGTAGGCCACTCTACACGGGCGACCAGAGCAGACGTGGGCAGAAGGGCCATGCAGCGCACGAAGCGCAACAGATAACTCTTTAGCCAGAGGGTTCCACTCAAGAACGTCGCTTCTGCTGTGGCGGCGCCACAATACAAGAGAATAGCCTGAATCATCGAGATAATCAACATAGATAGATGTGTGTGTAGCTATGTATCCGGGACTGCTGGCCTGGGCCCGGGCCCTCCCGTGCGGAAGCGGGCCCGGAGCAATGGCGGGAGGAGGCAGCACGGAGGCGAGCGGCAGGTCAGTGGGGTTCGAGGCCCAGGCCTCCGACGGCGCGACGCTCGGAATGCCAGCGGGCTGTCGTTAAAATTGGGCTTCGTGAGGCCCGCTTGGGACCCGCAGGAGGAGGTGCAGAACTCCAGGGCCACTGCGTAGTACAGTCGGGGCGTTGACCTAGGGAACCCTAAACAAGGAGCGAGGCCCCTTTTTTCCACAAGTTAACCTTCGATTTCCTGTCGAAAACATAAGGAAAACCTGAGGCAAGCTGTGAAACACTTAAGGAACGCGGAGCCCCTCCCCAACCAAAACGGTTCCTTCTTCAGGGCCCCGACTGTATGTGGGGCGGGGAGGGGGGAAGCAGCGAGCGTCGCCATCGAGCAGTGAGCCACGTCAGGAAGATGTGAACAGAAGCTGCCTGCTTTTAACAGCAGGAGGCCCGCTTCGGGCCTCGAGGAGGGGAGTCAGATCAGAGTTCCAGGGGCCTTGTGTACATGGGACGGGGAGGGGGGAAGCAGTGAGGAACGCAGTCAAGCCAGAGTCACATCAGTAACGCGTGAACAAACAGCCCACCGTGGCAGGGATCTCCTGGAACTCTCTGGGTGCTGTACTGGCTGGTCTTTTGTAGCCGCTTGAAGCCATCCTGGGACGCCTCACAGGTCTCTTAGGGCCTGTTGTGGCCGTCTTAGGGGCCTCGCTGTTTGGGGGTCTCTGCGGCCATCTTATGCTTCCCTAGGCCGTCTGAGGAAATCTTCTGGGGCCATCTTGGGCCGCTCGTGGGCTAGGAAGGCGCAAGCTTCCCGGGATCTCTTCCCAAAGGACGGCTCCACGGAAGGCTCGGGCCGACACGCGCGACCCCCCCCCAGACTAAGGGGCCCAACTGGGAAGGGAGGGGCACGGGCCGGGCAACACGAGGGGGGAGATGGAGGGCGATCGGCTGTGACCCTGGGCAACACTGACCCGTGGTGCGCGTCATTCCCGGCCGTTGGCGTACGGTGCGACCCGTGGCGGCCTGCGCGCCTGGGCTTGGACCTGCAGCGCCCCCCCGAAAGCCGCGCAGCACAGGCCACTCCGGCGACGCACAGCCGGGGGCGAGGAGCGGCGAGGGAAGCTGAACGAATGGAAACATCGAGCAGGCGGGGGTTTGCCAGGGGAGGGGGGCATCCCCCCTGCAGCCCCCGCCCCGCCCCCCCCCCCCCCCCCCAGACCCCCGACATCATGATTTTTTCATGGCGTCGACCCCCGAAGTCTCGACCCATTCCCGGGAACCGGTTTTTCGTCCTGAGTCGTTTTTTGACGGTCCCGAGGGCCGGCAAGGGCCCCCAGAGGCCAAAAATGATGAAAAACCTCCCGTCGTGATTTTTTCATGACGTCGAGGGGGTCTGGGCCCCGCGCGCCGCGGTTTTTCCTGTCCGCCGCGCGGGGGTCCACTCCCGGCTCCGCCGGCGCCGGTCGCTGGGCCGGCGATGGCGGCCACCGGCCAGGCGCCGAGGCAGGCCCAGGCGGCCTGGTCGCCGAGCGGGGAGGTCCAGAGAGGGCAGGGGGGGGGGGGAAGGGAGGAGGCGCCTTCTCTGAAGGGGCCCCAGGACACCCAAATAAATACACACAAATAAAAATATGCCCCATATTTTCTGGGTTTCCCATATTTTCCCATATTTTCTGGGGAATCGAGGATTAATTGTGTCTGTGTGTTTTTTCCTCTCCTGATTCTCACATGCACGTGTCGCCCAAACCGACCTGGCCGACTCTTCGCTGAATCATCTCTGGGCTTCGGACGCTGCCCTGAGGCTGTGCAGACGGAAACGAAGGGCGGAGCGGGCAGGGAGGGAGGGAGGGAAGGGAAAGGGAGGGAGGGAGGAAGGGAGGGAGGAAGGGAAAGGGAGAAGGTGAAGGTGGGCAGGGGGAAGAGGGGGAGAGAAGGGGGGCGTGGGGGAAGAAGGCGAAGTCGGCGGGGACCAAGGCTGCGATCCCCGGACTCCCAGGCCCCAGGGCCGCCGAGGGGGGGAGGGAGGGAGGGAGGGCGGGGAGGAGAGGAGGGGGGGGCGGAAGGGCCGAGGCAGGGGAGGAGAGAGAGAGAGAGGGGGGCACACGGAAGGACGGAAGGCAGGTGGGAGCACGGGTGAGCCGGGCGGAAGGACGAGCAAGGAGGCGGAAGGGAGGATTGACGAGCGGCTGGAGGATGGAGGCGGGAGCAGCGGGTGGAGGGAGGATGAAGCAATCAGGGAGGGGGAAGGAGAAGGAGAGGGAGAAGAAGAGACGGGAGAGGTTGCAGGGCGGAGGGAGGTGGAGCGGGCGGAGGGAGGAGCAGGGAGGCGGCAGGGAGAAGGCATGAAGTGACGGTGGAGGATGGAAGGGAAGAGAAGGTAGATGATGGAGGAGCGAGGAGCGGGGGAAGGGGGAGAAATGTAAAGATGTCGAGATGGCGCCGATGTGTTAGCGCTCGGGCAGCTGAGTGTGCACGCGCAGAAGCATTGACACAGATGGGGCCATGCCCGTGTGGCCGGCGGCTGGCGTTCGGCCAGCCAAGCGAACCCACACAGAGGCATTGACACCGATGGGGCCTTGCCTTGGTGGCCAGCGGCTGGAAACGGCTGGTGCGCGAGGGGAGGAGAGAGGGACGGAAGGAGGGAGAGGAGGACGAGGAGAGAGGTGGATGAGGAGGCGGAGGAAGAGATCGAGGAGGATGACAAGGATAATGATCACGCGGGCGAGGAACCGGAGGTGGAGGCGGAGAAGGAGGAAAGAGGACGAGGAGGAGGACGACAGCGAGGAGGAGCAGGAACGGGAGGAGAGGGCGGGGCGCGCGGAGCTGGTCGGGCGCGCGGTGGCGCCCGGCGGATGGCCGCCTCAGACGCCCTCGCTCCTGCCGCCCAGCAGACCACTGAAGGGCGACCGCTTCAGCGCTGCGCTCCTGAGGCTCCTGCTGCTCCTCTGCTTTCCCTGCTCCGCCTCCTCCTCCTCCTCCTCCTCCTCCTCCTCCTCCTCTTCCTCCTCCTCCTCCTCCTCCTCCTCCTCTTTCTTCTCCTCTCCCTTCTTCTGGTCCTCCTGATCCTCCTGCTCCTCTGGATCCTCCTCCTCCTCCTCCTCCTCCTCCTCCTCCTCCTCCTCCTGCTCCTGCTCCTGCTCCTCTCCTCCTCTCCTCCTCCTCCTCCTCCTCCTCCTCCTCCTCCTCCTCCTCCTCCTGTTCTGTTCCATGGCCATAGGGGGATGATACGCAGGCTGCATCATAAATTCACGAACGTGCTCATCACCTGCCACTATAGTCCTGTCCGTACTCCCCGATGGCGTGGGCGTCGAGGTACGTGTCCAGGGGACAAAAGAAACTCGCAAGCTCGGGGTCGAGAGGGGGATGGTGGGTCACAACAGCAGTGTCCACGACGCGGACCTCACCCCCCTCTCTCAGCTTCTGACGACACGCGTTGGCAACATGCCGAGCTAGGAAAGTACACAGCTCAGCTGGGTACTGTTTGGCCTGCTGTGTGTTCCAGCGGCCATGTTCACTTTTGCCCTGCACGATGTCGTGTGCTGCTGTTTGGCAACATCGGCCTCGGCGAAGCATCTGGTTGATTTCATGTCCGAGACTAGGAAGATCTGTCGTCAGAAGCTGGGTCGGTTTCGTCGTCTGCACACCGAAGGAACATTGGTCTAACCACACCAGATCGACACTAAACCCTCGATCTTTGAGAGCTCGCATGTGCATAGTTTCTTTCCGAAACCATGAGCTCGGAGCCTCGGGGTTCAAAGGGACTGCAAGATGCTCCAACACTCCACAGACACCTGTGGCAAGACTGACATGCATGAAACACAGGGCAATTCGTTATAGATCATTAGCTGTAACAACATGTCGCCATTCTTTTGCGGTGGCCAATGGTCGTCCCCAGAGATACTGTAAAGATCGGAGTGGCCTCGCTGTCGGGCCCTCTGGGACTTCCACGTATCGAACTGCCGACCATGTCTCGCGCGGTGGTCCAACTATAACACCGACGGCACGGGCTTCAAAAAACAAAACTGTCAGTTTCTCGCGTGCTTTCGGCGATCTAAAATCGCCGTTCACTGGGCCATTGACTGCATCAATGGAAAGTACAACGACAGGGCCTACATCGAGGCCTGACTTCTGGAACGCTTCGAAACAGTCCTGGACATCCTCACGCCGCCTCTGTCCACCGAAAAGGTGAAGCACGTAGCGGGTCTCGCTGGGCTCCAGACGGCGCGGGCTCTCAGGAGGCAGGGTGCGCCGCTGGGGCGCTGAAACTCTTCAACTCTAAAATCGGGAGGAGGAGGCGGAGGAGGAGGAGGAGGCCCCCCAATCCCAGCGGCCCGCGAGAGCCTCTCCCCAGGGACGGATCCAACAGGAACCTCGGCCTCAGTCGCCCTCGAGCCCCGAACCTTGAGCGCCGCCGCGTGGTTCCTATCTCTCAGTACGAAGCGCTTCATACAGATCATCAGGCATGGGTTCGTCGGCTCGGCACAAAATCTCGAAGCAACCGGCGCCAGCGGACCTCAGGCGTCGCAACAACCTGGGCCTGTTGCGGAAATCTTTACAGCACACTCGGTACTCATAATTACCAGCCCACCTCCCAGCGCGGCCATTGTGTCTTAGTCACATGACCTTGCATGGCCCCAGGGTGAAGCACACATAGACGCACGTCTCACAGACATACCGCTGCTCTCGGGGCGCCTCGAGGGTAGCGTCGGGGGGTGGGATGGCGGCAGCCTTACTGGTATTATGCAAATATCTTCTCCATTTTTCCAGACGCAGCTGGTCGGTGTGCCACCTCTTGTACGCCTGTGCAACCCTACGAACTATCTTCTTCCATTGGATTGGGTTCTCGGCTGCGCGGAACAACAGCTCCTACCCTAAGATTTTGTTGCAGCAAGCTCCATGTCAAGGAGCTGCCGAAGCTGGGGGGAGGTCATCAATCTAGAAACATATCTCAATCTCATGAGGCGGGGCACGTCCGGAACGGGAATCCGATCGGTGTCGAGCAAAATCTGCTCGCTGGCCACGTGGGGTTGATCTGGGCGTCCTAAACGAACGCCCAAGACATTCCGAAAAGGGGGCCATATGCACGGCTATCATCGCTTCAGCTTCCGTCTTCGAAGGCTCCCCCCAGACATGCCCGTTGTAAAGCAGTCGGGAAGTACAAAGGGAATCGACGTACTTGAACTTGGTTCTCAGGCTGAGCCTTTTGGCCTTCAAGACAGTGCGGCGCAGGGGGCCAACTCCAGCCTTCTGTTGGGTCCTCCGATGGGCCAGCTCTGAGCCCAACCCCCCATTCTGGGTCACTATCTTTCCGAGGTGTTTGTAAATGCGCTGGAGAAAAAGCTCGTCGCCGTCAAGGGTTTCATAAAGGGGGTTGGCAGTCGGAAAGAGATCAGCACGGATCCTTCTTGATCCCTCTCCTCGGGGTTGGACGAGGAGAGCGGACTTGCCATTCTTGAAATTTACTGTCATCCCGTACCTAGCGCTGGCCTCGCTGATGATGGCAACTGTGGTCGAGATCATCTCGTGAAGGTCCTTGGCCCTGCGCACAACTGCCATGACTCCGAGGTCGCCCACAAACGTGCTGTCGGCCAGGCAGCCGATGTCCACGTCACCAGGGAGCGAAACACATGTGTTTTCGGTGCTTCAAGTTTGAGAAGATACCCATGGAGGTCAAGCTCAACTCGAACTTTCTTGACAACAGACACGAACAAAAGGTTGAAAACAAGGCGACTCCCCGAAGTCGTCCTGACCGCTCCCTGGGACCCTTTGGTTTTGAACCAAGTGCTCGCGTGGGTATCGGCAAGCACCCTCAAGAGGTGATCGTTGTCCAGTCCTTCGAGGATAGCTAGTTAAGCTATCGTATGCTCCAGGCTAGGAATCAAAGCTTCGGGGATCTCGGCGGCGTCGATGGCGTCAGCCAGGTCAACAAGATCATTCCAATGTGGCATCGCCAGTGCACGAATGACCATGTAAAAAAGCCGACTTCAAATCAACGGGCGCAATGAGGGGCGAGAGGCTCCTCTGTCTCGTCACTTCAACAAAAGTTCGGACCATGTGGGTGGCCATGTCGGTGCCTCTCCCAGGACCCCCCCCCCATTTGGGTCTCCAAAAGAAGACTGGCCACCAACTTTTGGACCTGGCCTCGCACGCGCTTGTAGCGATGCTTCGCGACATTGTTCATCAAACGTATTTCTCGGTAGCTCGCGTGCTCCGCGGCCGCCCCAGAATTTGCGTAGAGGTCGCGGGCCCGCCCCCCCTTGAAGGCCCACGGTTCCCGGGCGTGCAACGCAGACTTGAGCGCAACCGGATGGAGCAACCGAGCCGTTTCATCAGGAGCGCATCGGAGCTCCTCGATCATCCCATCTGGGCCCCCGCTTTGCCCTTACTCGCCTTGGCGAAGGAAAACCTCAGCTCGTCTCTTGGCACCAGATTTTCAACAGGGCGTTCCAGGCAGGGTTCCGAACGGCGGTTATCTGGACTGAACCTCGCGCACACCTGGGGCGGGGTCAGAGTCGCGCCTCCCTCGATGGTGGCAAAGTAGTCTTGAACAGACCTGGCAACTTCCATCCTGGGTTGTTGGGGAACGCCGTCATGGCCGTTCCGAATCGGCAGGGCTCCCGTCGCGAGCTTCATCGTGAGTCCTCCGAAAGCCTGCAGGGCGTTGGCAAGTCGGGCCTCTCGGTGCGGATTGCAGTCCTCGACGGCGTCTGCCATCTCGTTGGACGCACTTTCAATCAGTGCTGCACGATCTAAATCCAATTTTTCTCGCAAGATACCAGCAGTGGGACGAGAGAA
Organism: Prorocentrum cordatum; assembly: GCA_963575745.1. NCBI lineage: Eukaryota > Dinophyceae > Prorocentrales > Prorocentraceae > Prorocentrum > Prorocentrum cordatum. Next base: position 575,195 of record CAUYUJ010020838.1, read on the forward strand.
GGACGCGAGGGCCTGCACCCAGGCATCCAAATCGCAAACTTCCAAAAACGCCCACGCCGCAAGTTTGAGCTCCTAAACCTGAGCTTCAAAGGCTTGCCACCAATCATAGGCCTCGCCTTCAACCTGGAAGCCCACTGGGGGACAAGGGGACAACATCATGTTGGCCCAATTGTAAAGAGCCTGTGCCTTCCTGTCCTTGGGGGTTCTCAAAATCGCCTTGTTCTTTCTCCTCCACCCAATAACGTGCATGGTGATGGGGGTCAGTGAAAGGTTTCCGAGGGAAGGTCTTTTGAATCGGGAATGCCGCCGAGGCGGCCTGTAAAATCTGTTCATGCACATGACTGCACTGCACGTTGGCATCGGCCGTCCAGGCCATGAGCGGGGTAGCGCACAGCATGGTCTTGAAAATCGCAACCCTGTGAGCGTCGCCTGTGAGATGCCTGCTAAAATTTGGCTGACGTCGCTCATTGGCCTTCTGGTCGCCTGGGCTCTGACTTGGAGCCTCTGCCGCGGGGTCGTCTTCGCCAGATTTCGGGGCGGGCCCGCCGCGGCTACTCGCGGCGTCGTGGATGTCCCACGCCAGCCCGAGCACGCAGGGGAGATGATCGCTTTGATCAGTCAGTTCGTCAACATCGCCCAACACTTGTTCGTAAGTGATGGCTGAGGCGAGCTGCGGGCGAACGCAAATGTAGTCGAGTCGATGATGGGCGCCATTCTCGATGAAAGTGCACCCTTCGTTGCCGTCAGGACGGGCCCAGGACACCTCATTGAAGGTAGATGGTGCGACGAGGCTGGTCTCGCACAAAAACTGATGCAAGCAAGTACCTGGCGCGTGCTCAGATCCGGCCGAACCCCCCGAGCCTACTGAGCTAGAAGTCACGCTTCCTAGTCTGGCATTGGTATCAGCAGCAATTCTGTCCACCCCTGTCCTGAATGCAATAGCTGTTGTCTCCTCCCACCATCGTTGCACTGCGCCCGCGTCAATCAGCCGACCCTGAACATTTCGATATGGGGCGTGAATCACCATGAAGTTGACATGTAGGCCTGGCGCACGAACTCGCACTACGATCCTGCGAGTGTCAGCGTGCTCCACTAGGAAGTGACCTCGTTGAAAGTGTATATATATATATATATCATTTGTGCGTCATGCATGGGAGGACAGTCGAACAAAAAAAAAAACGCCTCGACCCCAATTTGTTGTTTTACCATCTCCCCCTGACGCAAGGATGCGATGCCCATCGGCGTTCCGAGACCCCGCAAGGGGTCCGAGCTTCTTGGGCCCCAACGACCATAGCCCCTTGATCATGCAACTGCTTTCGCACGATCTTAGCGCTGTACCGACGTCGGGCCCTCTTGGGGTTTTCGACCATCGAGGTGGCGTTGAATGAGGCAATCGTGAGGGGCGCATCTCCAAGCATCGCGGGCGGGGGTTCCGACCCACCGCGGAAGGCATCTGCCGGGAGGAAATCCTTGGGGTCAGTCGTCATGGGCCCTGACGGGGGTCACAAAACTAACTTGGCCCTCTTCGCAAACGACAGAGGGGCACGCGTGGCGGTCATCCTCATCATGCGACAACCACGACCAGACATCGCCTATCGCAGGGGTCAAGCGACTCGCCCGATCGGGATCGTGCAATTCAGTGGCAACTCGCTCTCGCTTCGAAAGGCCGTCAACCAGCTCATTCCACGGGTGGGCTTGGTGAGACGGCACGTGCTTAAAACTAACTCCATGCTTGGCCTGCACCACCTGGGTCGAAACTCGGAGGAGGGCGCCTAACTCTGGATGGGCATCGGATCGAGCAGTCCCCTTGGCAATCTGGATAGCTGACGCCGAGTCCGATTCAATTGTGTAGCTCTCGGCGAGGCCTGGCTGCTGGAAGCCGATCCACAAGAGGGCCCAAAATATGGCTCCCATCTCTGGGGACGCGCTGCTAAGCTTGCGGACGCCAAGAGGAACCCCCACGGATGTAAACAACTTCCCTGTTTGAACACCCAAGAAGAGGATTGTTCCTGCTCTGTCCCTGGCGATGGCGGCCACTGCCCAGGCCGCCGTACTAGGATTCTTTTCGTCGAGTGACCCGTCGACGAAGACGCTGGCGCGCCCGTGCATGTGCTGGGCGACTGGGCACATGTCGAGGCCCAGCTTGGCGTGTGCGTGGGGGCCGGTCTGGTCGACCTCCGTCATGAGGGGGGCGGTGCATCCGTCGCTCTGAAGGCGCGTGAGTATGTTGCCTTCGGGTCCTAACTTGCACTCGATGCTATTGACAGGATCATCGCCCACGATCGGCACGACGATCGGGATTCTAGAGTCGAGGTCGAGCACGACAGGGCAGGGCGAGTCTTCACCTGACCACGACAGTTCGGGGCCCCGCGAGCCGCAACCCCCACGGGAAGAGGGGGGGGCGGAGAGAGGGAACGGGCACATACAGAACGGACGGGCACAGACATGTGGCCTCTTCCTTCCACCAGACCGTTGATCGATCGGGGGTGGCGGAGGTGACTCGCTAGAGTCTATATACATTGTTAAGCTGGCCTGTCTACCCACATCAGGCACTCGCTCAAAGGCTGACTCACTCGGTGAATGGCTCAAACTGGCTTCCACTCCTCGTAATCGTCTGTGTGAACCTCCGCGGTGCCGCTCATCTCCCCGTCGCTCGGCACCTTGATGGTGGTTGCTTTGCTGTTCTGGACGCTGCTCATCTGGCTGGCCATCTCTGTCAGTGTCGCTCGACGACGATGACCTCCGAAGGGGGCGAGGGCGCGGTCTGTGGTCTTCTGCTTGCCTTTGTCGTTGATCGGCTTCTTCGCTGACGTAGGAGTCCTCGACATCCTTGTACTTGGGCCGCGCGATGATGTTGGGCGCCGCCGCTGCTCTGTCGGTGGGCCCAGGGAGAAGGCCTGCTCTGAGCTGCTCGTACTTGGAAGCCCGATCCTGCACGCATGGTCCCCTCCTTGGGCTCCTCGGCGTCGAACTTACCCCTGAGGGGGAGTAACTCTGCGGCTGCATCGGTTCCGTCGGCGTCAGCACTGTAGACGGGGATGATCCTGCCACTTCCGTTGGTGCGCAGGGCGATGCTGGGGTCGATGGCGCCGGCGATGCTGGTGCTGCCGTCGTTGTTGGCATTATCAACGGCTGCGGGTTTGTCATCATCATCCTCTGCTGCATCATGAACTGCATCTGCTGCATCTGCTGATATACTGGTTGCATGTGGGCCTCGATGTGTCTCTGCATGATCTGCTGGGGATCGACTGTGGGCTGGCCTGCCGACGAATGAACTGGCGACGGCTGACCTGGCGGAATGGGCGACTGGGACTCTAAGAAAGTGACGATGCCCTCCGTCTGTTTGCCCTGGTCGAGCTGCATGTCGAGGCCCATCTGCGTTGCTGCATCTTCTTCGGCCTGCTGGGATTCTTGAATCATGACACGGGTCTCGCTCTTCGTGCGGCGGAGCGCCTCTAGCTGGTCATGGAGGTTGTCTCGAATGGCGATCTTCTTGTCCAGCATCTCTTGCTGTGCGTCCACCGGCTTGTTGGCTGTGTCGACCCTCAACATCGCCACGGCAATCGTTGTCTCTGTCCATGCGCTCTGCTGCTCTAATGATTTCTCTGATATGAGCATCCTGCGCAAGATGGCTATCTGCTGGGTGATATCGTCGATGGGCTCCTTCATGGCCCAGGCGATCTTGTTTCACTGCTGCAATAGGTTCAATTTCGATCTCACTTCCTTGTAATATATTCGCTTCTCGCTCTCGTCGGCCTTGGCAGAAAGGGGCTTGTAATCTGGGTGCGACTGAGCCTCCACAGGTGTTGCCATCCTCACGAATGGCGGGCCCTTGATATCGTTCTCTTCCCCTTCCCATGGCCGGCTGTCTGCTGCGTTCGACTTCTGGCTGTTGGAACGTTGGCGACGCTTGCTGGTCTGAGCCGTGTCCGACATACTCTGCGACGCCTTCCAATGCGTTCCGCATTTGATGCAATTCATCTGCTTGAGCCAGTTCTGCTGTCCGCATTTGCACGTCCATGTCGCTGCCCATCGCGCCGTCTGAGTGGGCGCCCTTTTGTTGGACTGCCCGGACTGGGATAAAACAAAACAAACTGGAAGTGGCCGAAATGACTGCGGCACATTCCCTTGGACAAGTGAATGTCCCTTCGAGGGGTGGATCGCGCGAGAAATAGAATATGGCTCGGGGGCCTTGGTCCCCTGAACCACCTCGAGAATGGTTTACTTGAGCCAAACATGGCTTGAGCCAAGATGGCTACGGTCCTCCTCCTCCTCCTCCTCCTCCTCCTCCTCCTCCTCCCCCTCCCCCTCGCCGTCCTCGTCGCCCTCGCCGTCTTCATCGTCCTCGTCGACGTCGTCGCCACCTTCGTCGTCGTCTGAATTGCTCGATGTCAGCGCCAGGCTCTCTCAGCCCCTAGAGACGTGCGGGCTCCCTCTCCCTTTCTTCGCCACTTGTCTCTACTTTCTCTCCCGCTGCCCCGCTGGGGGCTCAAGACTTTCTGGGTCAAGCGTCAAGCCTGGGGTCGGCCTCATCTGGCAAGGCCGCGAACTCTGGAGGCCCACTCCTAGGGCCGCGGGTCCCAGAAGGGTGCCTCCGGGGCCCGAAGGTGCACCTTTCTCCCCCCCCCCCGCCTCATGCATCGCCCCCCCCCCAGGAGGCGACGCCCAGCACTCCCGAGGCCCGCCGGGACTCCGGGGGCCCCCCCAAAGAAGCCGCCGCGCGCCGCCGCGCGGGGCAGCGCGGCCCGCGGCCCCCGCCGGGCGCCCGGGCAGACGGCCGCCGCCCCCTGGGCGGAGGAGCGCCCGCCCGCCGCGCGGCGATGCTGCCCGCGCCGCGGGGGGCCCCCGGCTGCGCGCGCACCTCGCCGCACCTCTGCAGGTGCTCCGCGCGCTGGCGCGTGGCTGCCTGTGCTGACGCGCTCGCGCCGCGCTGGCGCGGGGGCTCCTGGGGCGAGCGGGTGGGCCGTCGGATTCGGCACGACCGCGCTCGAAGGCCCGGCCTCAAGGCTGGCGAACGCGCGGGCGGCCTCCGGCCCCAACAGCCTGCCGCCAGCGATCGGGCTCGCGCCCGGCGGCGCCCCGCTGGGCTACAGGCTTCGAGCCTGCCCGGCCTCGGCACCACGGGGGGCGCAGTATACAGGTGCTACTCGCTCACGCACGACGACTCGGATACCCCCGTGGACTGACGAGGGGCCTGGCGAGCTCGGGCCCGCCGCCAGCGGGGGCCCCCCGCCCGGCGAGCCTCCCGAGCCGCCGGCCCCAACGAGCGCATGCCCCACGCCATTGGGCGGCTCCGTCGGGACGACGACAAGGCGGCCCAGAAGTGGGCGCTGGCCTCGATCAGGCGGTCGGAGGAGCTGAACGCCAAACCGGCGAAGGCGCGCGACGTCCTCGCGGTGGAGGCGTGCGGCGCGCTCCTGGGGAGGGGGCTCTTCCACCGGGCTGCGCTGCGTGCGAGCGCGCCAAGCACCCCGTGCAGGCCGTGCACTTCCCGACAACCGTCTCGAGCAGGAGGTGGCCTCGTTCGGCTGGGCGGGCAAGGATCGCGTGGCACTCCTGGCCTGGGCACCCTCGCGATCGGTGGCCGACGCCCTCCGCTGCCGTGGAAAAAAGATTTCGATGCCTGCGCGGTGCCCGCCGACGTGAAGCTGGAGCCCCGCCCTCGGCGCCCTCTGGCGTGCTCGGCGTGGGTCAAGCAGGCGGGCTCGTCTACAGAGGGGGGCGCGAACGCGAACGGCTGAGGACGACGACGCGGCGTTCCCGGTCGCCCACGCGCACGGCCGCTGGGAGGAGTCGGTGGCAGCGTCGGCGGAACAGTACTCAGGAGAAGCGCCGGGAGCTGTGCCAAATCCTCGGGGCGTCGGACCCGACGAAGGAAAACCTGAGGCCGCGCGCGCTCGCGCCCAGCAGCTCGGGCGGGCCGCCTGCTTCAAGTTCCCGAACACGTTCGACTCGGAGGCGGCGGTGGACGGCAACCACCTTGTGGCGCGCGTGCAAACGCAGCACTGGCGGCTCTAGAAGCTTCTGCGCCTGAGCCTGCACGGGACAGGGTCGCGAGCGCCGCCGGGGACTGGAGGGCCTGAGGATCTTCGCGCCTGCCAGCCACCACTACCACCACCACCACCACCGCAGCCCAATCGTGCACCAGACGCGCTAGCCAGCGCTGGCGCCCAAGGGGCGAGCTCCCACTGCGTCAGGGCGAACAGCCCGCGCCTACCCACCGGACAAGATGCTTTCTCCAGGAGAGATCGGGCGGCGCGTCAAACATGCACCCCAAGACCGCAATGGGAAGATTATCCGCTGGGATGCGCGCACATGGATGGGATGCTCAAAGACAAACGCCACGTGCGCACATTCGCAGCAACCCATCTAGGGCACGACTGGCATCCACTGGACGCCAGGCCCAGCTGATTTAGACGGGCGGCCTCGAGCCTGGCGCCAAGCAAAGGAGGAGAGCGAACGAGCTGCAGGCCCCCCGCCCGCTCCGGCAGGCGGGCCAGGCTGCCGCCCCGCAGGGCCAGACCGATCCGGCGTGGTCGCCCCCCCCCCCCCCCCCCCCCTGGATGACTGGACCGCCCCGCCAGTCTACGGCGATCTCCTATGCACCACGATGGAAACCGAGCCGCGCGAGGCGGTCCTCGGCCCCGACGCGAGCTGACTGGCGCTGGACACCGCGCTGAACTCTATGATGACAGTAGGAGAAAAATTGGAAACGAAATGCTCCACTTTTCGCATGGAAGCATTTGAATACGCATCAGATCAGCGGCAGCTTGCATCAATCACATCCGGCGTTGCAAACGCGTCTGGGCCAAAAGGTTGACAAACATTCTGCACCGCTCGGATCGCTCCTGGGCGGCGGCCCCATCCGCTCGGCGGCGGCCCCGTCCGCGCTCGAACCGCCTTGAGACTGTCCGACTCCTAATTCAATATGATCAAGAATGACAGTCGGATGAGTCCCCACATCTGCACTACATGGTACAAGCTCACGCATCGGACGCGCCCGATGGTGGTCTCAAACAGTCTCAAAGGGTCTCCATGTGCCCCGAAACCCTCGGCGCCGAGCACATCCGCGAGTCTCACATGGTCTCAAAACGCCACGAAACCCTCGGCGCCGAACGCAGTCGCGCGTCTCAGAGGGTTTCAAATCGCCCTAAACCCTCGGCGCCGAGCACATCCGCGAGTCTCACATGGTCTCACCGTGCCACAAAAACCCTCCGCGCCGAACGCATTCGCGCGTCTTCAAGGCTGTCAAATCGCCACGAAACCCTCGGCGCCGAGCCCATCCGCGAGTCTCACATAGTCTCACAATGCCACGGAACCCTCAGCGCATAACGCATTCGCGCGGTTCAAAGGGTCTCACAATGGCCGGAAACCCATGGCGCCGAGCACATCCGCGCTACTCACGTGGCCTCACAGTGCCACGAAACCCTCCGCGCCGAACGCACTCGCGCATTTCAAAGGGTCCCACAATGCCCCGAAACCCTCGGCGCCGAGCACATCCGCAAGACCTACATGGCCTCGCAGTGCTACGAAACCCTCGGAGCCGAAGGCATTCATGCGTTTCAAAAGGTCTCGCAATGCCAGGAGACACTCGAAATGGCCACGGTTCCTCGCGCGGTTCGGGCTAGCTCCAACGAAGGACTCGGCCGACGTGCGAGCTCTTGAACATTTTTCAATGCGAGGGAGAGGGGGGGAAGGCAAGCTAGGTGCGCTCGCGTCATAGCTGACGTCCTACTTCTTCCTACCATCCCTTGCAACGGCGCTGCTGTTTCTCTATTCGCGGGCGCGTGTCGTAGCGGAGCTGTGGCTCCGACAAGGGGCGCGTCTGGCAGGACCATGGGGTAGAATGTACGAGTGGTGGTGGCGTGCGTGGTGGTGGTGGCGGCGGCGTGTGTGTGTGTATATGTGTGTGCGTGCATGTGTGTGTGTGTGCGCGCGTGCGTAGTGGTTGGTGGTGCGCGTGCGTGCGTGCGTGGTGGTAGGTGTGTGCGCGTAAATAAGGCGACGCACTGCGATGCGACCACGTGCGATGCAACGCAAGGCCATGCAGAGAAATGGAGCCGAAGCGGCCGCACGCATTGGACCAAACCTGGACATCGCGCGTTCGCGCAAGGCATTCCGTACCACCACAAACCGAATGGAGACGCCGCGAAGAACGTGGCCCCCACGCGAGCGCGAAATCCATCTCCGAGCATTTCTCCTCAGACTGTAGGTGTGTCTTCTCGCATTCATTGCTCACCGCCGGAAGGATGCAAAGCAATTCCTTTTCAAACGGCCCATCGGTTGTTGGTCGTTCAAGGGGCCGCCGGCTTGTGGTGAAAGGGAAGGCTTGTAGGCACTTATGAAGAGAGGACTTGGGACTGGAGGGTGAACTGCAACATCGTTGATGCATCTTGGGATCCTGGGTTTACTCTGGTCCGTTTCCTCCTCCTCCTCCTCCGCCTCCTCTCTGATCCTCCTGCTCCTCCTGCTCCTCCTGCTCCTCCTCCTCCTCCTCCTCCTCCTATTCCTCCTCCTCCTCCTATTCCTCCTCCTCCTCCTCCTCCTCCACCTCCTCCTGCTCCGTGATCCTACCTTCTACTCCCTGCTGCTACTGCTCCTCCTCCTCCTCCTCCTCCTCCTCCTCCTCCTCCACGTTCTCCTCCTCCACCTCCTGAATCTGCTCCTCCTCCTCATCCTCCACCTCCACCCCGCGGGGGTCTACCAAGCATTGTGCCTCGCTCCTCGGGCTTCCGATGGCGAGGCCCTCGACTGCCTGCGCGTGCGCGGCGCCGGCGGGGCCGAACGTCTGCGCCCCGGACGCGTGCGGGAACTCCGTGCGCCCCGGCACCCCGACAGATCGCCGCGGCGGCGAGGCCGCCACCACGCCCGCGGGAGGTGGCACGGGGGCCGCGTGGGCGGGCCGCGCCGCCAGCGCGGCGAAGGCCGCGGCGTACACGGGCGGCGGCGACGTCGGGAGCAGGGCCGCGAAGGGGCGCCTGCGCGGGGGTGGGGGACCACGAGGGCGAGGCTGGGGCAATGAGCTCACTGAAAGCCAAAAGACGGTCGCTGGAAGCAGCACCCCTGCTTGCACAGAAGGCAGGGATTGGTCGAGGGCCGATTCCTTGTTCTGAGAGCAAGCACTGTTTGGCCAGCGAGGGCAGCCTTTTCTGCCTGAAGGCAGTTTGTTTGCCTTCACAAACAGATACCTTCAGGACTTACGCCTGCAGACTGATTTTTGCCTTGTGCCTTCAACGGGCGCCTTCTGAAGGTGGGAGACCACGAGCCCAAGGCTGGGGCTGGGCTGGCGCTCGCCAGGGCTGGCAAGGCGCTCGGGAGCGCAACCGTCTGGGTTGGTGACTGCGCCGCAGGGTGCGCGAAGGCCGTGCCCCGAGGGGAGCGCGGGTGGGCGGCGGCCGACGATCCGTGCGCGGCGGGGTAGGCAAAGGACGAGAGCTGCGGCGACCCGTGCACTGTGGGGTAGGCGAAAGACGAGAGCTCTGGCGACCCGTGCGGGGCGGGGCAAGCGAAGGTTGTGGCCTTCGGCGACCAGTGCGTGCTCGGGTAGGTGAATGACGAGAGCTCTGGCGACCCCTTCGCGGCAGGGTAGGCGAAGGCGGCGCCCCTGGGCGACCGCGGGCGGGCCACAGTTGGCGTTCCGCGCGCAGCGGGGTATGCGAAGGACGAGAGCTGCGGCGACCCGTGCTCTGTGGGGTAGGCGGGGGACGAGAGCTCTGGCGACCCTTGCGCGGCGGGGCAGGCGAAGGTCGAGGCCTTCGGGGACCCACCTGACGCGAGGAATACTGCTGCTGGCGGCGAGGGCATGTGCGTAAAGGCGCCGCTAAAACGCATCGTCGGCAACACTGGCGAAGACGAGCGGTCGCACGCCGGGCCGAGGCGCGCGGAGACCGCGGGCGACGCTGGCTTCCAGGTGCTGCTGCTGGCGCTGAGGCCGCGGGCGACTCTGGTGCCCAAGCCGCCGTGCTCCTCGAACACCAGAGTGCCGCAGGCGTCCGCCGTCGCCGGGTCCTGCCTGGGCGGGGACGTTTCCCTGTCGGCGGATTCCTTCTCGGGGCAGGCGGAGGCGGCACGCAGGCAGTCGCCGCCCTCGCCGACGCCGCTGCCCGCCGAGCCGTCGTCGCCTGCGCTCGCAAGCCCCAGCAAGTCGGCCTCCGTCACCCCAGACGGCCCAGGGCGGGCCTCGCCCGTCCAGGCCGCGGGGTCGCCCAGGGCTAAGTAGTCCGCGACTCGGCCTGCCGAGCCTCCGCCCCCCGAGCTCGCCGACGGGCGCCCGGCCAGCGGCGGCGCGCCGAGCTGCGGGAGCCCGAGCGAGGGCTCGAGCTGCTGGACGGTCCGAGGCCCCGGAGACGGGCGCGAGCGCAGGGGCTCGCGCTCCGAGTCCGACGAGGCGCCCGTCGGCGTCGCCTCCGGCAGGGCGGCCCGCTCCGCCGTCGCGGCGGAGCCCCCTGGGGCGAGGCCGGGCTGCGCAACTGCGGAGGCCTCGTAGCTGGCGAACACGGCCGCGAGGTCCTCCTCGGCGCCCTGCGCGGGCGGCAGCGGGGTCGCGGGCAGATCCGCCTCCGGGCCGCTGGCTGGGCCGGTGGCTGCCCCTGCGGAGCCCGCGAGCCCCTCGGAGGGCTTCAGCAGGAACGATGAGTCAGCCTGTGCGGGGCCGTCTTAGGGACTTCCACCTATATTGCCCAATTGTTCAACGCATGTGTGGCGCGCCTACATCTGCCTTGAGTCGGGGATGGACAGACCTCCCTTTCAGTAAAACGTGGTTTAGTGAAAACGACCTGAGGCCCAAACCTGGCGGGCGCAAGCCTGGAAAATAACGGCCACGGCGCCCTCTCGAGAACCGAGAACGGACACTTCACTAATCGACGTGTCACTGTTGGGGGTTCTGTCCACCCCCGATTGAGGGCAGCATCCAGGACTGGTGTTGCGCCGTGTCTGGGGCTGTCTTGAAGTCCTCCAGGCGGCGGTCTTCGTTGACCGTTTGGACGCTGTCTAGGGAAACTTTGGGGCAGTCTCGGAAGTATTCTTGGGACCCTGGTGGGTCACCCAGGCTACGACTGGTGCACTTGAACAGATGCGTTTGTTGCATTTCCCTGTAAATAACCGTCTCCCCAGAGCGTTTCGGGAACAAGCTGAGTCTGCTTCAGGCGTGCTCGGAGTTTGTACGGCTCTTGGGGTCGATGTTGATATTTTTGGGCAATCAAGCATGAAGGGCCTCGGGGCCGTCTTGGCGTCGACTGCTGATCCTGAGAGGCCGTCTTGGGGCGGCCTTTGGCCCGACTCGGGGCGGCCAGCTTCTTGGGGCGGGCCATCCAGAGGGAATCCTGGATCACGTGCCGCTTGGCGCACACCGAGGACCTGTTGAAACTGCCGCTGCTCTTTGAATATCCTGTGCCTTCGGGGTGTTCTTGGAAGCCTCCTCGAAATCCGCCGACCCCTTGGGGTTCATTGGCGTGTGAAATGTTTCCTCCTCCCCCAACCCACCCCCCAGGAGCCCAGTCCGGTCGATTTCCAAGAGGCCCTCTGGACGGAGCGAAATGGCCACGAGCCGCAAAATATTGATCAACGCTGGCCTCCAGACTGCCCAAGAGGCTCCGGAAACGCCCCAAGAAGCCCTCCAGCGTCCTGAAACGGACTCGAAGAGAAAAAGTCGCCCGATTTCCATCGGCAAACTTGTCAGAGTGAGGGGGCCGACCGGTCATTCATTGTCCCTGGGTGCGTGGCTGTAGTGAGAATCCGTGGTGGGGATTATGCTTGATGCGTAGTAGTAGTAGTAGTAGTAGTAGTAGTAGTAGTAGTAGTAGTAGTAGTAGTAGTAGTAGTAGTAGTAGTAGTAGTAGTAGTAGTAGTAGTAGTAGTAGTAGTAGTAGTAGTAGTAGTAGTAGTAGTAGTAGTAGTAGTAGTAGTAGTAGTAGTAGTAGTAGTAGTAGTAGTAGTAGTAGTAGTAGTAGTAGTAGTAGTAGTAGTAGTAGTAGTAGTAGTAGTAGTAGTAGTAGTAGTAGTAGTAGTAGTAGTAGTAGTAGTAGTAGTAGTAGTAGTAGTAGTAGTAGTAGTAGTAGTAGTAGTAGTAGTAGTAGTAGTAGTAGTAGTAGTAGTAGTAGTGGTAGTAGTAGTGGTAGTAGTAGTTGTTGTTATTGTAGTTATAGTTGTAGTTGTTGTTGTTGTTGTTGTTGTTGTTGCTGTTGCTGATGCTGATGCTGTTGTTGTTGCTGTTGAATTCTCATTTCTGAAAAATAATTATTGTTGATCCCCCCCTCCCACCGGTGCATACTGTTTTTCTCAATCAAAGTGTGCCCCTCGACGTTCGCACCCTGTTTTTTGACAGGGAAAGTCTTGGTGCTCAAACTGAGCCCCTGGCCCCCGGGTTACAACAACAACGGCTCCCGCCTGAGACTTCCTTACAAGTTAGCCAAGACCCCCGCTCCCGCCCGAGACATCCTCGCATGTTGTTCAGGAATCGCGCTCTCGCTTGGGACTTCCTTGCCAAATTTATTCAGGAATCGCTCTGCCGGCGCTCTGGAGTCGCGCTCTCGCTGGAGACTTGCTTGCAACTTACTGAAGAATAGCCTTGCGTTGAAATTTCCTCCAATTTGCCCAAGCGCCGCGCTCCCGACGCCCAGGCACCCAGGAATCGCGCCCGTTGTGGCCCCATGTGCATGCCCTTCGTGGCCCCGCTGTCGCCATTTGTATCCCCCTCACTGTCCTGCGTGGCCCAGTTGCTACCCTCAGTGGCCCCATGGTTGCCTTCTGTGGCCCCGCATTATCTGCACTTCGTGGCCCCCGCTCGTTCGCGCTCTTCGTGGCCCCATACGCATTCCCTTCGTGTCCCCGCTGTCGCCTTCGTGGCCTACTTCGTGCCCTTCGTGGCCCTGCTGTCGTTCTCTCTCGCTCTCGCTTTCGCTCGTCGTCGCCGTCGTCGTGGTCGTCGTCGCCGTCGTCTTCGACGTCGTCGTCGTCGTCGTCGTCGTGATCGTCGTCGTCGTGGTCGGTCCCCTGTCCGTCCCTCTTGGGGTCGGGTCGACGGTCCGCGGCCGCCCCGCCGATCAGCGCTGCCGCTGGCCAGGCCGACGGTCCGCGGCTTGCCGGGGCCCGGCCTGCATGGAAGAAAAGTATACCCCCCAAATGGGGTTCGATCGAAGACGAAGAGGGCGGGTATCGAGGGTTTGGGAAATACGCGTTATTGGACACTCGAGCATATATGGGCGAATAGTCTTAAAATTATTATTATTATTATCAGTATCATCATTATTATTATTCTTATTATTATTATTTTTATTATTGTCATTATTATTATTATAATTATTATTATTATTATTAACATTAATATTATTATTATTATTGTTATTATTGTTGTTGTTGTTGAATTCTCATTTCTGAAAAATATTGCTGATCCCCCTCACCGGTGCATGCTGTTTGTTCTCAATCAAAGTGTGCCCCTCGACACTCGCACCCTGTATTTTTACAGGGAAAGTCTTGATGCTCAAAGTGGGACCCTGGCCCCCGGGTTACAACAACAACAACAACAACGGCTCCCGCCTAAGACTTCCTTACAATTTAGCCAGGACCCCCGCTCCCGCACGAGACTTCCTCGCATGTTGTTCAGGAGTCGCGCTCTCGCTTGGGACTTCCTTACCAAATCTATTCAGGAATCGCTCTCCCGGCGCTCTGGAGTCGCGCTGTCGCTGGAGACTTGCTTGCAACTTACTGAAGAATAGCCTTGCGTTGAAATTTCCTGCTATTTGCCCAAGCGCCGCGCTCCCGACACCCAGGCACCCAGGAGTCGCGCCCGTTGTGGCCCCATGTGCATGCCCTTCGTGGCCCCGCTGTCGCCATTTGTGTCCCCCTCACTGTCCTACGTGGCCCAGTTGCTACCCTCAGTGGCCCCATGGTTGCCTTCTGTGGCCCCGCATTATCTGCACTTCGTGGCCCCCGCTCGTTCGCGCTCTTCGTGGCCCCATACGCATTCCCTTCGTGTCCCCGCTGTCGCCCTTCGTGGCCTACTTCGTGCCCTTCGTGGCCCTGCTGTCGTTCTCTCTCGCTCTCGCTTTCGCTCGTCGTCGCCGTCGTCGTGGTCGTCGTCGCCGTCGTCTTCGACGTCGTCGTCGTCGTCGTGATCGTCGTCGTCGTGGTCGGTCCCCTGTCCGTCCCTCTTGGGGTCGGGTCGACGGTCCGCGGCCGGCCCGCCGATCAGCGCTGTCGCTGGCAAGGCCGACGGTCCGCGGCCGCCCCGCCGCTTGCTGGGGCCCGGCCTGCAGGGAAGAAAGGTAACCCCCCAAAAGGGGTTCGATCGAAGACGAAGAGGGCGGGTATCGAGGGTTTGGGAAATACGCGTTATTGGACACTCGAGCATATAAGGGCGAACAGTCTTAAAATTACTGTTGTTGTTGTTGAACTCTCATTTCTCAAGAATCAATATTGTTGATCCCCCCTCACTGGTGCATACTGTTTTTTCTAAATGAAAGTGTGCCCCTCGACGCTCGCACTCTGTTTTTTGACAGGGAAAGTCTTGGTGCTCAAACTGGGCCCCTGGCCCCCCAGATTACAACAACGACGGCTCCCGCCTGAGACTTTCTCACGATTTACTCAGGATCGGTGCTCCCGCCTGTGACTTCCTCGCAATTCAGTCAGGACCCCATCTCCCATCTGAGACTTCCTCACAATTTACTCAGGAACGGCGCTCCCGCCTGAGACTTCCTCGCAATTGAATCAAGACTCCCACTGCGTCGGCCAGGGGTGTCCCTAATTGGGTTGACCCGAGAAGCCCGAAAAGCCAGAAAAACTAGAAAAAGTCCCGGGTTGACCCGAAAAGCCTGAAAAGCCAGAAAATCCCGAAAAGCCGAAACATCCTCGCAACTCGAACGTCGCCGCTCGAGACATCCTCGCAGCTCTGGCCAGGGTAGCCCGAATAGCCCAAACAGCCCGAATGGGCGCCCAGGTCACCGGAAAAGTCAGAAAAAAGCCCGGCAAAGCCTGAAAAGCCCGAAAAGCCAGAAAAGCCCGAAAAGCCCGAAAAGTCCGAAAAGCCCGAATCGGTTGAATAGCTCGAGGGCGCTTGCCGCTCGAAACATGCTCGCAACTCGAGCGCCGCCGCTCGAGACATCCGCTAGGGGGCCGGATCGGATCGGGCAGGCGTACCCTCGCGGGCGGGTCGGGTCGGGCGTGCGGAACAGTAAAGTATGACGCATGCTCCAAAAAGAACACGCACGCGCAATCCTGACGGGCAGGTCGGATCGGATGCGGACCTTCACGGGCGAGCGTGCAGGGCAGGCGGGACACTGAAGTATGACGCGAGCTCGAATTGAACACGCACACGTAACCTTGACGGGCTGATGGGGTCGGGCGGGCGGAGACTACTGGGCGGGTCGGGTCGGGCGTGCGGAACATCAAAGTATGACGCAGGCTCGAAAAATAACACGCAGACTTAACCCTGACGGGCGAGTCGGATCGGGACCTTAACGGCGGGCGGATCATGAAAGTATGACGCGCGCTCGAAGTAATAAGCACGCACAACGCTAATGGGCGAATCGGTTCGGACGAGCGGAGACTAACGGGCGGGTCGGGTCGGGCGGGCGGGACATTAAAGTATAACGCATGTTCAAAAAAACACGCACGCGTAACCTTAACGGGCGGATCGTGTCGGGCGGGCGGGCATTTCAATTGTGACGCAACGCATGTTCAACAAAACACGCACGCGTAACCCTGACGGGCTGGTCGGGTCGGGGGTCGGGCGAGCGGATCCTCACGGGCGGGTCGGGCCGGGCGGGCGGATCATTCAAGTATGACGCGTGCTCGAAATAATGCGCACGCGTAACGCTAACGGGCGAATCGGTTCGGGCGAGCAAACCCTATCGGGAGAGTCGGGTCGGGCGGGCGGGACATTAGAATATGACGCATGTTTAAAAAGACGCACGCGTAACACTAACGGGCGGGCCGGGTCGGGCGAGCCGACGCGGGCGGGACATTAAAGTATGATGCATGCTCGAGAAACACGAACGTATAATCCTGACGGGCGGGTTGGATCGGATGCGGACCTTAACGGACGGGCGAGCCGGGCGGGCCGGACATTCAAGTATGACGCGTGCTCGAAGTAACACGCACGCGTAACTGTAATGGGCTAGTCGGGTCGGACGGGTGGGTCCTAACGGGCGACTCTGGTCGAGCGGGCGGGACATAAGCAAGACGAGTGCTCGAAACAACACACACGTGTAACTCTAACGGGCGATCGGGTCGGGCGGGCGAACCCTGACGAATGGTCGGGTCGGGCGGAGCACTCGCCGGAGTGCTGATCCCTATCAAAACGGCAAGGGGGAGGAGAGAAGCGTCGGAACAACGATGTGATGACCTTTCCAAGCAGGGGCGCGCGCTTCCAATCCAGAATTGTCCACTCGTTGTAGGCCCACAGAGGCCTATGCACTCACGCAACACCCCGTTTTGGCAGGGATCAGCACTCGCCGAAGTGCTGATCCCTAGCAACATTGCAAGTGGGAGAAGGGAAGCGTCGGGACATAAATGTGATGACCTTTCTTAGCAGGGGCTCCCGCTTCCAATCCCAATTTGTTCACTCGTGGGGGAGCGGATGGAAGGGGCGCGGGGTTGAATAGGCTGCACTTTCGGGGGCCGCCAGCGGACGACGACGACGACGACGACGAGGGCTCGAGTAGCCCGAATAACCCGAATGAGCGCCCGGTTAGTCGAAAGTGAGCCTGGTAACTCAAATAGCATCCGCTCCCATGGGAATCGAATGGCAGATAGCGTCCATTCCTCTGCTGCGGTGGTTCAGTATGGGGAATGGGCGGGTATGATAGGATAAGATCGATGTATCGGTCTTTCCAGCACATAGCGAACACTAAGGTAAGTGTCCGGGCAAATAGGGCGCGCGTGCCTAGAGCCAAAGGCAACGGCGCGCGAGCTATGCTCCCGATACTATAACATCTCCCAAAGAGCTACCCTTAAAGTCGGGAGGGGAGGAGACGGAGAGCATAGCCGCGCAGCCGTTAGGCTCTTAAAAGCCGCGCGCACGACTGTTTGCAAGAAAGAAAACAGTGCGTACAGTCTGGCCTAACCCCAGACTGTAAGGCGAGTTTCCTCGCAAGGCATTTCACGCAAATACAAGATAGCCTCTTTGAGCGATGAAGGGCTATCGGCTCAGTTAGAGGTAAGCCAAACAGGCCATACCTCACCGAACAAATATGTATTAAGGCAAAGAGCCTGAGTCATACAAAGCCGGCTCTTTGCCAGGCGTGAAATGTAAGGCTCGTTTCCGAGCAACTAGAAGGGCGCCTCTATAGTAGGCGCCCATGCTGGCAAATTGGACCGCGGGGGCAACAAGGACAGACTAAAATTGATTAGACTTGGGTTTGTCTCTGTCCTCGGGACCCCGAAAGGGAACAAACTGCTTCACGTCATACTTGAATGACTGAGTGCCTGACATCACTTCCAGAAGCAGCTCCCGATCGATGCTTCCCTTTGTATGCCCGTCTGCGGTCATATCCCTAGTATCACACCACTGCACGTTATGTACTATACCTATATCCATGAGCTCACGTATCCAACTGATGTGTCCAAGCAGAGTCCGCTCTGTCGGTATCTTAAGATCCTTGCTTGATAATGATTTATAAACGGACTCAGCGTCTATGGTAAGAGATACTTTGATGGCTAGGCCTCCAACTTCACGCATATCTCGTAGTTGTCGTGGAGTCAGAGCTCCTGCCTTGAGCTCGTGGAGAGTGATGAGCGTAGGGTAACACTCATCGAGGTTATGCGCCGCTGCGAGTGCCTCCGCAGCATAGCTGGACCTCACCTGCAGTCGGTGTGATTTGCATAGTCCGTCACAGAGGTGAACGACGGACTTGCCTTGAGGCGAGTTTCCTCGCCGTAGTACATTCGCCCCGCGTATGCCGTAGCCCTTGGTCTCATCATCCTCCTCCCCGGTAAGCTTCCGATACCCCGAATCGCTGTGGATGTCAACTTCATTCGTCGGCTTCATCCGAGGGAAGGTGATGCGTTTCGGGCTGCTGATCAGCTTTCGCGTCACAGCATTCAGGCGTCTGACTTGCAGATTGGTGGGCTCTTGGATTTTCTGGAGAGAGACCACGTATACCATGAGCCAGATTTGAGTAAGAAGGGCATAGGCGAGGGCTCCTCGCAAGCTGACGAACATGTCGGTCATGAGTTTCGTGGTTTTGGCATCGGCCGCCACTCCTGTAAGTTCTGGGTGTGTGATAGGACGTAGTTGTTTGATATATTCGTCCTGTTCCATAATCACATCCCCTTGATCATTTTTAGTGTAGCGAACGGCGCAGTTCGTATATGTGTGTTTGTTTAGCTTGCATTTGCCAAACACCTTTTCGACACGCTGTACGTAATCGTCTATATTTTTCTCTAGGCCAGTCATGTTAATATCATCGACATGTTTTGCCGTTAGCAGATCTTGGCTGAATTCAAATTCAGGGTCATAACTGGTCGGTGTAAGACCCATAGCTCGTGTGGTCGTACGAAGTTTGAGAGAGAACGCTCTTGGAGCATCCTTCGTACCCGTTCCTGGTTTGAGGCATCTGAGGCAGCGTCGGCTTTCGTCATAGGATGAGAAGCCGGGTAGTGTACGAAGTACCTGGGCACTTCCCGGTGGAAGAGTGAAGCAGACCATGCGAGTTTCCTCGCCTGTGGCATGGGCAAGTTCCTCATAGGTCAAACCCTTGAGGAACGCCTTGTCGATATCCATGGATGCTAAGATCCACTCTGGATGGCATGCCGCCTCACTTGCCAGGAGCCTTTGGGACTGCCTTCGGGCGGTTCCCGAGAATGTGTCCACATCGAAAGCCTCAGTATCCATAAATCCACGAAGGACAAGTCTGAGACGAATGGTTTTAACGTTCTCGGTACCCATCTTTACAAACTTCCACTTGTATACATACCTGGATGTCATGATGTTGGAAGCTTAGGATAGATCATACATCTCAAAGCATCGGTTGTCAATCCAGATTTTGAGCTCAGTATACAAAGCTTCACTAACCTCCTTTGGGTGTGCTGCTATGTCGGCTTTGGTCAGTAGATCATCTTCTTTAACGACCACAGCACGTTTAGCAGCAGAGGATACATATACTCTCATCGTTGCGACCATATCGGTGTCGAGCTGTGCAAGTTGAGTCTGATCTAGCACTATTTTTGACATTTCTGATGTAAAACATAACTCAACGTAAGGACCATATTCATCACTATCAAGAGAGTAGCTCTCGTCAGGTGTGGTTGAGCAGAGAGAGACTAGACAGGACTCTCGTGGTTCAGGCTCGTCTCCGAGCGTGTCCGATGATATGGTATCTTCTTCGCCCACAGATGCTGAAACCAAAACACATTGGTCAGGCAGCATGGTTGTTGGGACGCAGTAAAGATAATCGTCGGTAGTCGTCGTAGGATGAAGGTCCATACGTAGCTCGTCGTACCACTCTTCCAGCATCATAGCTTCGATATTATGTTCCTCATTTTCCTCATAGATTGTCGACAGACGGCCTTCACTCGGCGATGAAGCACCCGGGGTGTCTGGAGGAGGCCTGTTTCCAGGCGAATCGTGTTCTCCAGACGTGTTGCTTGAGTGCTGATATTTAGCTAGGTCATCGTGAAATCCTAAGGAAGGGACACGTGAAGTCAAGCATTGAATGAGTCTGGAATGAGTGCTACCAGTGATCTGAGAAATGTTTAGGCCGGTGCCCACACACACTCGTAGTAGTGGAAAGCCGGGCTGATATCGTTGTCATAGTGGATCAGCGTAGACCCGGTGGCGTACTTTACTGCAGGTAGGCTTGACACACTTTTGGCCAATCTAACTGCCACTACATGTTCTACTCGAAAATAGTTTCGTACGAGATACTGTAGTGCTAGATGTACGCGCGGGTGAAACTTGTTGTCGTCTGAAAGATTGAGGTTTCCCTTGTAATCGGGGATATAGCCGAAAACTTTGGCAGGTTTCCCTGCGCCGAGGTGTGCCACATATGTAAGGACGGTTTGCATGGCCATATTATCCATGCCAAGTTCCCGTGTGAGGAGACATTCAATGTATAGTGTGTGACGAGCATCAGGATACATCACAATTACCTCACGAGATCCTGCCTCGACAACAATGTCCACTTTCAAGCACATTACGGATCACCGGGAATGGGCCATTCCAGCCTCCATGGTCGTCCTTGGTGGCAGTGGGTCGGTGGTAATCGACCAAATCCCCTGCAGAATAAAAGCGAGCACCATCAGGAGTCGTTTTAGCCCTAAGAGCCCGATTTGTCTTGGCCACAGCAGTGGCCTGAGTCATAGCTTCTAGGCTGACTTCCCTCACACGACGTTCTCGTTCGTGTCCTGAAGTCTCGGGTCCCTTGGGAAAGTCAAGGGTATCGAGATCAGGGAGGAAGGAGGGCTGACGTCCTGTGTGTGCTTGGTATGGCGATACTCCGTTATAAAACGTAAAGGCATTAGTAACGAAGATGCCTTCCGCCAATACTCTAGTAAATACAACAGGGATGTTGTGTCTATTCAGTTCTTCCTCAATCATGTGGAGGACGCCTCTGAGAATGCCGTTTCGTGACTCAATTGAAGTCGCGTGTTGGCCAGGTGCTCGGATACGAAGTTCCGTGCCCTTATTGGCCATCATGGCTTTAGCGGCATCGTTATTCAGGGCGCCTTCTCCGTCTGAGTATAAGACTTTGAAGGGTCCGTGATAGGCAATCCAGCAGTAGTGGTAGGCGTCAATGATAGCGTCACGTTCTCTGTCGGAAATTTCTAGGCCTGCTGCCAGGCGAATACAACGATCCATAATATGAAATATGGTCCGTTTTTTGTAGAACATGAGGTCCATTTCACCTTCGTCGAGCCAGTTACCAGGAAGGCTCACCGAGGGTAGTGTTGAGTTTCCTGGACGTTCCCATGCTCTGCATTCCCGACAGGTATCGCAAACTTCCTTGATCATGTTCAGTCGAACGTTATCAAGCCCCACTTTGTCGAGGATTAGCCTCATCTTTGGTTCCTTCGCATGATGCCATCGCAGATGCAGTTTTCGGAGTTCCTTTTTCACGACATGAGGTTCGTGACTACGGAGACTCTGTAGACTGCGTTGGATGTCGAATCTCGTCCAGTCGGGTAGTCGAGGAGCCCCAGAGCCGGTAGAGGCAAGAGGGTTCCTTGTAGCTCTCCGTAGTTGGTCCCCTGTATTGACTGCATCTGGAGGTGGTGGTACGCCTTGTAGGCGGCCGCGACGGGCCGCTACCTGTGGCGCTTCGCTAGAGGACGCAGAAGGCGTGTTTCCACGCTCGGGGGCGTCTCGTAGCATGTCGTAGCTGCTGGCACCAGATGTCGGATCGACGTTACCGAAGGATCGTGGTCGTGGTGGCCTGGCGCGTGCGCCTTGGCGGCCACCTGAAGCTGAAGCTTGGCCCTCACCCGGTTTAGGTAAGGGTTTCCACCAAGCTGGCACGGTTTTGCCTTCGGGGTCGTGATCGTCTGGAAGTTTAAATGGTTCAGCAAAACGACATTTACCAGGTTCGGTATCGAGGTGGTTCTTAACACCCTTGCTTCTCGTAAGATCCCTCTGGCATGCGGGACATGGCCAGTATACAGAGATGGAATCATGATATTTACACTGCGTAGGGTCTCTGTTATGGCTAGGACTGTCCTTTCGGACGTTGTCGATGCATGCCGGGCAAGTGGCCACCTTTGGGATGATGCGATCACCGATGCGTCTCATACCTTCGCCTGGTTCAGCTTGATCGGGAAGGTCTGCAGGGTAAGCATGTGCGGTACTTATAGGCGCGTTTCCGCGCGTAGTGTCAATGGCTTTCGCCAGATAGACGGCTTCCACGAAGGCAGACTGCAGTCGTCGAGTGTATTTTTGTGCCAGTGAAAGCTCTTTATTGCACGGTTGTGCGTGCACATGCTGACCGTTGCACTTGAGTCGCTCAAAGGGTTTAAGAATTGTCTCGTCGTTGCTGGTGATATCTGTCGGCTTCTTAATATAGTCACCAGCCGTGTCTTTGAGTCCCGTAGCACATTGGTCGATGCGTACGGTTGTAATGTGTGGTCGGTTGGCAAGTTTCTTCCATGGGGAAATATCATCCACCCATGTTCCTGTAGGTTGTTCGCGTATAAACCACCTCCGAGCGTCATCTTGGGTTACAGCAATTTTACCACAATAAGTTATGTGTGGTAAATCTTATTTGTGGTGCTGTTCCCAAGTGTTGTAGTTGACTTTGTAGTTGTAGTAGGATGGCGGTCCTGTGGTGCGGCAACTGGGTTGTAGTATGGCAACTCGTACATAGCATATAGCGAAGTAATGATCTATAACCCGCTGCACCGAGGGGTCTCCCAGGTCGACATACGTAGTCTTGTCTAGATTGCCTCCTGAGGAGAGTCCCCTTGAGAAGGCAAGCTCTGAGATACCACCCTCACCGCCACAAAGCTCCAACATATCCACGCAGTTGTTATGACCATAGCATACTGTAGCAACTATGCTGTATATGTTAGCGTGTGTGTCGGGCATAGATGCGGGGAGGGTAAGGAACAGGTCATCGTCCTCATCGGAGCTTATCAGCTCAATAGGGACGTCAGTACTCCAGGTTGCCATAAGATCCTGTCCGAGTCCTGACAAGTCGTCGCCGCAATCATCGTTTCCGTCTTCGACGTGCTTTTTGATGCGGCGAGGCTTGATGCCTGCTTCCTTTTCGGCTTTGAGCCTTTCCTTCTGCTTGATGCGCGATTCTGTGGGTAAAACTTGCTCGTCTTGTTCGCCGGTCTGCGTGCCCATTGTCGTGGTTGAGTGGGTACATGCGTCAATCGCCAGAGTCGGGAGGGGGAGAGAACAGTCATCTATGATGACGCGTCGAGGTTTCTGTGGTGATTGAGTAGGCTCGTTTCCGAGCAAGACCGGTTCCTCGGGTTGCCAATACAACCGAGTGCTGATGTTGGCATCCCCTGCAGGTAGTGGTGCATGCCAATCATACCCTGTTGGTTGATCGGTAACTGAGATATCCTGAATAACTGCATTGGTATCCAGGTTAATTGTTACACGTCGGATAACTTCAGACCATTTCGGTCCTCCCTTGTCGGTCGTCACGTAGTGACGGATGTTGTGGTCCGTACGTGTATAAGTGTTTAAATTTACAAGCACGTTTCCGTGCGTGGTGGTGCTCCCCAGGATGTTGTCGTTCAGATGACGGATGAGTGTAGTACGTGTCTGAGCTCGCCATTCAGCATGCCGTACTGTATGGCCGTACCAATCCAACACATGTTGTGGTACTGCCTGTTTGCATGTACATGCCCACAGCTTCGAGCCAATCGGTATCGATGACGCTACCTGCATATAAGTACCACTCGGTGTACTGTCTTGCATATTGAACCGGATACCGAAATGACACAAACGCATCCGTACTACTGACAACTTAAGATCTTCCAGGGTATCACGTACTGGAGATAACTTCCAAACATATCCTGGGGGACCAAATATTATGATTTTCATACGGAGTTTCTTGGCTTTTATCAACAGGTTCTGGATACGTGACCAATGTGGGGCCACTCTCTTTCCTGGAGTTCGTACATACCAGTCACCCGGGGTACTAATCCATATGAGAGTGTAATCTCCACTGATCACCGCACCCAGGTAATCTGTGCCCACGCTTGTCATAAGCTCATTGTGGGAAATACGATCACAGATATAACCTCGGGTGCGGAGGTCGGCGCAAGCCTCTCTCGTATCTTCAATGACAAAAGCCCTCTTACTAAGGCAGGTTACCCCGCTGTCCTTGTTACCCCCCGGCTTTTCGGCCAACAGGCAAGACGACGAGGGGGCGACGTCGCCCTGCCATCTTCAAGATAAAGAAGATGTGCCTGCAATGTCTGCCAGCATCTGGGCTTCCCTCAGATGCTGGAGCTCAGCACTGCAGCGCGCCGTGGCCTCAGAGGCGGATTGCTCCGCAAATGCTGTCAGCATGGATGGATTATCCATCAGCTGTTTCAGCACGCCTTTGGACCTAGCGTCGCTGACCGTCTGCAGCTCACGGTTAGTGTATCCCATCACTATCTTCCGGCGGGACTGTACAGCGTCCATGGGTACACTTCCACCATGCTGGGCCAGTGTCCTGGCAACAAAGCAATCGAACGTCTCAAGATCGCCGATGCTGTCGCCTCGCATAGTGGCCTTCGCGAGCGTCTCCATCACCCCCTCAGGCAGGTTTCCCTGCAATTGCTCGCGCTCCTGCGCCGGGGTCGGCTCGCCCGTCAGCACTGTCTGGAATGACGTGCTGCTTGAGCTCGAGGCGGGTTGCCCCGCAGCTCCAAAACAATCACACCTGATCGACAGATGCCCTGACGGCAACTTCGTCGTCGGCATGATCTTGGAGCCTTCAGGGAGCTCCATTTTGACCTGCCCCTTACCAGGGAATATCAGCTTCTCCTGGCCTCGTTCAAGCACGATGATCGTGCGTTTGTCCTGCATACTATCGAGGCCTAGGATGGCTGGCAGGTCCTTGCCACAGCCTGACACAATGTTCGTCTTGTATGAATCGAGTTGGGCCGACCCCTGGTACTCGCAGGCAATACTGAATGTGCCTACGGTATCCGCTGGGGCCGACCCTTCTCCCACTCCGTTGATATTCAAACGAGAGCGGGGCTCGAACGTACAAGTACGGCCATGTGCCTCGGCAGCCTGGACGAACTTGCGGCTCGTGTTCTCGCCCATGATATTGATCTTCGAGCCGACATCGATGAGGATGGAATTTCCACCATCATCCAAGAACGTCTTACTCGGCTGCTTGATGTGCACCGTTTCTGAAGTGTCGGCTGTGCTGTTAGGCGGGTTTCCCCACAGCCCAGTCGTACTCCCTGGCGGGTTACCCCGCGTGACACTGGCATGCGACCTGCTTTCGGCCATGCGCGCCAGGTCGATGCACTGGAAGTACGACACGTGCTGGGCGTGATCGCCATGCTCCTCCCGCCAGTTGGCATACTCACCACGTATGCTCTTATACTGCTCGCGGGTCGTGCGCCTCGTCAGCGTCAGGTACGAGTGAAGGGCAATGTCCTGCAGCCCCTCATTCGTGATGTGATCCCGGTATTGCAGCCACTCCTCGAACTCCTCGTTCGTCGCTGCGATGTTGACGGCCCTGGCTGCCGTTGCTGCTGTTGCCACTGAGGAGTCTGATATGTCAAGCGACGGACTATCAGTCTCAGGATTGTCGGCATCCAGCATAAATGTTGTGTGCGCATTATCCATCTGATTCTGGAAATGTCGAACACGCAACTCACGCAGCTGGTCTGGGTCCAGTGCCATCTCAGCCCCGCCTCCACTCTGGGGAGACATGTGAGGAGTATTAGGCAGGTTTCCCTGCTGAGGCGCCGTCATCGGGATAAGCTGATCAAAATATCCCGTCTCCATCGGCGGCCTTACCTCCTCTGGCAGGTTCCCCTGCTGTTGGGGCTGAGCTGTCTGCATATCTAGCATCCTAGCCGTCATCTCCTCCACCATGCTCCTCAACTCCCGCAGCTCCCTCGCTGCCTGCTCAGGAGTCTGAATGAAGGAGCCGGTCCACTCATGACGCTATGAAGGAGCCGGCAGACGGCACATGTGCTATGATGCCAGGTGCTCGCGCTGAGATAGCACATGGCTGCTTGAATTCCAGCACCACTTCATGGAACAAGTGATTACACCTCAAACGGTAAACACTTTCCCTGGGCTGAAATTCTTCGAGGCATACCGCACAGGTATCTTCCATCCCAGCGAAAACCTCTACATCTGCTGCCCTGGGATATACCCGCCGCTGTCTCTCCAATACCGTCTCGGAGGGCATGAAGGCTGCTGGGGGAGTCCCTGTTGGATCCAGCACCTCTGGCACTCCGGCATTTGGCATGGAGGTGGTAGGAGTCACAGCGGGCGAGTTTCCTCGCAAAGGTGAGCCCCTGTTTCTCACAACCTCAAGTGCAGCTGCACGTGACTGATCTCGTACACTCTGCACGGCCTGCCTTCTCCTGAAACATGCCTGTTGAGTGTGGTATGTCTGCCTGATATAATCAGCCACGCCCCTACTGCCAGACGATATCGAATGGGCAGCGGGCTGGACAACCACATCTGGCGTCGTCGGTGAAGGCATAAAGGCCATGTGCGGATACATAGATTGGTCACTGCAGCGCACGTTGGTGAGGCTGTGGAGCTGATCCGCCAATTCGCGAACAAACTTGTTCGGAACTCTGGACCCATCAGGGTACAATGGCGGATTCATGTGCGCAGGCGGCGGCCTCTGACCCTGGGCCATGCTCGGGTGAGCATTGAACGCTGGGATGAAGGCTCGTTGCCGAGCAGGATCCCTTGGGTTGGGACCCTCAGGCTCCCAGGACCAGGCCGGCCTCCACCTCTGACCACTTGGGTGAGGCAGATTATGGCTCTGCGCCTGCTGCACAGCGGCCGCCACTCTTGCACGGTAGTCATCAGGCACACCAGTTACAGTGGTTTGTCCAGCAAACGACTGATGATGGCTTGGTGGGCCGGGCAGGTTTCCCTGCTGACTCGTTGGAGTGCCGGGCGGCATCATGTTCAGGAGAGCTGTGCCATGCTCAGCCCTAGCCGCAGCAATCCTCTCCATGAGGGTGCCGTTTGTGGCAGGGCGGCCAGGAGTCCCAAACGGAGACTGTGCAGGTGGTGTGGCCATTGGAGTCATGCCCCTCGGAGTGTGCATGCTCTGCGAGGGGCTTCCCTGCATCTGTTCGAACCGAGCAGGTCCGTTTATAGGCAGGTTTCCCTGCATGGCCTGACGATTTCGCGTCGCCATGGCGGACATTGCTCCCTGGCCTGCGGCCCAGGGGTCCTGCTGATATAACCTGTCCGCCAGTTGCTCTACCTGATCAGGGTTCAGGTCCGAGGTGCTGATGGCCTGCCAAGACACGGCACTAGGCCCTTGGCTTGGGGCACGGCTTGGAGCCGCGCTCCCGGCCTCACTCTCGGTGATCATCAAGATTGTATGGACCTCGGGCTGGTTTCCCAGCGTGGTGGGGCTGTAGTGGTCCCCAACCTCCCTGTGGAGGTATATCATTGGAGGATCGACGCCCTCTTGGTCGCGGGACCACTGGTGTTTGACGCTAGCACTGCCAACGTCAGTCCACCTGCCAGGGGCTGAAAGCACGGCGGGGGGAATTCGCGCCCGGCGATCCCCCATGAACTCAGGATTACGCCAATGCCTTCCCGTGGTAAGTCCTCTACATGAGAGATGCAGTATGGTTCGATGATACCGTTATTTCCCTCGGACAACAGGACTCCGTTATCAGACCAACAAAACTTAATGCCATCTTGCATGGCCTTGTGCCAATCTACGAAGATGATGATGTCTGAGTCTGGGTCCCACCCACTGTTCACGGCACGACGGCGGACCGTCGGCACGAAGTGGATGTGTGACCGGCCTGTCCCCCGTTTCTTCGTGTTGTGCTCGGGTCTACAGGACAAGCCGTACCACATAATGCCTTCGAAGGCATGCCACCGAGTGCCATGCATGGCTACTTCGGGGTACGGGGCCGGTCTCCCGGCAGGTTGGTCGCATAGAACGATATAGTTGTACAGCGACCATGGAGCTTTCAGTGTCCATGAATGCCCCTGAGAGGCGCGGATGAAGATAGCGGGCTCACCGGAGTCCCGCATCAACACCTTGAACTGAAGGCGCTGTTTTTCTTCTCCGTCTGGTTCACGGACATGAACAACTTCCATCATGATGGCTGCCAGTTGGTCAACTGGGCGACCATATAGGTACTCATTAATGACTTTGGCCTCGTCATGTCTTGGATTATAACCATCGTGTCTCGATTTTCCTGTGCTCCATGGATATTCGTTCACGAGCTCCACGAGGTTAACCCAACCATCATGATCATCGAAGGAGTCCAGGCCCCACACGGGATTGTGTGGTCTGTCTGGCGCATGTCTGCATATCCTGCTGAGAGCTTCACTCAGCTGTTTAAGAATGTGATTGGATGTAGGAAGGATTCTGGCTTGTCTGCATTTCTTCATGAAAGCCTCATCCACCGAGCGTATCGGTGGGAGCTTCCGCAGAGCAAGTCTATCCCTGATCACACTCGGAGTCCCACTGGTGAAGGACGTGTCACCTGGGTGGTGCAGCTGATCCACGGGCGGGTTTCCCCGCACAGGAGCCTCTGTCGCTGAAGAGGCTGCGGCTCCTGAAGAGGAGGAAGCTGCAGCGGCAGCGCCTGGCGGGTTTCCCCGCGGTGATCCGCGACTGGCGCTGCCCCTGATCGTCGGCACCCAGGTACCCCTAGACATAGCACCTTCGTCGGACCTTTTGGAACGGGCCGCCGCCGGCGAAGCTGGCGCAGGGGCATACCCGGTGCGCTCGAAAGCTGCGGCCCTTTTCGCAGTGGAGCTGCTGCGACTAGGCGGGCGTCTCCGTTCCTCCACAGGGTCCTGAGGTTGCTGCTTGGGCTCAGACGCTTGTGCAGGAGTTGCGCCAATCGGCGGCCTCGGAGTTGCAGACCGAGGCACCTCCATCTGCACATCTGGCCCAGGGTCCTGAGAGTGCGCCTTCGGTTTCGCCTCCGAGGACGACTTCGGTGCAGGGGTTTCACTCTTAGCCTTCGGAAGTAGTGGGAGTGGGGGTTTTCTAACCCCCTTCATGTAAATCTTGTTGGAATCCTCCAACATCTGGCGAGTTGCCTCGCGTGCGCGTTCGTCTGCTATCCGCATGCGCTCCTCGTCTGACTACCTACCAGACCACCCCAACCCAACCCGAAGACCTGGATTTCGGGTGGGGGGGGTACGGGTTCCACATGTGTTTTTTCAACGTTCCCCGACCCCCCCCCACTGGAAATGGAAGGCAAATTGAGGCCTTCGGGTTGGGTTGGGGTGGTTTGGTAGGTGGTGATCGTCCTCCGCCACACGTCGGGCCTTCTGTTCATCCTTGGATGTCAGTTCTGGTTGCTGGGACTGACTCGAGACGCCGGGCGAGTTTCCTCGCATTCCAGGAAGACTAAAGAGCGCGTCTTTTTCTTCCTGGGTCATGGGCACCAGTCCCCTTGGAGCCGTAGGAGGTTCATCCTCTTCGTCTTTCGGATCCAAGTGGCCCAGGATCCCGAGACGGCGATTCACTTCTGCGATCTCGTCCTGTGTCATCGGGATAAGTTGCGGATGGCCCTCTTTGCGAGGGGTTTTGCCCCTGTTGGGGCTCAGACCTTCATTGTTGCCAACGGGGCATCCCGGCCTGTGGTTCTGGAACGGCTCGGAACAAGGTCCGCAAGCTGCTTGAGGCCTATACTGCTTTCGAGCCGCGATGATGTTTCGCAGCTGGGTCCGCACTTCTTCAATTTCAGGGCGGCGGATGTTTGTTGCAAGCTGATATCCTCCGCGGATGGCCTTGCCCTCAGTGTCCCTATAGGCAGGGTTGCCCTTGCCGAAGGCCGAGTGTTCCCCTTTTCGGCGTCTTGGGTCATTATACGGAAGCAGCTGGCCACCTCTCCTGAGAGCGTGTTCTTTCGGGCCAGCCTGCCTCCACTCACGAGGAAGCCGAGCCTGTGGATGTGGCTCTCCTCTGACGCGCGTATGGGAACGAGACCTTCTGGTGTTCTCATCAGAAGAGGCTGCCGAAGCAGCCTGAGCGGTAACCGGTGGAGGCGCCTGCGGAGGCTCCTGTGCGATCCCAAGTGGATCGTCCGACGGAGGCAGGTTTCCCTGCTGGCTGGAGCTCGGCGCAAATGGCGCTTGTGCCGATGGTGATGATGATTCAGACTCGTCAGGATCGACGTCAACCTCTTCCTCACCATTAACTTCCATCATGAGGATTGTAGCTTCATCCTCATCTAGCCCGCAACCATCGCCTTCTTCTTCTGATGTAGAACTACCGATGATGATGGCCATTGGCGTATCCGGTACAGGCAGGTTTCCCTGCATGGCCGGCGTCTGTGCGTCGCTCGGCTGCCCCGGGGTAGGAGGCGCTGTTGTCGGCTCAGGCTCGTTGCCGAGCACAGGCTGCCCGGCAATGTTGCGCATGGCCGTATGGTTTGGCCACATTCCCACCGCCTGGAGGCCCCATCCTGGCGGAGGAAGATCATGACCGCGCATGGCGATAGCCATTTCCAGAGCATTGCGCCATCTACCGCGGGAATATATCAGGTGTCTCTGCACGTCCTCAGGATGCACGCTGTCAATGAGAGTCAGAGCTGCCAACAACAACTCCGAGCTACCGCAGGCGTCGGTATCCTGCAGTATCATGCTGTCAGCTTCGATGTGCTCTTGACTCTCGGGATACGCGGTGATAAGTATCTCATGCATCCTCATGGGGGTCTGCAGGAGAGCGCGTGGTCCGTATTCACCTGGAGCAAGCGAACCAGGGGGTATAAATGGGGTCTCTGGTTCACCTGCAATGAAAGCTTGAACGAACGCCTGAGACTCCATATCTATTAAGTCTTCAGTAGTTTGGGGATAGTCCCCCATCAGAGTAGGCCTGTTTCCAGGCGGGATTTCGGGGGGAGGTTGGAGGTTGCGTTCAACATCGGAAGGCGAGGCCTCTACAGTGATGTCCTCGCCACTGCTTTCGTAAGCCATGATGTTACCTGGGTTCCCGAACATCCAGTCGAAGAAAGAAAGAGGCTGGTTTCCCAGCGTATCATGATCCACGGGAGTGAGCTCGTTATTGCCAATAACGAACCGGCGGACGTACTCGAGGTAGTACGCGTACAACCCATGCAACTGACCCAAGTGTAAAATATCTGCTCCATGGCTTCAAAATCCTGGATGCTCAGATACTCAATGAATGGTTCACTTGAGCCAAAATGGACTTCGGTCGACCTGCCCTTTCCATTTCCCTTCGCTGGAAAATCTCGCACAAGATGGTCGGCACTGTCACATTCATGGCATTTAAGAACCTGGCCGTCTCTACCTCGCGGGTTTCCCCGCCTACCCTTGCCTTGTCCTGAGGTCTCTCTACGGCCCTTGCCACGGCCCTTTCCCCCAAAGAATATCTCATCATATTGTTCATCTGAGAGCCTCTGGAGAACTGCCGCGATGCCTCGTCCGTTCAACCTCCGACGACCTCGCTTACCTTTACCTTTTCCCTTAAAACTCCTCCGTATCCTCCTTCTAACACGACGCACTGGTTTTCGTGTGAACCTCCTCCACCTTCGTTTGGCCTGTTGTAATAACCAGAACAAAGGTTCAGCGCGCTGATTGTCATTATCCATATTCATAATATCTGACCGTCTGATGATATAGTATCTGTGTCGGTGCCGGAGTCGAAATCCTCGTCTCCCAAGTAGGTGGATACACCGTCGGTTAGGGGGTTTGATTCACCCCATAAGGAACGGTGTGGTTGTGGTTCTCTGGAAGGAGGGCTGGTTGCCCAGCTTGGTTGTGATCGATCTCCTGCTAGTAGAGCAGTGGATTCTCCAGGATCATCAGCCCATATGCTTGAGGGCCCGTTCCCAGGCTGGGCTTCAGTAGTCAAGGTAGTGTAGAAATTTCCACTACCAGATCCCCTTCCCCTTCCAAACACAGATCCTATATTACCAGGAGACCGTTCGGATAGGTGGCCTATCGAACGCATCCTCTCCAGCAACTCATCATACTGTTGTTGTGTTCGGGGCATTTGGTGATTGAGTGGCTGTAAGAGTTGCATGGCTCGCTGGTTGCCGACGCCTAAGGCGCGGAACAAGATCGTGGTTAGTAGTTGGAAGTTGGGAAGGTCAAATCCCACCGACTGTGCCTCAAGTCGGGCCATTTCGAATCGTGTAAGGGTGACATCGATTCGTTCCCCGTGAGGCACGTGGAAGTCGATGAGTTGTGTGCCGGAAGTGAGCTGGCGCTCATCTTCCAGGCGCTCGAACTTCATGCTTAGGAGGAACATGATGTAGGTCACTGGGTCAGTGTGGACCCCATCGATGTCAGCACCATAATTTATAATGTCCGGCGGTACCCTCATGGCGAGTGTCCTCGCTAGGCCACCTAGGCCGCGTTGTATTGCGGCCGCTTGGGCCTGTGGCGTCATACGTCCGCTTGTGACGTTGAGCCATGCGTTGACCTCATAAACGTACTCACGGAAAGGTACGTTGCCTTGAGGGTCCCAATATGGGCCATGTGTTTGCCCATCGGTGCTGTTGTCTCCACGACGCATGTGTCCGATTGCTGCCCCCAGCGCGAACCATATGATAGCGAAGATAACCAGCCCAAGGCTGTGTAGATAAGGGCGGTTATTAGGCGCGTTGCCGCGCTGGGGTAGCGCCTTGTCGAGTCTTCGAGGCGCTCTATCTGGCGGATCTCTCCGCCCGTGCTTCAGGTATTGCGCTTTTGGCTCGTTGCCGAGCGGTTGGTGGTAGCGCAATGATGAAGCGTATATGGTACCAATGTCGTTGTCTAGACGTCGTACCTCTCGTGTCGCTTCTTGCTCTTGGATAGATCCTCGTAAACGTACTGGGAGTGGTAGCGCAGGGTGGTAGGTGGTCACGAAGATCGTGCCGAAGAGTATGAGGCTAAGAAGAGCAAGAGCTGACCACACGAGAGTGCGGCCAGCTCCGCTACCAAGTCGAAAGTGAGCCTGGTAACTCAAATACCATCCGCTCCCATGGGAATCGATTGGCAGATAGCGTCCATTCCTCTGCTGCGGTGGTTCAGTATGGGGAATGGGCGGGTATGATAGGATAAGATCGATGTATCGGTCTTTCCGGCACATAGCGAACACTAAGGTAAATGTCCGGGCAAATAGGGCGCGCGTGCCTTGAGCCAAAGGCAACGGCGCGCGAGCTATGCTCCCGATGCTATAACATCTCCCAAAGAGCTACCCTTAAAGTCGGTTGACCCAAAAGACCAGAAAAGCCAAAAAGGCAAGAAAAACCCGCCGCTGGAGACATCCTTGCAAGTCGTGCGCCGTCGCCAGAAATATCCTCGCAACTCGGGCTTTTCGGGCTTTTCTGACTTTTCTCTGGCTAATCCAGTAAACCCGAAAAGCCAGAAAAGCCCGAAAAGCTAGAAAAAACAGAAAAGCCAGAAAAGCCCGATAAGCCAAAACAACTCGAAAAGCCTGAAAAGCCCACCGCTCGAAACATCCTCGCAACTCTAGCCAGTGTAACCCGAAAAGCCCGAAAACTTGAAAATTCAGAGAAACAGAAAAAACTCGAAGCCCGAAAAGCCCGGAAAGCCCACCGCTCGAAACATCCTCGCAAATCTGGCCAGCGTAGCCAGAAAAACTAAAAAAACCAGAAAAGCCCACTGCTCGAGACCTCCTCGCAACTCTGGCCGGCGTCGCCCGAAAAGCCCGAAAAGCCCACCGCTCGAAACATCCTCGCAACTCTGGCCGGCGTCGCCCGAACAGCCCGAAAAGCCCACCGCTCGAAACATCCTCGCAAATCTGGCCAGCGTAGCCCGAAAAGCTAGAAAAGCCCGAAAAGCCCACCGCTCGAGACATCCTCGCAACTCTGGCGACGCACATGGAGACATCCTCGCAACTCTGGCCGGCGTAGCCCGAAAACCCTGAAAATCCAGAAAAGCCCGAAAAGCCCGAAAAGCTCGAGACCTCCTCGCAACTCTGGCGCCGCCGCTCGAGACATCCTCGCAACTCTGGCCAGCGTAGCCCGAAAAACCCGAAAAGCCCGAGACATCCTCGCAACTCTGGCGCCGCCGCTCGAGACATCCTTGCAGCTCGGGCATTTCGGGCTTGTCGGGCTTGTCGGGCTTTTCGGGCTTTTCGGGTTCTTCTGGCTTTTCGGGCTTTTCGGGTCAACCCACTTTTCGGACACCCCTGGCCGACGCAATTTGTTTCAAGACTCCCGCTCCCGCCAGAGAACCCTTCACATTTTATTCAGGAATTGCGCTTTCGACGCTCAGGAAACACGCTGCGCCAAGGACGCCGTTAAAATTTGTTTAATAATCGCGCCCTCGCCATACTCAAGCATCCCGCTTGAATGTCCCACCCGCCCGACCCGCCCGTCAGGGGATCGCCCGCCCGTCGTGGGCTCCCGCCCGAGACTTCCTTCAGGAACGGCGTTTTCGCCTAGGACTTCCTCGAACGTTCACGCTCTTACCTTCCTGCTCCTCCTCCCTCTCCCTCCTCCCTCCTCCCTCCTCTCCTCCCTTCTCTCTCCCTCCTCCCTTCCCTCATCATTATGCCTCTCTGCCCTCTCCCCTCTCCCTCCTTTCCCTCCTCCCTTCTCCCTCCCCTCTCCTGCCTCCTCCCTCCCTCTTTCTTTCTCTCTCTCCCCTCTCTCTATCTTTCTCTACCTCTCTTATATGTATTTCTTTTTTTTTTTCTCTCTCTCTCTCTCTCTCTCTGCCTATAATCAACCACCCCCCTCTTCGCTCCTTCTCTCCTGGCGTTTTCCCTCTTCCTTCGTCCCTCCCGCTCCCCTCCTCCCACTCTCCCTCGTTCTCCCCCTCTTCTTTTTGCAGGGTTCACACCAATTCCACTGGCGGGCACATGTACGCTCACGAAGGATTGTCCACCCGTTCAGGTTTGCCCGCCTGTTAAAGCCCGCCCCAAACCCGCAAAGAGAAATAATCCCCCAAAAAGGGGGTTTGATCGAAGACAAAAGTGCGGGAATCAAGGGTGTGGGTGATTCGTGTTGAATGACACGCGGGCAAGTAAGTGCGAACAATATTAGAATGATTGTTGTTGTTGTTGTTGTTGTTGTTGTTGTTGTTGAACATTATTACTTCTAAAGAATAATTATTGTTGGGACCCCTGGTGCGCGACCCCCCTCCAAAACCTAGGCCGCAGCTACATTTTCATCATTTTTTAGCGAAAGCTTCAGAAAAGTGAATTATTACCGGATCCGGTTGTTTTGTTGTACTCCGTTTTCCCTTGCAAAAAACACTATAAAATGAAAATTCTTGTTCTTACTTGATCAAATTGCAAGAATCCCTTGCAAAAAATAAGGTAAAGTGGACATTCGTGCGCGCAAGACGAAATCCTTCCAAAACCTTAGGTTTCGTAACGATTTTAACATAAAAACATCAAAAACCCAATGGTTTTTTAAGAAAAAATTGTCAAAATGTCCTTCCGCGCGCGCTGTCCGAATCCCACAAAACCAATGGTTTTTCAACATTTATGTTACATGAGCTCGCGCGAGCTACTTTTTCTTGTTCTAACATAATCAAATTTCAATAATCCCTTGCAAAAAATAAGGTAAAGTGGACATTCGCGCGCGCAAGACGAAATCCTTCCAGAACCTTAGGTTTCGTAACGATTTCAACATAAAAACATCAAAAACCCAATGGTTTTTCAAAAAAAAATGTCCAAATTTCATCCCGCGCGCGCTGTCCGACTCCCACAAAACCAATGGTTTTTCAACATTTATGTTACATGAGCTCGCGCGAGCTACTTTTTCTTGTTCTAACATAATCAAATTTCAATAATCCCTTGCAAAAAATAAGGTAAAGTGGACATTCGCGCGCGCAAGACGAAATCCTTCCAGAACCTTAGGTTTCGTAACGATTTCAACATAAAAACATCAAAAACCCAATGGTTTTTCAAAAAAAAATGTCCAAATTTCATCCCGCGCGCGCTGTCCGACTCCCACAAAACCAATGGTTTTTCAACATTTATGTTACATGAGCTCGCGCGAGCTACTTTTTCTTGTTCTAACATAATCAAATTTCAATACTCCCTTGCAAAAAAAAGTAAAGTGGACATTCGCGCGCGCAAGACCAACAAAAAACACGACGATCTCAGGAACTTGCCCCAAAAATGTGACCAACTCCGCTCTCTCTGTCTCTCTCTCTGTCTGCTCTCTGTCTCTCTCTCTGTCTGTCTGTGTCATGTATTGTATGTCACAATTGCAGGATGCTGGGCACACGCGCGCCCCGAATAAGTGACCAAGTTCTGTGGGTGTGTACCCCACGCCAGTGTAGTAGCCACGGTCGTCCGCACGCCACGAAGTGAAGTGTCCCAACGTCATAGGGCGGGAAGCTGGGTTTGGGTGGTCGCGAAGAGTCGTTTGGATATTTGGTAGAGCTTGAACTGCCCCCCCACGAAGTGGGGGTATTGTCTCGCGTCGCATGAAAACCCTGGCACTGGTGAGAACACTGAGCGTTCGGGTAAAATGATTGTTATTGTTGTTGTTGCTGCTGTTGTTGTTGCTGCTGTTGTTGCTGTTGTTGTTGTTGGTGGTGGTGGTGGTGTTGTTGTTTTTGTTGTTGTTTATTGTCGTCGTCCCCCCGCGACCCACCAGCGACCCACCCCGCGACCCATCCCACGACCCACCCCGCGACACACCCCGCGACCCTCCCCGCAACCCACCCGCGACCCAACCCGCGACCCACCCGAGACCCACCCCGCGACCCACCCCGCGACCCAACCCGCGACCCACTTGCGACCCACCCGCGACCCACCCCGCGACCCACCCCGCGACCCACACGCGACCCACCCGCGACCGATCCACATTGGTTCGAAGAAAAGATCGGCGCCTGGGGCGGGCTCGTTGTATAATTTGTGAAACTTTGGCGCCTGCGGCGGGTTTCTCCAGAGTCTCGCAGACTGCCGGCGTCCCCATCGCCACCTCACTCTTATCCGCATCTGCGGGGTGCTACGTATTTTTAGAGCGTTCGCCACTTCGGTGATCACAGTGTCCAGGACACCCCAACAAGCCTCCTGGGTCGCTCCAATGCAGCCCAAGAGGCCCTCAAGAGGGGTCTCAAACAACCCACGAGGGCCCCAAGACCGCTCAAAAAAACACAGAAGGGCACCAGAAGGGCTTCTGGACGGTCCAAGAGGGCCACGAGCCGCAGAAAGATCGATCGAAAACGCTAACCTAACGCTGGCCTCCAGACAGCCCGAGAGGCCCCAAAGACGCTCCAAGAAGCCCTCCAGGGGCGTTCCAAAACGGCCTCAAAGAGCAAACATCGCCCCATGTCCATGGGATGTTTAGCACAATCGCCTGTTGTACGTTCACAACGCCCAAGTCAGCCCAAGATGCCTCCTGGGTCGCCCCAAGACGGCCCAAGAAGCCCCCAAGAGAGCTCCCAGACGACCCAAGAGGGCCCCAAGACCGCTCAAAAAAAAACAATTACCCTGCGACGTACCCAACCCAATGGCATCAAGTGGCAAGCGGAGTAGGGAAACATTAGCAGGAACCGTGACAGTGCAGGCGCGGCGATTTGCAGTGCGACCTACATGGGATGCGTAATGTTGCGCGACTCACAGAACAGCAATCGATAAGACGAGGAGTATGTCTCAAGGCTTGTTAACCAATAGCGGGGGCGAGAACGAGGGACAGGAGAAGGACGAACCCAGTAGGAAGGGGCGAGGAGCCATCGCAGCAGCAGCACCATGAATGCATACGGTAACAGGAGGACTAGGGCGGCGATGATGAAAGAGGAGGGAGGAAGCAAGAGACTGTTTCGTTTTTGCAGGAGCTCGGTCAACGCATGCCTGCTGCCTGTCCACAGGATCATACCTGTTTATATCTAGTGCAGGAAACGATCGAGACCTAGCTCGCGCGCCAGCTTCTCTGCCTCCTTCCTGCATGTTGCAGTGCGGGAACTGAGCTTCCGCAGTTTCTCCGCAAGGTCTGCCGGTGGGCCGCGGGCAAGAAAGTCAAGGCCGGGGTCGCGCACCATCAGTCGGTTGTCTATCGTCGTCGCCCTGGACAGCATCACGTAGAGGTGCAGCCACAGAGCGTCCAGGTCGTTCACATCCTTGCACCCTGCGTCAACAATGACTCCGCGGTGCATGGTGCGGCCCTGGCAGGCAGTGGACGTCAGGACTTCGGCGTGGGAGATGACGAAGCCAGTGCGCGTGACCTTGTACTTGCGGAAGTCGAACGGGCTCGAGCTCTGTGGCTCGATGAAGACGAGGCCCGCTGCGTTCGCAGCGTCGATGCTGTCATCGAGCTCCTTGAGCTTCTTTCCGCAGGGACCGCATGCCCACGTGCAGCGGCAGCATCCCGTGAATGCCGCCCGTGTCGCCCGGGTTGACGCGGTTGACCAGCTTCACGGCCAGGTCCACGGGCAGCGAGGGCGAAGACTTGTCGGCTGCCAGAAGAGTGGTGACAGTTTCCCAGAATGGCAGCCCCCCAGGGACGGCGAGGTCTAATCTGAATCTGGGTGGTGCCTCACTCCGCGGGACTGACCAGCAGCCTTCGAAAGTGGTGACAGTTTCACAGATCGCAGCCCCCCCCAGGGATGGTGAGGTCTAATCTGAATCTGCGTGGTGCCTCACTCCGCTGGACCCACCAGCAGCCCTCGAAAGTGGTGACCGTTTCGCAGATCGCAGACCCCCAGGGATGGCGAGGTCTAATCTGAATCTGCGTGGTGCCTCACTCCGCTGGACCCACCAGCAGCCCTCGAATGTGGCGACAGTTTCGCAGATCGCAGCCCCCCAGGGATGGCGAGGTCTAATCTGAATCTGCGTGGTGCCTCACCCCGCTGGACCCACCAGCAGCCCTCGAATGTGGCGACAGTTTCGCAACCAGCAGCCCTCGAATGTGGCGTCAGTGTCGCAGATCGCAGCCCCCCAGGGATGGCGAGGTCTAATCTGAATCTGCGTGGTGCCTCACTCCGCTGGACCCACCCTCAGCCCTCGAATGTGGCGACAGTTTCGCAGATCGCAGCCCCCCAAGGATGGCGAGGTCTAATCTGAATCTGCGTGGTGCCTCACTCCGCTGGACCCACCAGCAGCCCTCGAATGTGGCGTCAGTGTCGCAGATCGCAGCCCCCCAGGGATGGCGAGGTCTAATCTGAATCTGCGTGGTGCCTCACTCCGCTGGACCCACCAGCAGCCCTCGAAAGTGACGACAGTTTCGCAGATCGCAGCCCCCCAGGGACGGCGAGGTCTAATCTGAATCTGCGTGGTGCCTCACTCCGCTGGACCCACCAGCAGCCCTCGAAAGTGACGACAATTTCGCAGATCGCAAACCCCCACGGATGGCGAGGTCTAATCTGAATCTGCGTGGTGCCTCACTCCGCTGGACCCACCAGCAGCCCTCGAAAGTCGAGGTCTAATCTGAATCTGCGTGGTGCCTCACTCCGCTGGACCCACCAGCAGCCCTCGAAAGTGACGACAGTTTCGCAGATCGCAGCCCCCCAGGGATGGCGAGGTCTAATCTGAATCTGCGTGGTGCCTCACTCCGCTGGACCCACCAGCAGCCCTCGAAAGTGGTGACAGTTTCGCAGATCGCAGCCCCCCAGGGATGGCGAGGTCTAATCTGAATCTGCGTGGTGCCTCACTCCGCTGGACCCACCAGCAGCCCTCGAAAGTGGCGACAGTTTCACAGATCGCAGCCCCAAAGGGATGACGTAAAAGGCAAGAGAGAAGAGGAGGAGCGAAGAGAGGAGGAGAAGGGAAGCAAGAGAGGAGGAGCGAAGAGAGGAGAAGGGATGCAAGAGAGAAGAGGAGGAGCGAAGAGAGGCGGAGAAGGGAAGCAAGAGAGGAGAGGAAGAGGGAAGAGAGGAGGAGGAGGCGGGAAGGAAGGAAGGTGGAGACCGCAGTGCTCTATTCAAAACGAGTACCCAACGCAGGAGGGTTGGGAACAAGAAACAGGCCAAGAGGGCACCATAAGGCTCCGTGGACGGTCCAAGAGGGCCACGAGCCGGAGGCAGATCGATCGAAAACGCCCACGCTGGCTTCCAGACGGCCCAAACAGCCCCCCAACCGCCCCAAGAAGCCCTCCAGAGGCGTCCCAAGACGGCCTCAAAGAGCAGCAATCGCCCCATTCCCATGGGAAATGTGCATTTTCAGCACAGTCGCCTTGTGTACGCTCACAACATCCAAGTTCTTCAAGACGGCCCAGAAGCTGCCTTGATCGCCCCAAGACGGCCCAAGAAGCCCCCAAGAGGGCTCCGAAACGGCCCAAAAGGGCCCCAATGCCGTAGACGAAACCCTCAAGACGGCCCAGGGGGGCTCCGGGACAATCCCAAGAGGGAAGCCCAGAGGGGGAGCCCGAACGAACATTTCGAGCCTTCGACCCCAAGCCGCCCCCCGCCTGCCCCAAGAAGGCCCCAACACGCTCCCAGGGAGCTCCGAAAGGCCCGAAAACAGCTCCCAAGTGGCCTCCAGGAGGCCCCCATAGCGGTTTAAAAGACTGTTTCCCAAACGCCCCCGAGACGCCTCCCACGAGACCCCGTCTGCCATCCGTGTGGCCTCAGACCCGCAGCCCAGGCACGGTGGCGGGATGTGCCAAAGGCCATTCGATCCGCCGCCCCCTGTCGATTCATCGCAGGGGCGCCTGGCGTGCTGGATCCTTTCGGTTTTGGTTTTGGTTCTTTTTCCGAAAGAACTCCCCCTGGGCCTCTGGCGCGTCCCGCCGGGGTCCCAGAAGGATCTTCCAGAGCCGGTTGCAAAGGGTTTTCCCTGCTCCAGACTGCTCCAAGACGGCCCAAGATGGCCTCCAAGACGCCCAAGATGGCCTCCAAGACGGCAAAGATGTTCCCAAGATGCCTCCAAGACAGCCCAAGATGCACCCAAGACGGCCTGAGATGGACTCCAGATGGCATGAGACGGCCCAAGAGGCCCCCAAGAGGCCTCCAAGACGGCCCAAGAGGCCTCCAGGAGGGCCCGAAGAGGGCAAAATCATTGATTTTCAATAGATTCGGCTTTCCGACGGCCCAAGACGGCCCAGGAGGCCCCCAAGATCGCCCCAAGATCGCCCACGAGGCCTCCAAGATGGCCCCATGACGGCCCAAGAGGCTCCCCAGATGCTCCCAAGAGGGCCCCAAGACCGCCCGAGAGGCCTCCAAGACGCCCAAGATGGCCTCCAAGACGGCTAAGATGGCCCCAAAATGCCTCCAAGATGGCCCAAGATGCACCCAAGACGGCCTAAGATGGCCTCAAGATGGCCCAAGACGGCCCAAGAGGCCCCCAAGAGGCCTCCAAGACGGCCCAAGAGGCCTCCAAGAGGTCCTCAAGGAGAGCCCGAAGAGGCCAAAATCATTGATTTTCCTTAGGTTGTTGAAGGATTTTTGCATTTGCTTCTTCTCGGCATTCCGACAGCTCAAGACGGCCCCATGACGGCCCAAAAGGCCTCCACGACAACCCCAAGAGGGCCCCCAAACGGCCCAAGAGGCCTCCAAGACGCCCAAGATGGCCTCTAAGAACCCCTGATATGCCCCAAGAGGGCCCCAAGACGACCCAGACAGGCCCCCAAGACGGCTTCCGACAGCGTCAGACAAGCCAGGAGCGCCCGAAGACGGCCAAGGAGGCCCCCAAGAAGCCCCCCAAAGCCCCCCAAACCATCCAAGAGGCCCCCAGGAAGCTCCCAGGAGGCCCCAAGAGTGCCCCAAGAGGCGCCCAAGAGGCCTCCTCCTCCTCCTCCTCCTCCTCCTCCTCCTCCTCATCATCATCTTTTTTCCTCATCCTCCCCCTCCTCTTCTTCTTGCTCCCCCACGCGTTCCCCGAAGTCTTTCCAAATCGACTCGGGGAACAACTGGCCCGATAGTTTGGCCAAGCTTGGCCAAGCTCTGGTCCAGCTGTCGGCCACACAGGCGCTTCCAAAAAGGCAGGGGGCGGCGGTGATTCGCCGTAGGCGTCTTCGATAATTACATTTGCTTCTGGCATATTGAAGTATGCCCGCCGATGATATCCGTGGGTTCTCGCCCAGTCCCTGGAGGTCGTAGGCGGAAGGTCCTGCGCCTGTCCCCTTCCCTTTCCCCCCCCCCCCCCCCTCGGGCCCAAAATGCCGTTTGCGGGGCGGGGGAGGGGGCGGAGGAAACCCAGAGAGGCCCAAACTCCTAGCCGCATCCCCAAGACCTCCGAAGCCTCTCCAGCGGCTAAAGACGGCCCTAACAGATCGCCAACACATTCCAAGACAGCACTGAGATGGGTCAAGGTAGCCCAACGACGATACAATATAGCATCGAGACATCGCTCGACCCGCCCAAGACGGCTCAATAATCAACCAGTGGTGCGTCGGACTCATGATTTCTTGCTCTCGTATGCGCACTTCCAGGAGAGGTACCGTTCCTAATCGAATCGACATCGCCAGAATATCAATCCACGGGCGCTCCACTCCCATCCCATAAGATCCGCCCCACCTCATGTCCCCTTCAAGCACCTCCCCGACAAGCTTCTCCTGAGCATCATCCCGACCAAATTTTCAAAACAAGTCCTGCGGCGAGGACCCTCTCGCGGCCGCAAACAACATCCCACCAGACATCAGGGCGCCGGTGAGTTATGGGAGCCTGCCTTCCAGACGCCTTCTGCTCCTTAGGAAAGTTATTTACCCCTGCTCCGTATCCATAGACACGCGCCCACTCGACCGACGGCCAATCTGAAACAAAGACAACACCCCCAACCATCCCGGTCATCACGATGACTACACGACAAAATGCGTTTTGCAACATGACCTGGATCATCTTCGGGCGTCCCGCCCTCAATGTGTACTGGTCTACTACGCGACGGCAAGGGGCATCATATTACCCCGTGCGTGCAGGCCCACCATCCCTCTCAGAAGAAACACTGCAATGTGAACGTGGCGCCCAATTTCCCCGACCCCTTGGAGTATCCTCAGCGTGTGACATGCTTCCCCCTCCCCCGGCCCCTGCCCCCATACCCTGGGCCGGTCGATTTGGAGAGAGGGGGGCCCGCCCGGATCACACTGGCCCAGCTTCAACGCATCATGAGAGGATAGATCCCCCATAACCAGGCCAGAGGGCCCCAAGAGGCCCCCAAGACAGTCCAAGAGGGCCCCGAATCGCCGAAAGCTCCTCCAGGATGGCCAAGTGCCCTCCAGACGGCCCAAGGCGCCCCCAGAGACCACCAAGAGCCCTCCCAAGAGGGCCCCACGAGGCAACATTCATTGAATTGCAATCCGTTTTCGAAAGATTTTAGCATTCTTGCCTCTTCGGCTTCCCGACGCTCTACGACGGCCCACGAGGCTCCGAACATCCTCCCTGACGGCCCCAGAGGCTTCCAAGAAGGCCCCTAAACAAACAAAGAGGGCCCCCACACAGCCCCACAGACGGCCTCCAAGAAGCTCCCAAAGGCCCCCTATAGGCCCCCACGTGGCGCCCAACAGGGCAAGAGGCCCTCAGAAGCAACACGCCACGACCGCCCGCTCCCCAAGGGGTCGGCGGTGTGGCGCAAGCCCGAGGATCTCTGGGGGGCCTCTCGAGACCTCGCGGCAGCTTCTTGGGAGCCGCCTGCTGTTCAGGGTCTTCGAACTGCCAAGGGTCATCTCGTTCAGGCCGTCTTGCGCCCGTCTTGTGCCTTCTTGGACCGACTTGGGCGCGGGAGGGCTGGAACTTCTCTTTCGTGTCTTTGCGCGGCCTGCACTGCAGCACGCATGCTTGAGGCCGCTGACCGTGTTAACAAAGTGTCTTGCGTGACGGGTCGTTCTGCCGTTCGCGCCAGAGCGCCGAGCTCCACTAAAAAAGCCATGCACCAACGCGACACTTTTCCATTCCGCATCGGCCTGATTTCGGAACGGTATCCTTGTGGATGCCACGACAATGGACACTCCAACAATCCTATCATGAAATTAGACGTGTGTGTTAACATGTGTAAAACATGTTCAAACAATGTCTTGAACATGGTTTCAACACATGGAAAACAGGTTTGAAACATGTTCTGGCCATCGGGAAATCACTTGGCAGCACGCTCCCTCTCCATTACAGTCGAGGCGTTGACCTAAGGAACCCTAAATAAGGAACGAGGCCCCTTTTTCCCAGAGGTTCAACCTCGATTTCCCATGGAAAACCTCCGGAAAACCCGAGGCAAACTTTGAAACAATCAAGGAACACCAAGCCCCTCCC
Source organism: Prorocentrum cordatum (assembly GCA_963575745.1). Taxonomy (NCBI): domain Eukaryota; class Dinophyceae; order Prorocentrales; family Prorocentraceae; genus Prorocentrum; species Prorocentrum cordatum. The sequence continues at coordinate 618,879 of CAUYUJ010020838.1, forward strand.
CAACGAAAAGGGTTCCTTCTTCAGCGCCCCGACTGTAGGTCCACCTCCGCAACCTGTATCCCGAATCGTCTGGGGCCTGCCAGGGTCTGCCCTCGGGCAGCCCGGACCAGAAGCCCGGCCGCCCGGCGTGGCGGGGGCACCCTTGGACCCGGGGGAGGGGCCCCAGGACACACAAATAGATACACACAAAGAGAAAGATTCCCCATATTTTCCCATATTTTTTTGGTTTTTGTCTCCCCCCCCCCCACTTCCCATATTTTCGCACATTTTCCTGGGAGTCGACGATTCATTGTGTGTCTGTGTGTTTCTTTCCCTCCCGACTCTTGGACCCCGGGGGAGGGGCGGCAGAGGCAGGGCCCCGGGGACGGGGGAGCGAAGAGCGGCACAAAGACAAAAACTCGGAGGTCCGCGGGGACTTCTCGGATCCTCGGGTCGGGCGAAAGGGGGGGATAGCAAAGGGGGGGTTTGAGAATCAGCTCACGTAGCTGATTTTCCCGGCGCCTCCCGGCGCCGGAGGCCGCCATGTATCGAGGAATGGGCCCCTCGGTGGGGCCGAAACCAGCTGCATGCAGCAAATTTCGTAACCCCCCCTTTCCCAATCCCCCCCTTTCGCCCGGCCCGAGATCCGCGCTGGACCCCCCTCCCCGGCGCGCGGAGCGCGCCAGGGGCGGCGCCGGGGGCGCCGCCAGGGGGCCTCAGCGCCGATCCGAGGAATCCGCGCGGACCTCCGAGTTGTTATGCTTCTGTCATCGTCTGGTCCCCTCATGGAAACCTCAAGAGAGAGAGAGAGGGAGCAGAAACAAAGCACCCTCAGACTGAGCAGCCCGTCAAGCGAAGCAATGCAATAAACGCAGGCACGGAAATGATCGAATCATCGGGAATAGGGCAAAGCTGCTCCGTGCACGCTGCAGAGCGTGGCTGAACTCAACGGGGAATTCTCACCAGGCGTTCTTCTTGGTGTTGTCGGGCGAATCGCACTGTGTGTTGTCATGTGCGCTGGATGCCCTCGAGATCTGCCGAAGTCAAGTGGGCATGATGCATGACATGATGTGTTCTGTCTCGCGTGGACGCGAGGGCCCTCTGCAGGGATCTGTGCTGGGCACGTTGTTGCCTTCGGCTGCGTCGGAATGTGGCCTCCCGCCGGTATAGCCACGCGACGTCCGCAGCAGCAGCGTCCTGGCATCCACGAATTGCGCAGATACTGCCGCAGACTAGAGTTAAGTCGGGCGTGTCCCCCTACAGAGTGATTTTCGACGAAAAATTAAACAAATACCCAACAACTAGCCGAGAAATAGTCCAAACATAGTCTGGGGACTATGTTTTGAATTTTTGTTGGCCGTTTTGGAATATTGTTGGGGTATTTTTTATGTTGGCCTTTTTTGGTGGGTATTTTTGGAGTATTTTGGTGGTATGTTTTGAATTGTTTTAGCCTTTTTGGAGTATTTTGGGGGTATTTTTTGTTTTTCGTCGAAAATCCCCCTGCCGGGGGACGGGCCCGACTGAAGACTGGAGCCCGCAGCCCGACGCAGCGCAGCGGCACAGCCTGGGACCGCCGCGAGTGGCGGCGAGCACCGTGGCGCCTCGCAGAGTGGCGCCACGCGCAAGGAGGGGGGGGCAGGGGGAGGGAGGAGGAGGGAGGAGGAGGAGGAGGAGGAGGAGGAGGAGGAGGAGGAGGAGGGAGGGCTTCTCAGAGGCACCCCTGCTTCTCAGAAGGCGCCGGCCTTGCGTCTGTGGAGGAGGCCCGCGCCTTCTAGGAGGCAGGGGTACTTCCAAGAAGCCCTCCTCCCCCTCCCCCTGCCCCCCCCCTCTGCGCGTGGCGCCTCGTAGGAAGCACGAGGGGGGGGCGGGCAGTGCGGGGGCGTGAGCAGCCGCGCGGCCCTGCAGCGGCACAGGGTTTTGCACGGCACGGCGGGGGGATCGGCAGCACGACCTGCTCCGCAGGACCGCGGGGCGGTCGAGTGTTGGAGTGCAGGTCGGGGGAGCCTCTGGGAGGCTGGTCCTGGAACATCGTGAGCTCCTCGTGTGAAGGGGCCCTGGGACACACAAGTAAATACACACACACACACACACAAATAACAGGATTCCCCAGATCTTCCCAAATTTTCTGGGTTTTCATCTTTCCCCCTCCAATTCCCATATTTTCCCATATTTTCCGGGGAGTCGACGAGTCATTGTGTCTGCGTGTTTCTTTCCCTCCTGATCGTGGGCCGTTGGGAGGCCGCACGGGGCCGTGTTCTGGCCGGTGCTCAAGCGGATTGGAAACACCGCGCCGGTTCTTATAGCTGGGGGCCCAGCGGGAGCCAGGCCGTGTCGGGGCCCAAGTGGCAGCGCGACCTGGCGCATCCTCCTCCACTCCTCCTTCTCCCATCCCGTGCCCTTCTCGTTGTGGATGGGCCCGACGAATGGTCTTGCGCTGTTTGTGGGGAAGCACTTGTTTCTAGTGCAGCCTGCGGCCAGGGTAATTCTTGTCGGTCCCCAAGAATTACCGTGCCCGCAGGCTGCAACGGCGCTGGGCCCCTTTTCGGATTTTCGAGGTTCCGAGCCTGGCGACGCACGTAATTTTACATATGGCATATCACACGCGCGTCCTTATTGCGGGTCGCAGCTGTGTTCTGACATGTGCGTATATGTGTAAACATGTGTATACATACATCACGATTGGCGCACACATATATCATGCAGGATTTTGAAGATTGCTGCTGTAGGGGACCCTCCAGGAAGTCCTCTTGGAGCCTTCTTGGGGCGTCTTGGAGGCCTGGAACCGTCTTGAAGCCAGATTGAGCGTTTTGGAACGATTTGAGGCTGTTTGGGGAGCCTCTTGTCTTGGGGTTGGAAGGAAAGAGTCAAATGGACGAGAGCTTCTCCCAGTGTGGGGGTGCCCCCCGCTGGGAGCCCCCCCATTAACCCCCCCCGGGGGCCCGCCCCTGGGACCCCCCATTTCGAATCAACGACGCCAGTGCTGGATGCTTTTTCCCCGAACAGCGTGCTGAACGGGGTGCTGTTGTGGTAGAAGCTGACTCCGGCCGAGGGAATTCAAAGCAGAGGCGTCCTCAACAAAATCTGGTGGTTCGGGCCGTTTCGCCGGAGACATCCTCACAACTCTCGTTTCTGAGTTGTCCGGGATTGGGCGTTTCGCCTGAGACACCCTCCTGAATCTGAGCTCCGAGCTGCCGCGCGAGAGGCGGTCCGGCCCGTTTCGCCTGAGACATCCTCGAAACTCCGGGCTCCGAGCTGCCGCGCGAGAGGTCGTCCGGGCCGTTTCGCCTGAGACGCCCTCGCAACTCTTGGGCTCCAAGCTGCCGATCGCGAGGTGAGCCGGCCCCCAGTCTCGCCCAGCGGGGTGCTGAACGGGGCGCTGAACGGGGCGCCCCGCGGCGCGCCCCGCCGCGGGCGCGGGCTCCGTCGGGGGCGCGCGGGCCCTGCCTGAGCGACCCGCCTCCCCGGCGGCTCCCCGCCCGTCCTCCTGCTGCTGCTGCTGCTGCTGCTGCTCGTCGTCGTCGTCGTCGTCGTTGTCGTCGTCGTCGTCGTCGTCGTCGTCGTGATTGCGTGATTGCGTGATTGTCGTCGTCGTTGTCGTCGTCGCCTCGGCCTTCCGAGGCCTGGAGGCGGAGGAGGGCGCGCGATGCATGGTAGAGCACGGCATAGCACGGCGTAGAGGGGCACGGCAGAGCGTAATTAGAATGTCATAGCATGGTGTGGCATTGCGTAGTGAAGCATTGCATCACAAAGCATTGCAACGCAAAACATGGCATCGCACAGCGGCACCCAACGCAACGCCGCGGTGACGACGATGAGGCAGAAGAGAAAGAGAACCAGGAGGATGAGGAGGATAATGCGAAGTGGGGCGAGGATGTATAGGAGGAGGCGGAGGCAGGGCATCAGGAATATGAGGAGGATAGCGATGAGGAGGAAGGAAAGGAGGGCAGGAGGACGAATGTGACTAGAAGGGGGAGAAAGAGGTGGAGTGGGAAGGCAGGCGGGAGAGGCGAGAATGATATTTGCCCAGAGGAGCACGTAGACGACGATGGCGACGGGGCATGCCGATCAAGAGCCGGAGGACGATAACTGCAGGACGCGCGAACAGACTCCGGATCCACCCTGGCTCTAAAAACGCCGTTTGGGGATAATGCACTCTAGCTATCATTGAGCTGACGTGCCCGAGGAGGAAAGGTGACCGCAGAGGGGAGGGGGAAGTAAGTGAAAGTCGCAGAAACGCGAATCCGCGGACACGCGAAGCCGTCTTCCTCTCACGCACGCCGACAGGGTGGGCGGATTTTCACTGCAAATTACTATTGGTGTCAGGGATCGGTCAGAGTCTTGCGGGGCGCATTCGTTTCAAGGGGAGCGGGGATGCCAGGGCAGCGCCCTGCACGCTCGCGCGCGCATCAATGCGCCCACACTGGCACGCGCGCGCATCAATACGCGTATGGAATTCCAGACGCCTGGGAGCTAATGGGGGGGCACTGAAATACAGGAAACCAAAGAACAAACGGGAGCAGCAGCAGCAGCAGCAGAAGGGGCAGGAGGAGGGGGAGCAGCAGCAGCCGCAGCAAAAGGAGCAGGAAAAAGGTAGAGGGAGGGGATAAGAAGGCTGAGGACGAGGACGATGAGTCCGAGTGCGAGGCAGACGAGGATGGATAGTCGGAAGGGGAAGGGGGAGTTGAGGATGAAGGGAGGTGATGTGATACTATGACTGCTTGCGGCGGTGCGCTCTGAGGCCTCCTCTGACTGTCCCCCAGGGGGGGGGGAATCCCCCCCCCCGGGGGACACTCCAGACAGGTCCGGAGTGTCCTTGGGGGCCCGTCGTGGGGGGAGGGCGGTGTCCTTGGAGCTGGGGGCTTCCGTAGGACATTCCCGATCATCGTGTTTTCAGGGTGTAGGACACTCCAGACAGGTCCGGAGTGCCCCCGGGGGGGGGGATTCCCCCCCCCTCCGGGGACAGCTGGGAGAACCTTCCTTCTCCCTCCCCCCTCTCCCGCCTTCTCTTTCTTTCCGTTTCTTTCCTGTTCGCTATCGCTCTTATTTGCCTCGCTCCGTACTCGCTCTCGCCCTCGTCCTCGTACTTGTACTCGTACTCATCGTCCTCGTCCTCAGCCTTCTTATCCACTCCCCTCTCTACCTGTTCCTGCTCCTTCTGCTGCTGCTGCTGCTGCTGCTGCTGCTGCTGCTCCCCCTCCCCCTGCTCTTTCCGCTGCTGCTGCTCCCGTTTGTTCCCCAAGCAGCTTGCTGAACGGGGTGCTGTTGTGGTAGAAGCTGACTCCGGCCGAGAAAGTTCAAAGCAAAGACGTCCTCAGCAAAATCTGGTGGTTCGGGCCGTTTCGCCTGAGACATCCTCACAAATCTCGTTTCTGAGCTGTCCGGGATTAGGCGTCTCGCATGAAACGTCCTCGTGCATCTGAGCTCCGAGCTGCCGCGCGCGAGGTGGTCTGGCCCGTTTCGCCTGAGACATCCTCGAAACTCTGGGCTCCGAGCTGCCGCGCGAGAGGTCGTCCGGGCCGTTTCGCCTGGGACGTCCTCGCAACTCCGGGCTCCAAGCTGCCGATCGCGAGGTGGGCGGGCCCCCGGTCTCGCCCAGCGGGGTGCTGAACGGGGTGCTGAACGGGGCACCCCGCGGCGCGCCCCTCCGCGGGCGTGGGCTCCGTCGGGGGCGCGTCGGCCCTGCCTGAGCGACCCGCCTCCCCGGCGGCTCCCCGCCCGTCCACCTGCCGCTGCTGCTGCTCGTCGTCGTCGTTGTCGTTGTCGTCGTCGTCGTGGTCGTCGTCGTGATTGCGTGATTGCGTGATTGTCGTCGTCGTTGTCGTCGTCGCCTCGGCCTTCCAAGGCCTGGAGGCGGAGAGGGGGCACGCGATGCATGGTAGAGCACGGCATAGCATAGCGTAGAGGAGCACGGCAGAGCGTAATTCGCATGTCATAGCATGGTGTGGCATTGCGTAGTGAAGCATTGCATCACAAAGCATTGCAACGCAAAACATGGCATCGCACAGCGGCACCCAACGCAACACCGCGGTGACGACGATGAGGCAGAAGAGAAAGAGAACCAGGAGGATGAAGATAATGTGAAGTGGGGCGAGGATGTATAGGAGGAGGCGGAGGCAGAGCATCAGGAGTATGAGGGGGATAACGATGAGGAAGGAAAGGAGGGTAGGAGCAGGAATGTGACTAGAAGGGGGAGAAAAAGGTGGAGTGGGAAGGCAGGCGGGAGAGGCGAGAATGATATTTCCCAAGAGGAGCACGTAGACGACGATGACGACGGGGCGTGCCGATATCAGGAGCAGGAGGACGATAACTGCAGGACGCGCGAACAGACTCAGGATCCACCCTGACTCTAAAAACGCTGTTTGGGGAGACTGCGCTCTGGCTATAATTTTCTGTTTCCTGTATTTCAGTGCCCTCCTGAGCTCGCGTGCGTCTGGAATTCCATTCGCGCATTGAGTCGCGCGCGTGCGTGCCAGTGTGGGCGCTTGAGCGCTGCAGGGCGATGCCCTGGCATCCCCGCGCCCCTTGAAACGTGTGCGCCCTGCAAGACCCTGACCGATCCCTGACACCAACAATAAGGTGCAGTTAAAATCCGCCGACCCTGTCGGCGTGCGTGAGGGGAAGACGGCTTCGCGTGTCCGTGGATTGCGTTTCCGTGGTTTTCACCTTCTTTCACCTCCCCTCTGTGGTCACCTTTCCTCCTCGGGCACGTCAGCTCAAAACGCATCCAACATTGGCGTCGTTGATTCGAAAGGGGGGATCCCAGAGGCGGGCCCCGGGGATATTAAGGCTCCTGGGGGGGAGCACCCCCCCCAGTTGGAGAGGCTGTCGTCCCTTTGGTTTCTTCCTTCCAACCCCAAGACAATCCAAGAGGCTCCCCAGACAGCCTCAGATCGTTCCAAAACGCCCAGCATGGCTTCAAGACGGTTCCAGAGGCCTCCAAGACGCCCCAAGAAGGCTCCAAGAGGACTTCCTGAAGGGTCCCCTAGAGCAACAATCTTCACACCAATCGTGATGTATGTATTATACGCACATGTTTACACATATACACACATCTCAGAACACGGCTGCGAACCGCAATAAAGACGCGCGTATGATATGTTATATGTAAACTTATGTGTGGCACCAGGCTCGGAACCTCGAGGTTCCGGAAAATACCCAACGCCGCTGCAGCCCGTGACCGGGGCAGTGCCTGTGGACCAACAAGACTCACCCCGGTCACAGGCTGCACTAGAAAAAGGTGCGTCCTCACGGACAGCGCAAGACCATTCGTCGGCCCCATCCGCGACGAGAAAGGCACGGGATAGGAGAAGAAGGAGTGGAGGAGGATGCGCTAGGTCGCATTGCCACCTGGGCGGCCCGTCACCGCTTGGCTCCCGCTGGGCCCCCAGCTGCAAGAACCGGCGCGGTGTTTCCAATCCGCTTGAGCACCGGCCAGTGTTGGGCTGCCCTGGGCAGGATGTGTGCGGAAACACACGCTCTGGCGGGAGGGCTGCGGAGCGTGGTTGGGTGCCTCCTCGGGAGCCTCGAGGGCCTCGAGGGCCGGGGACCCGGGGAACGGGGGGAGGGAGCTCCGTGGGACTGGCCTGGGCAGGCAGCAGGGAGAGGACGGAGGAGCAGGTTCCGGCGGGAGTGTTCGGGAGCGTGGGTGGGGGTCTGCCGGGGTCCCTGGGATGCTGTCCTTGACCATCTTTAAGATCCTCGTAAGCAGTTTGGAGGCCTGACGGAGCTGCTCTTGGGCATGGCAGTTGAACATCCCAAGGGGGAGCTGCCGAGGAGTATGACATGGGCCCGTTGGCGCGCAGATTGTGGCAGCCTCTTACGAAGCGCCTGCTTCGGTCCAGTAGACGATTCATATGTGAAGGCCCTTGGCAAGCGCAGTTTAGCAGGCATGGCATTTGGACATCCGAGACAGGAGCCGCCAGGGGAGGCCCACTTATACCCCATACTTGCTTACATTCAGACCCACTCGTATTCAGTGGCTCCGATTCGTTCGTGCTAAGACACTCACAGAAGGGGAACCCCTCAGAAAAAGGTCGGAACAAATAAGGATGTCCGCGTCGAGTGATGGTTGCATCCTCCCGCTAGCGCGGATGCGTCGTCACGCGTATGCACGTGTCAAGTCTTACAATCAGTCCATACAGAAGTCCGTGTAAGTTTATGAACTCCTGCGCGCATCTGGAGAGTTCGCCGGCCCAACGGGCCAGAGGCGTGCTGGGATCTCCAGTAAATGCTTTACAATTGCCCTACTTAGCGCGCGCGGGGCGGCCCCTGGGGTCCCCGGAAGAAAACTACCCCGGGCAGGTCCCCGGCGCTGCGGATCAGAGATGCTCCAGATTTCGTAAGAAAGGGAGGGGGGTCTCATTTCGGGGGGGGTCTCTTCCGGGCTATCTTGGAGGACCGGGGGGGTCTGGGGGCGATGTTTTGGAGGGTTCTCCCGCGGGGGAGGTCTGAAATGGCTCGTCTTGGAGGGTCCAGACCCCCTCCCTTTTATCACGAGATCTGGAGCAGTGTTCCTCCCGGGCGCCACCCTCGAGGCCAGCCAGGGAGCCCCTCGAGGTGATACAAGAGAGAGCTCCTCAAGATGCCACAGGATCGCTCCGAGACGCACAAGCTGCCCCCCAGACGGCCCAACACGCCTCCCAGAGCACTCTCAAGAGGGCCCCAGGAGGCAAGATTCCTTGCTTTCCCCTAGGTTTGGGGAGAGATTTGGGCGCTTCCACCTTTTCGGCTTGCCGGCACCCCAAGACGGCCCAAGAGGCCCCCAAGACCGCCCCAAGAGGGCCCAAGAGGCCCCCAAGAGGGATCCAAGACGGTCCAAGAGGGCTCCGAAACGGCCCATGAGGCTTCCAAGACGGCCCAAGAAGGCCCCAAGAACGCCCCAAGAGAGGTCCCAGGGGGGGAACACGAATCCCACCAGCCCTTTGGGCGTGAGTGGTTTAGCGAGCTCTCTCTGTTCTCAACCCCCTAACCCCCTATCTTCCCCTTCGGGGAGGGGTTTACCCCTCCCCCTACCCCCTCCCCCTGGACCTGGACAGGGAGTCCCGGGTGGTGTCAGGGGGGTCTTTTTCGACTCCTGGGAGGGCCAAAAAACGACGACCCTCACGAGGATTCTGGCCCCGACAGGGGGACGCAGTTTGGCCCCTCTGCTCTTCTTTGAAGCCAGAATCATTGATTTTACTAGGGTTTTGGCCCCATGTTGGCCTTCTGAGGGGGCCGCGCTCATCTTCCTTCATAGCAAAATCATTGATTTTACTAAGGTTTTGGGCTCATTTTGTCCTTCTCAGGGGGCAGCGCTCCTTTGCGCTTCTGAGGAGGTCGCAAGAGGCCCCAAGATGGCCCCAAGAGGCCCCCAGGAGCCTCCCAAGAGGCCTCCAAGAGGCCCCCAAGAGGCCCCCAAGAGGCCCCAAGAGGCCCCCAAGAGGCCCCCAAGAGGCCCCCAAGAGGCCCCCAAGAGGCCCCAAGAGGCCCCCAAGAGGCCCCCAAGAGGCCCCCAAGAGGCCCCCAAGAGGCCCCAAGAGGCTCCAAGAGGCCCCCAAGAGGCCCCACGAGGAGCCCGAACGACTCACACCAGGACGAGGGGCCCGAACGACTCACACCACGAAGAGCCCGAACGACTCACACCACAAGGAGGGGCCCGAACGACTCACACCAGGACGAGGCGCCCGAACGACTCACACCACGAGGAGCCCGAACGACTCACACCAGGACGAGGGCCCCGAACGACTCACACCACGAGGAGCCCGAACGACTCACACCAGGAGGAGGAGCCCGAACGACTCACACCAGGACGAAGGGCCCGAACAACTCACACCACGAGAAACCCGAACGACTCACGCCAGGACGCAGAGCCCGAACGACTCAAACCACGACGAAGAGCCCGAACGACTCACACCAGGAAGAAGGGCCCGAACGACTCACACCAGGACGAGAGGCCCGGAGATATGCGGGGGCAGGCGGAAACACGCCTGAAAAACACGACTGTCGGCATGCTTCGCAAGAGTTGCTGTTTTGAGATGGGCTGGTGGGGATACGCGAAGCGTGAAGAATTTACATTTCGAGCTCCCGGCCCTAGGAAGGCCTCAGGAGTCCACAAGAGGCCCCTAAGAGGCCCCAAGACGCCCCCAACAGGCCCCAGGAGGCCCCCAAGAGGCCCCAGGCGGCCCCAGGAGGGCCCCCAAGGGGCAAAATTCATTGCTTGTTCCTAAGGTTTTGGAAAGATTCTGGCGCTTCTACCTTTTCGGCGTCCCGAAACCCCAAGACGGCCCAAGAGGCCCCCAAGACCGCCCCAGGAGGGCACAAAGAGGCCCCAAGAGGGCCCCAAGACGGCCCGAGAGGCCTCCAAGACGGCCCAAGAGGCCTCCAAGACGGCCCCAAGAACGCCCCAAGAGAGGTCCCATGGGGGGAACACGAAACAACATTTCGAGCCCTCGGCCCTAAGAAGCCCCCAGGAATCCCCAAGAGGCCCCTAAGAGGCCCCAAGATGCCCCCAACAGGCCCTCAGGAGGCCCCCAAGAGGCCCCCAAGCGGCCCCAGGAGGCCCCCCAAATGCCCCCCCCGAGCACGCAAGCAAGTGCCAACGACCCGACGCGTTTAAGAGTCCCCACGAGACCACCAAGAGGCCTCCCGAAAGAGTCCCCATTGGCAAAACGCTTCCAGACGGCCTGCGACGCGTTCAAGACTCCCCCAGCGGCCACCAAGAAGCCTCACATGCCGAACGCAAAGCCTGATAAAAAAACAGCCGCCGCCTCTGCAGCTCCGCACCGCGAAAGACCACTCGGTCAGTCGACAACTGCACGCAATTATGGGCTGGCGGAGTGCGCGAAGCGATGACATAACGGCGACAGAGGGGTGGGGCACGCGCGTGGCGCGCACGGCATCTTTTGACAGGAATCGTGCCCGTTCAGTGCGCGGGTGTGCCCAGCACTGTGTCACTTGTCAAGGGGAATGCGCGCGTGGCCCGCATGGCAATTTTAGGAAGATCACGCCCCAGGCCGGATGGGGCCAGCTACGGCCCAGGTGGGGTCTGGAGTGAGGAGACGGGTGCCCTTGTGGAAGACTAAAGTGCGTGCAATCATCTTCGACAGTTGGGCTGCGATCGGAAACGTTTGGATAGCGCGTCGCCACGGCGGACGCTGTGCCATGCGAGCGGATAGCGTACCGCTCCCCTCCGCGGGGCGGGAGGCTCGGGAGAGCTCGGGACGTGGACGCCGGGCGGCCGGGAAGCGGCTAGCGCGCTGCTCCGAGGCGTGGCGGGCCGGAACTGGCGCTAGCGACACGCCGTCCAGAAGCTCCCCAGCCGTGAAGTGCAAAGGCATCTCTGACACTCGGGCTGTGTCGGCAGGGATGGCCTCCGCAGGCGCTTCCTGCGCCGGGCCCTCGCCAGGCTCGGCGCGAGGCAGCTGCGCGTAGGAGAGCAGCAGCGCCTCCGCGCCCCCCGCAGCGGCCGGGTCCTTGGCCCGTGGGTCCCCCGCGGCGTGTGGCGGGTCGGGGCGTGCTGGCCGCGTGCCCTGCAGGGCTTCTGCGCACTGAGCAGGCGCGTGGGCCACCTGCGCCGCGAGGCCCTGCTCGGCTTACGCACAAGAGTGACCCTAGGCAAGAGTGACCTTTGGTGCGAGACTTTCGGGGGCCGCAGGGAGGCCAAACTCGAGCGCGCAAGACGCTGCCATCGCATCGCGTTCAGTCAGCTGGGGACCCCAACGTGCTCGCACCAAAGTTCACTCCAGCGGAAGGTCACTCTCACGTGTAGCCCACCTGCAGACCACCTCCGAGCACCTGCGCGCTGCCAATCACGGGCGCTCCTTCGCCGAGCGGTCCTGTCTGCCCAGCGCGATGCTGCACGCCGCCGTCGCCCTGCGCTTGCGGCGCAGTGGGATCCCGCGGAGCCTGGAGGCCAGGCCCCGACGCAGGCGCTGGGGTCGCTGGCGCTGTGGCGGCGGGCTGCAGGCCCAGTGGCGCAGGCCCCTGCTCCTGCAGAGTCATGGAGCCGAGGGGGCGTGGCGTCGGAATTGCCGACGCCAGGTAGTGCATAGACGGCTGCCGAGAGCACCGCACTGTTGCTGGTTGCGACGTGCGCACCCAATGCGGCTGCGGCACGGGCGTGCCGCGGGGGTTCGCACCACACGAGGACGAGCGGCGAGGCAGAGCTGACGCTGGCACCCCGCCACTTGCGGCGCGGGCTGCGTGTCGTCCAGGGAATTGGGCCGCGCACGCCGAGGTGCTCTCAGGCCGCCAGCGAGCCATGCAGGGCTGCCCAGAGCCCAGAAGCGAGACCGACGCACTGAGTGCGGGCTGCAGCGCCGTCCATGCCCGCGCCCCCGCAGCGGCGCTCGCTGGCGCAGCGGCACAGGCGACTGGAGCCCCGCTGCTCACAAGGCACGCGGGCGGCTGGCCCCGGGCCAGCGCGGTGGCTGTTGGCCGCTGGGGGGGGGAATCCGACCGCGCCCGGGCGCCGAGCGGCGAGACCAGGCGCGAGGCTGCGCCCGACGTGGCCGCCGCCGACAGGCCCTGCGCGCCCTGGCCCGGCGCCCCCCTCGAGGCCGCGGCGGCGGGCGGCCCGTGGCTCGCGAGGCGCACGGGCAGCTGGCCACGGGCGGGCAGGGCGGCGCTGGGGCCCCGGGGCGGGGAGTCCGACCGCGCCCGGGCGCCGAGCGGCGAGGCCTGGCGAGAGGCCGCGCCCGGCGCGGCCGCCGCCGGCTGCCCCGGCGGCCTCGCCGCCCGGGGCGCCGCGCCCGAGCCCAGGGAGCCCCTCGCGGGGACGCCCGGAGAGCCCGCTGCGCATGGCAGGTGCACCCACCGGCCCCTGCGGCCCGCCGGCGCCAGCGGGGGAGCGCCGAGGGCGCTCCGGACCAGGCCACCGCTCGGGGCGGCGGCGCTGCCACGATCTGGGGGGGGCGCGCCCGCGCTCAGGCGCTGGAGGGAGTCGACGTGGCTCTGGGCGCTTGAGGGCGCCGGGTTGTCGCGGGGCCCATCGCCTCCCGCATGGAGGAGAGGGAAGGAGAGAGGAAAGGGCGGGGCAGGAAAAGTAAGGAGTGCAATCATCTGCAGGCTGAGTGTCCGGGCTGTCTGGGCTGTGTGGGATGTCCAGATTGTCCAGGGTTGTCTGGGGTGGTGTTCGAAGTGTCCAGTGTTTGGGGTGTCTGGGGTGTCTTGGACATCCTGGGCGCCCGGGGCGTCCAGTCTGTCTTGGCTGTCTGGGGTGTCCAGGGTGTGTCCGGGGTGTCCAGGCCGTCTAGGGTGTGGCGACGAGTGTGGTGGATAACGAATATGAAGACGACGGCGGTGACGTCGGTGGCGACGAACAAGAGAGGTACGACGCCCTGGACGATGACGACGACGAGCGCGACAAGCAGAAGTCTACGACGACGAACATAGATATCACAGCACGACCACAACGATATGCAGCGGTGTTCGATGGCTGCTATCAACGTGCTGAGGTCATCGGCTCGTCTTGGATATGTTGGAGTCGCGACTGCGCCTTGGGTCACCGCCATGTCAGGAGCCGTCTAAGGGTCCTGATGGCAACAGCTTCGTATCAAAGGATGAGATTGGAGTAAAGTGTCATGTGTTGGGTCGTGCGATTCGCCTTGAAGCTTGATGGGGTTCTGTTGGCGCCATGGTTCGAGTGTCGGGTCAGATTTGGGTCACGACGTCTGGTTACGGCAGTGCAATCGCCGTGGCCCCAAACCGATCGGGCATGCGCACCCTACGGTCAGAAGCTCTTGGACAACTGGCGTGCCGCCCCGGCAGCCCTGGCGACACGCTGCGCCTTGCGGTTGGGTAGAGTGTCGCTCCGCTCCGCGGGACGAGAAGCTCGGAACAGTTCTGCACGTGGACGCCTCGGGGCCACGAAGTGGACAGCTTGTCGCACCGAAGTGTGCTGGGCCAGAACCGGCGGAGCGACACGCCATTCAGCAGTTCCCGACCCTAACAAGCGCTTTCCCAATCCACCTGTTGAAAAGGATCTAGATGTCGCTGTATTGGAGCCGGCACAGCGGGCCTGGGTTTTGATCAGCGCAGGCACCGCGCATGGCGCGGCGCAGGCACCGCAGGGCGTCAAATACTAGGCTGCAGGCATCGCAAGCGCATCTTGACACGATCGCAGGCGCCGCAGGCACCGCAGGCACTGTGCTCTTTGTAGGCACAACGTGCCACCCCGCTTGGGGTTATATGAATTATTCCAGGCGAGGGGGAGGGGGGGCGAGAAGTGGGTGGCGGGGGGGAAGGGAAGGGGGGCGCCGCGCTCTTCCAGCTCTGCGTCGAAGGCATTGCCCCAGGGGGCTGCGACGCCCGTCGCGGGAGGGGGACGTTGGCGCGTGGGCAGCGCTGGGGAGGGAGAAACGCCGCACGGGTTATGCCTGGGAGACCAGTGCGCCCCCCCATCACCCCGGTGAAACATCTTCTTCCGTTCTCATAAACCGAATCCAAGGTGCGATATCCAAAGATGCGAAACATATTGGGACAGTGCGCGATATAGCATGCGTTGCCACAACGCGCGATAATGCGAGGTACCAGGTGGTCAGGCGTTTGACCATGCGCACATGTTAATGCAAGGTGCATGTGCGTAAGGCCTGGTATACCACCATGTGCGACTCTGGGATCTGATATGATACCGTATGCTACTATGGCACCACAGGGTTACATGACCCGCGCTGGGATCACACGCGTGCGTACATCGTATGGCTGTACGTCATGTGTTGCACTACGTGTCAACGGAACGCATGTTGATTCAGACGGGTGGGACTTGACGCAACCGGCAGAGCGAGCCCCGAGGGGAGGGTCGGGCGGGCGATCCCTCGCAACCCGGGGCGAGCGGGCGGGCCCCGACGGGGGCGGCTCTGGCGGCTCGTCGTTGGCTGGCGGGGGTGAGGCCTCCGAGGCTCGAGCGGGCGGAGCCCCACGGGGAGGGGGGGGGAGGGCAGGCGCGCGGCGCCGGACGGGCGGAACGGGGGGGGGGCGGACCCCAGAGGGCGGGTCCGGGGGCGCGGGCGGACCCCGACGCGCGGGTCGGGCGGGCGGGCGGAACACTCGCGGGCGAGTCGAGCGGGCGCGGCGTGGACGCGGGCGGGCGGGACGCGGAGCAGCGAGCAGGGGCCCGGTCGGGCGAGCGGCCCCCGAGGGGCGGGCTGGGCGGGAGAGGCATGCGAGCGGGCGGGCGGGCCTTCGGCCAATCGAGCGGGTGGTCGGGCGACGTCGGGCGGACCCCAACGAGTGAGATTGCGACGACGACGCTGAGGACTACCGGATGGATGAATGCGCCAGCGACCCTGACGACGACGACGACGACGACGACGACGACGACAGCAATGAGAGCAACGATGACGATGACGAGGAAAACGGTGAA
Organism: Prorocentrum cordatum; assembly: GCA_963575745.1. Taxonomy (NCBI): domain Eukaryota; class Dinophyceae; order Prorocentrales; family Prorocentraceae; genus Prorocentrum; species Prorocentrum cordatum. The sequence continues at coordinate 634,198 of CAUYUJ010020838.1, forward strand.
GACGACGAAGACTTCAAAGACGACGGCGAAGACGACGGCGACTCCGACAACGATGCCGATGAAGGAGACAAGGCAGCCACGAGTGCAACGTGGAAGAGGACGACGACTACGACGACGCCGACGACGACGGTGAGGATGACGACGATGACAACAGGAGAAGGACTAGAACGACGACGGTGAAGACGACGCCGACGACCATGGCATCGACGACAGCGACGGCAATGCTTACGACCGCGACGACGGCGACAGCGAGAAGGACATCGACGACGCTCCGAAGGACAGGACAATGGGAACAATAACCCCAACAGGAAGAGCAAGGGCAAGAGCAAAACGATCCTGCCACAAGGAGGTCGACGACAGCGACGAGCAGAAGTATCCCACCGCCAGGACGAAGTGCGAAGGTCTCGGCTGAGTCTTTTTGGGCCACCTTGGGGGTCATCCTGCGGCAATCTTGAGGACAAGGGCCGTTGAGTCTTGGGACCATCCTGGGGTCATTGTGTCCTCGTGGATCATGCTCTGGACCCTGGCGGGCGGATCCGGCAGACGGGCCGGGCGGACCTCCAACAGGCGAGCCGGGCAGGCGGGACGCTGAAGCGAGCGGGCGGGCGGGCCGTCCGCGGGCAGGCTGGGCGGGCGGGCCCTAAGAAGCTGCCTGAGCGGGCGGACCATGAGAGGCGGGCTGGATGGGCGGGCGGGATGTGATTCAACCGACACGTCGCGGACGGGTCGAGCGGGCGGATCCTGACGGGCGGGTCATGCGGGCGAGCCCCAGCGGGCGGGTCGGGAAGGCGGGCGCTAATGAGTAACTACGCTTGCGACGACGACGAAGACGACGACGGCGCTGACGAGGACGAGTTGAACGACTACGCCGACGACCCTGACGACGATGAGAGCAACGATGACGACGACCCTAACGCTGACGACTACGACGACGACTTGGACGACGAGGACCACAGGGAGGAGGGCAACGACGTGGAAGACAACGACAAAGAGCACTGACTACGACGCCGCCGCTGACGAGGACGAGGACGAAGACGATGAGGACGTCGGCGACGACCATGACCGCAACGATGACGACGAACGAATACGACGAGCAAACATTTACGACGACGACGAACAAACACAAACCACAAACGAACAAACGAACGAGCGAGCAAACAAACAAACAAACAAACAAACAGACGGACAGACAAACAAACAGAGCAGACAAACGACGGCGCGCCGTGCTGTCCAGGCCGTGCGGGGCTGTCTGGGCCGTCCTGCTTTCTGGCCTGTCCGGGTCTTCCTGGGTGCTGTCAGGACGTCTGATGTGTCCAGGTGGTTTTGTTTTTTTCGGCGCTCATTCGCAGAACCAAGCCACACGATGCTCGTCCAGCATCAGACAGATCGGGCAGGAGTAGAGAATGCCAATGATACGGATTCTGATGTGTCCAGGTGGTGGTCGGGTGGTGTCCGGGATGTCCAAGATGTCATGGGTGTCTGGGTGTCCGGAGGTCTGGGGCCGTCCGGCTGCCCGAGCTGTCCAGGGACTGTCCAGAGATCTATAGGGAGGACTGCAGTGGGAGTCGGAGGAGGGGGTGCCGAGGCGTGCCGAGGGAGTGGGGTGACTAGGAGACGGCAGGGGAGGAGGGTTCTCATCCGATGGCGGCTACATTGGGGCAGGGCACCCACGACTTCCCAAGAGGTCACAGACAAGATGATATCGGGCACTTCGCCAGGGTGCCAGCCCGAGCGAATGCAAGTAGGGTTATGTCGGGCGTGTCCCCCTACAGGGGGATTTTCGACGAAAAATAAGAGATACCCTACAAAAAACCCAAAAAGGTCAAGAAATACTCCAAAAATAATCCCCCGACTATTTTTTGATTCTTTTTGGGGTATGTATAATTCTTCGTCGAAAATCCCCCTGTAGGGCGGCAGGCCCGACATAAAAGTGGGAGCAGTAGCCAATGTCGGGGCTCTCGTACCCCTCCGAACCCGAGCAGCTTGGCGTCGGGGGCCAACTTGCCAAAGGAGGGTGGGCCCGCAACACCCCGCAGCCCCTCCAGCCAAACCCCTCCTGCTCCTCCTCCTGCTGCTTCTGCCTCCTCCTCCTCCTCCTCTTCCTCCTCCTCCTCCTCCTTCCTCCTCGTCCTCGTCCTCCTCCTCCTCCTCCTCCTCCTCCTCCTCCTCCTGCTCCTCCTCGTCCTCCTCCTCCTCCTCCTCCTCGTCCTCCTCCTCATCCTTCTCTCCTCCTCCTCCTCCTCCTCTTCCTCCTTCTCCTCCTCCTCCTCCTCCGTGGCGGACCGCGGTCCCGAAGCTAGGTAAATTGGTGCCGGCGCAAATCCCTCGTGCGTGGCACTACCTCTGGGAGCAGCCGCTGCCTAGTGCCTGGCCAGCGTGCCCGTCCTCCCTTCCTTACCCTCCCCGCTGCTTCTGCTCCTCCTCCTCCAATCCTTCTCCTGCTCCGCCTCCTCCTCCTCCTCCTCCTCCTCCTCCTCCTCCTCCTCCATCCTCCTCCTCCTCCATCCTCCTCCTGCTCCTCCTCCTCCTGCTCCTCCTCCTCTCCATCCTCCTCCTGCTCCGCCTCCTCCTCCTCCTCCTCCTCCTAATCCTCCTACTTCCTCCTCCTCCTCCTCCTCCTCTTCCTCCTCCTCCTCCTTCTCCTCGTCCTCCTTCCTCCCTCCTCTTCTGTTCGTGCTTGCGAGTATGCCACGCTCCCGATCGATGCACGCCTTCAGCTTCCACCAAGCTACGCTTCTGCAGTCAGACAAATCAAAGGTCGGCGCAAGAAAAACAAGACAGAAAAGATGGAGTTCTCATCTGTGGCACCGCTGACCTGCAGCTCTTGCCAGAATAACTTTTTGCCTGACATTAGAAGCAACAGTGGTCGTTATCATTACGTCGCACCCCGCAGATGCGATAAGAGTGAGGTGGCGATGGGGACGCCGGCAGTCTGCGAGACTCTGGAGAAACCCGCCGCAGGCGCCAAAGTTTCACAATTATACAACGAGCCCACCGGAGGCGCCAATCTTTTCTTCGAATCAATGTGGATCGGTCGCGGGTGGATCGCGGGTGGGTTGCGGGGTGGGTCGCGGGTGTGGGTCGCAAGTGGGTCTCGGGTGGGTCGCGGGTGGGAAGCGGATGGGTCGCGGGTGGGTCGCGGGTTGGGTCGCGGGTGGGTCGCGGGGTGGGTCGCGGGGTGGGTCGCGGGGTGGGTCGAGGGGTGGGTCGCGGGGTGGGTCGCGGGTGGGTCGCGGGGGGGACGACGAACAAACAACAACAACAACAACAACAACAACAACAACAACAACAACAACAACAACAACAACAACAACAACAACAACAACAACAACAACAACAACAATTACTAGCACGTGGGGACACTCCGTTCTCACCAGTGCCAGGGTTTTCATAGGAGGCGGGCAATACCCCCACTTTGTGGGGGGGCCGGTTCAAGCTCTACCACATTTCCAAACGACTCTTCGCCACCACCCACACCCAGCTTCCCGCCCTATGACGTTCGGACACTTCACTTCGTGGCCTGCGGACGACCGTGGCTACTACACTGGCGCATGGGTACAGTGACTTGTTGTTGTGGTTTTTTAGGATGCGGACAGCGCGCGCGGGTAGAAATTTTGAAAATTCGTACAGATGTTTTTCGAGGACCTACGGTGCGATTCGTATGATTTTATGTTGCGCGGTGCTAAAATTCCTAAGAAACCCAATGGTTTTTGAAGATTTCGGCGTGCGCGCGCGAAGAAAAAACGAATGTGTCCCGCATGGTATTATTTGACAGGGATGATGGCCCTGGCAGGTGCGCAACCGTTGTTGGAGAAGTTCGAAGCACGTGAAAAAGTTGCTCGCAAAAGCCCGTTTGACAGACATGTTTAGAAAGTGTTGGGTTTCCTACAAATCCGCAAGAGCGCGCGGGATGAAATTTTGACACTTTTTTTTTTGAAAAACCATATTTTTTTTTTTATGTTTTTATGTTAAAATCGCTACGAACACTAAGGTTTTGGAAGGATTTCGTCTTGCGCGCGCGAATGTCCACTTTACCTTATTTTTTGCAAGGGATTCTTGAAGTTTGGTTATGTTAGAACAAGAAATGTCCACTTTGCTTATTTTTTGCAAGGGAAAACCGATCGTAACAACACAACCGGATCTGGACCAACCCGTTTTGCCTGAGACTTCCTCACGAAAATGATGAAAATGTGGCTGCGGCCTAGGCGCGGCGGGGGGGGCGTGCACCAGGGGCCCCAACAACAATTATTCTTTAGAAGTAATAATGTTCAACAACAACAACAACAACAACAACAACAACAACAACAACAACAACAACAGCAACGACAACACCAACAACAAAAACAACAACAGCAACAACAGCAACAACAACAACAATAATCTTAAGACTGTTCGCCCTTATATGCTCGAGTGTCCAATAACGCGTATTTCCCAAACCCTCGATACCCGCCCTCTTCGTCTTCGATCGAACCCGTTTCGGGGGGTATACCTTTCTTCCCTGCAGGCCTGGCCCCGGCAAGCGGCGGGGCGGCCGCGGACCGTCGGCATGGCCAGCGGCAGCGCTGATCGGCGGGGCGGCCGCGGACCGTCGACCCGACCCAAAGAGGAACGGACAGGGGACCGACCACGACGACGACGACGACGACGACGACGACGACGACGGCAACGACGGCGACGGCGACGACGACGACGACGAGCGAAAGCGAGAGCGAGAGAGCACGACAGAAGGGCCACGAAGGACACGAAGTAGGCCACGAAGGGCGACAGCGGGGACGCGAAGGGAATGCGTATGGGGCCACGAAGAGCGCGAACGAGCGTGGGCCACGTAGGGCAGATAATGCGGGGCCACGAAGGGCATACGTGTGTTGGGCCGCGGAGGGTAGCACCTGGGCCAAGTAGGACAATGAGGGGGCCACAAACGGCGACAGCGGGGCCACGAAGGGCATGCACATGGGGCCACAACGGGCGCGAACGAGCGACGGCCACGAAGGGCATACGTATGTTGGGCCGCGGAGGGTAAGGACGGGGCCGCTGAGGGCAGCAACGGGGACACGAAGGGCAGCGAGGGGCCACAAACGGCGACAGCGCGGCCACGAAGGGCATGCACATGGGGCCACCACGGGCGCGAACGAGCGGGGGCCACGAAGGGGATACATATATGGGGCCACGAAACAAAGCGAGGGGGCCACGAAGGGCTGCAACGGGGCCACGAAGGGCAGCGAGGGGGCCACGAAGGGCTGCAACAGGGTCACGAAGGGCTGCAACGGGGCCACGAAGGGCAGCGGGGGGGCCACGAAGGGCTGCAACCGGACCACGAAACAAAGCGAGGGGGCCACGAAGGGCTGCAACGGGGCCACGAAGGGCAGCGAGGAGGCCACGAGGGGCTGCAACGGGGCCGCGAAACAAAGCGAGGTGGCCACGAAGGGCTGCAACGGGGCCACGAAACAAAGCGAGGGGGCCACGAAGGGCTGCAACGGGGCCACGAAGGGCAGCGAGATCCCGATTCCTATGTAATCTGTGAAGGAGTCCTAAGCGTGAGCGCGACTCCTGGGTGCCTGGGTGTCGGGAGCGCGGCGGTGGAGGAAATTGCAAGAAATTCCAACGCAAGGGCGCTACTCTCCAGTAGAATGCAAGCAAGTCTCCAGCGAGAGCGCGACTCCAGAACGCAGGAAGAGCGATTCCTTAATAAATTGTAAGGAAGTCCCAAGCGAGAGCGCGATTCTTGAATAACATGTGAGGAAATATCGGGCGGAAGCGGGGGTCCTGGCTAAATTGTGAGGAAGTCTCAAGCGGGAGCCGTTTTTGTTGTAACCCGGGGGCCAGGGGACCAGTTTGAGCAGGAAGACTTTCTTTGACAAAAAACAAGGTGCGAGCCCCGGGGGGGGCACTTCAACTGAAAAAATCAATGTGCACCGGTGGGGGGGATCAACAATAATTATTCTTCAAGAGTGAGAAGTCAACAACATCAGCAGCAGCAGCAACAACAGCAACAATAATTTTAAGACCGTTCGCCTTTACATGCTCGAGTGTCCAATAACGCGTATTTCCCAAACCCTCGATACCCGCCCTCTTCGTCTTCGATCCAACCTCTTTCGGGGGGTAGACCTTTCTTCCCTGCAGGCCGGACCCGACCCCAAAGAGGGACGGACAGGGGACCGACCACGACGACGACGACGACGACGACGACGACGTCGAAGACGACGGCGACGACGAGCGAAAGCGAGAGCGAGAGAGAACGACAGCAGGGTCACGAAGGGCACGAAGTAGGCCACGAAGGGCGACGAGCGGGGGCCACGAAGTGCAGATAATGCGGGGCCACAGAAGGCAACTATGGGGCCACTGACGGTAGCAACTGGGCCACGTAGGACAGGGAGGGGGATACAAATGGCGACAGCGGGGCCACGAAGGGCATGCACATGGGGCCACAACGGGCGCGACTCCTGGGTGCCTGGGTGTCGGGAGCGCGGCGCTTGGGCAAATTGCAGGAAATTCCAACGCAAGGTTACTCTTCAGTGTAAGTTGCAAGCAAGTCTCCAGCGAGAGCGCGACTCCAGAGCTCCGGAAGAGCGATTCCTCAATAAATTGTAAGGAAGAACAACAACAGCAACAACAGCAACAACGACAACACCAACAACAAAAACAACAACAGCAGCAACATCAGCAGCAGCAGCAACAACAACAATAATTTTAAGACTGTTCGACCTTATATGCTCGAGTGTCCAATAACGCGTATTTCCCAAACCCTCGATACCCGCCCTCTTCGTCTTCGATCGAACCCGTTTCGGGGGGTATACCTTTCTTCCCTGCAGGCCTGGCCCCGGCAAGCGGCGGGGCGGCCGCGGACCGTCGGCCTGGCCAGCGGCAGCGCTGATCGGCGGGGCGGCCGCGGACCGTCGACCCGACCCCAAGAGGGACGAACAGGGGACCGACCACGACGACGACGACGACGACGACGTCGAAGACGACGGCGACGACGACGACGGCGACGACGAGCGAAAGCGAGAGCGAGAGAGAACGACAGCAGGGCCACGAAGGGCACGAAGTAGGCCACGAAGGGCGACAGCGGGGACACGAAGGGAATGCGTATGGGGCCACGAAGAGCGCGAACGAGCGGGGGCCACGAAGTGCAGATAATGCGGGGCCACAGAAGGCAACTATGGGGCCACTGAGGGTAGCAACTGGGCCACGTAGGACAGTGAGGGGGACACAAATGGCGACAGCGGGGCCACGAAGGGCACGCACATGGGGCCACAACGGGCGCGACTCCTGGGTGCCTGGGTGTCGGGAGCGCGGCGCTTGGGCAAATAGCAGGAAATTCCAACGCAAGGCCATTCTTCAGTAAATTGCAAGCAAATCTCCAGCGAGAGCGCGACTCCAGAGCTCCGGGAGAGCGATTCCTTAATAAATTGTAAGGAAGTCCTAAGCGAGAGCGGGACTCTTTGAACTCTTTGATAACGGACTCTGTCCTGGGGGGCGACAAGCCCTGGGATCGCCTCGGCCTTGAGGAGGCCGAGACGCCTGGCCCTGGCCAGGCCAGGACGGAGCCGCGGGCCCATCCCCCGCTCCAATCTGGGCCCCCGAGGGCCCAGCGCCCTGGCCAGGCAGGACGGCACCTGGGTAACCCTGTTGCGGGCCGCTGGCGTCCGCAGCCACACCGTGGGACCCCCAGAGCCCAATGGAGCCCCAGGGACCCCCTGCCGAGGCCTCAGCAGCACGAAGACGACGAGGGGGGCCCGCACCCGGTGGCCCCGTCTCCCAGCAGCGCCACGACCTCCGACTCGACCGTGCTCTTCTTGCACTCCGACATCTCGTGCTCCAGGCGGGCCTTCTGCATGGCCTCCTGAATTATCGCCTGCACGGCAAGCTGCTTCTCCGTGCTGTATTTCTTCCCGAAGTCCGCGTGGCCGTCGCTCGTGGGGATCGCGGCCTCGACGGGATCCACAGTGAGGCTCACATCGCTGCTCTCCGCGTGCACGTCGCCGTCGGCGATCGCCTTGGGGGCATTCACGTCCTTGAGATTTTCGGAGTCGTTCTTGGTCTCCCCATTGTTGAGCCGAGTGTTCACCAGGGCCATCTCCTCCATGGCCGATACCATCACCTTCACCTCGTCGGTGGTCTTGTCATCAGGGGCGCACTGGAAGACCAGCTTCTTCCTCTCCCCCTTCTTCTTCTCAACCGGCTCCAACGAGACCTTCACCTCCCGACCCTCCTCGAGCCGCTCCTTCTCTGCCTCCAGGTCGTCAGTGGTCGCGGTGTCCGCCGTCCCCACCGACTCGGCGTCGCCAGCACAGCGACGATGGCCCCGCCCGCGGCGCCTGGCCTCGCGCGCCGTGGCAGGCACATCTTGGGGCCCTCCGCCGAACTCGGCGTGCTGGGCCCAGCCGCGGAAGGCGCGGCTGGCCCCCGACGGCCGCGGCTGCACGCCCGCGCGGCCAGCCTTGACCATCTCCGTCAGGTGGGCCCTCCCAAGCTGCTCGCGCACCGCCACCTCCTCCTCAACTTCGGAGGCCTGGCTCGGGGCGAGCAGCGCGGCACCCGTGCGCAGGGCCGAGGCGACAGCGGCAGCGACCTGCTGCCGCCCGCCACCGCCTTCGGCTGCGCCCGCCGCAGCCGCCTTCACGAGCGGGGCGAGCAGCGCCACCGCTCCCCCATCGAGGGGACGGACCGTCGCCATCGCCCGAGCCGCAGCGGGGGAGCACGCCGCCCGCCCTGCGCCCGAAGCCAGCTTGAGCCAAAATGGCTTGAGCCAAAATGGCTACGGTAAGCGAGAGCGGGATTCCTAAATAAAATGCGAGGAAGTCTCGGGCGGGAGCGGGGGTCCTGGCTAAATTGTGAGGAAGTCTCAGGCGGGAGCCGTTGTTGTTGTAACCCGGGGGCCAGGGGCCCAGTTTGAGCAGGAAGACTTTCCCCGTCAAAAAACAGGGTGCGAGGTTCGAGGGGCACACTTTGATCGAGAAAAACCATATGCACCGGTGGGGGGGATCAACAATAATTATTCTTCAGAAGTGAGAATTCAACAACAACCAACAACAACAACAACAACAACAACAACAACAACAACAACAACAACAACAACAACAACAACAACAACAACAACAACAACAACAACAACAACAACAACAACAACAACACCAACAACATCAACAACAACAACAACAAAGGCTGTGCGCTCTTACTTGCCCGCGGGTCATTCAACACGTATACCCTACACCCTCGATGCCCGCCCTCTTCGTCTTCGATCACACCCCTTTCGGGGGGATTATTTCTCTTTGCTGGGGCCGGCGGGCTTAGACGTTCAGGCAAACCGGAACGGGCGGACAATCCTTCGGGGGCGTACATCTCTCTGCCCGCCATTGGAATTGGCGCGGGCCCTGCAAGAGGAGGAGGGGAAGAACGAGGGAGAGTGGGAGGAAGGGGAGGGGGAAGGACGAAGGAAGAGGGAAGATACCACGTTGTGAAGGCGTCCTTGGCGCGTGCGTGGTTCCTGAGCGCCGAAACGCAATTCCAGAATAATTTGTGAGGACGTCGCACGCGAGAGCGCAGTCCTGAGTACATTGTGAAGAAATCTCAAGCGGAAGCGGGGGCCCTGACTAAGTTGCGAGGAAGTCTCAAGCGGGAGCGCCGTTCCTGAGCAAATTGCACGGAAGTCTCAGGCGGGAGCGGGGGTCCTCACTAAATTGCGAGGAAGTCTCAGGCGGGAGCGCCGTTCCTGAGTCAATTGCGCGGAAATGTCAAGCAGGAGCGGGGGTCCTGAGTAAAATTCGAAGAAGTCTCAGGCGGGAGCGCCGTTCCCACGTAAATTGCACGGAAGTCTCAGGCGGGAGCGGGGGTCTTGATTACATTGCGAGGAAGTCTCAGACGGGAGCGCCTTTCCTGAGTAAATTGCGCGGAAGTCTCAGGCGGGAGCGGGGGTCCTGAGTAAAAATCGAAGAAGTCTCAGGCGGGAGCCGTTGTTGTTGTAGCCCGGGGGGCAGGGGCACAGTTTGAGCAGGAAGACTTTCCTTGAGAAAAAACAAGGTGCGAGCCCCGGGGGTGGCACTTCAATCGAAAAAAACTCAATGTGCACCGGTGGGGGGGATCAACAATAATTATTCTTCAAGAATGAGTGTGCAACAACAACAACACCAACAACAACAGCAGCAGCAACAGCAGCAGCAACAGCAACAACACCAACACCACCAACAACAACACTAACAACAACACCAACACCAACAGCAATAACGGCAACACCAACATCAGCATCGACACTAGTAACAACAATATCAACACGAACAACATATACAACACCAACAACCACACCACCAACAACACCAACAACAACGACAACGACAATGACAACGACAACAACAACAACGCAACAAGCAACATCCTCATCGCGGATCCTCACTTCAGCCACGCACCCAGGGACAATGAATGACCGTTCGGCCCCCTCACTCTGATTTACCATTTCAGCCCTCAGATGTGCAATGCGCTCTGTGCGACAAACGCACTTACGACGACCATCGGAGAGGTGCGATGCTATGCAAACTAGACATAGGGCTTCTTTGTAGGCCATGATGGGCTTCCAACTCCGAGCCAGCTGAACAGGCTTCTTGGACCCAGTGGTTTGCCAGGCGTGCCATCGAGTTTTTGCACGCCTTAAACACTTCTCTTGGACAGAGATCAGCTGCCGCATCTTCCTGCCAGGCTCCCAATCTTATTTCTTGGACGGGGTTCGTGCCCTCTTCCCCAGTGTGACTCCCCCTTCTCACTCAAAACTGGCTCCTCTTGGTCGGTTACACGATCGCACTACTTGGAGTCGTTTTTGGACGCTGTACCTTTCTGTGTTTACAATTTGGAGGCCCAAGCCTGCGCATCCATTTAGATGCAACATCTCCGCATTCTTCCCCGTGGAACTCCCCCGCGTCTCTGTCCCCACATGTCGCTCTTTTTTCCCTCGAGTAGCAACGTTGCGCGCCTGCTTCAGTTGGTACTGTCGCGCTGCGTACCGTCACTCTTCCCCAGCTCGACGCTGGGCACGGATGTTTGTGGGAGTACTGGAGGGGGATGGGTGGGTCCTCTCTGCCGCGTTGGATGTGTTGCTCTTTGACGCTGAGAACAAATGGCATGCAATTTTAGCCGTGCCAAGCTCTCAGCACCTGTGATTTCTCAAATTACTCTGGCACATTATTGACTGCTTGGTTTGTTTTGATCAGACGCCCCTAGTATGGTATCTGAGTTTGTCCTAGGCTCATGTGCTCGTTCCAACCCGTCAGCACTTGCCAGGATACTCTCGTCTCCGATTTGACATCCCTCCTCCTCCCTCCCTTAAGCGTCCATTTGCTCAGAGGCCCAAAATCTGGGTCCAGACTTTGAACTTGGCACAGGTGTGCGCTCTAAGCCGTCTGCTCTTGCCAGATATTCCACGTTGTGTCCTCTGAGTTGGATGATTTAGAAGGCACTCTCTCTGTTGCTGTGTCCGGATCGCAGACTGCTCGCGATGTATTTGGCTCGTCAGCCCCTGATCTTACACCTCCCCCGCCACCTCCGCCTCCGTTGCCTTCGGAAATCGTGCAACGGAGTTCGGCAACGGATTTCGGCCAATCGTGCTACGGCGCTCTCCCGTCAGAGAGCCAGAGAACGCGAGGCCGAGAGAATCCCCATCTGTCGAGACGGGCTGTTTACGAACACGACACGTCCGCCCCCCCTCCTGATGCGAATTCCCGAGCGCAGGCAGACTTGCATTGATGGTTCTCGGCTGCATTTCGCAACTCGTAATTGGGGGAGGGTGGAGGTTATTAGCATCAGCGTTGGTGGGGGAATACCTTCACATGTCATGCCGTCTTCGACGGCGTCGAGGAGCCTTCGGAAGGCTAATTTTGTCACTTCCCAGCTCCTCTCTTGCCTCGCCCTTCCTATCCCCCCGCGCCCGCCGCCGCATGCCCGACGTCGGCTATGTGCACGACGTGTGCTGCGGCTTCATGGGTGGGGGGGGGTGGAGGCGGATGTGCGGCGTGTTCAATCAGATCGAGAGCTCTGGACTCTCTCATTTCTTTCCCTTTTGTACTGTCTCCATGGGTTCAAGTGAAGGGGCCCTGGGACACACAAATAAATACACACAAATAACCGGACACCCCATATTTTCCCATCTATTCTGGGTTTTCGTATTCCCCCCACTTCCCATGTTTTCCCATATTTTCCTGGGAGTCGACGATTAATTGTGTCTGTGTGTTTCTTCCCCTCCTTCTCAGGCCCCGAGAGGAAATTGAGCCCGCTTGGCGGGCGGCGCCCCAGGCTGTGGCTCCCCACCCCCGCAACTGCTCGCGTGCGGGCACTTCCGTGGACAGCCGAGCCGATCCGATCCGACCCGACCCGACCCCGACCCGATCCGATCCTCCTGCTCCTCCTCCTCGTCTGCCTCCTCCTCCTCCTCCTCCTCCTCCTCCTCCTCCAACGCCTCTTCCTCCTCCTCCTCCTCCTCCTCCTCCTCCTCCTCCTCCTCCTCCTCCTCCCCTTTCCTCCCTTTTCCTCCCTTTTCCTCCCTTTTCCTCCCTCTTCCTCCCTCTTCCTCTCTCTTCCTCCTTTCTTCCTCCTTTCTTCCTCCCTCTTCCTCCCTCTTCCTCGGTGCCCCTCGCTGCTCGCTCCCCCCTGGGTGCCTCCAGCCCGCGGCTCGGCCGGGCCGCCCGGCGGCGGCGGGGCCGCGGGCGCGGCGCCGCGGCCGCAGGCCGAGGGCTCCGCGGTCAGGACCCTGTCCGCTGGGAGAGGCCGGATGTGCGCGCCGGCCTCCTGACGAGGGGGGAGGAGGAGGAGGAGGAGGAGGAGGAGGAGGAGGAGGAGGAGGAGGAGGAGGAGGAGGAGGAGGAGGAGGAGGAGGCGGAGGAGGAGGAGGAGGAGGAGGAGGAGGAGGAGGAGGGAGAGGAGGAGGGAAGAGGAGGGGAGGAGGAGGAGGAGGAGGGGAGGAGGAGGAGGAGGAGGAGGAGGAGGATCTCAGGGATACTTCGTGGGGTCCCGTCGGAGCGCTTCGGGGGGGGCTTCTTTGGGGCAGTTTTGGGGCCTATTGGGGGGGCCTCTTGGGGGCCCCTCGGGGCCGAGGGCTCGAAATGTCCGGTGGTGTTCATCGAAATGTCCGTTGGTGTTCATGTCCGAGGGAGGCTGAGGAGGGTCGGGGCGGACGAAAGGGGGGGATAGGGAAAGGGGGGGGTACGAAATCTGCTGCATGCAACTGATTTCGGCCCGCCGCCGGGCCCATGCCTCGATACATGGGCACCTCCCGGCGCCGGGAGGCGCCGGGAAAATCAGCTGCGTGAGCTGGTTCTCAATGACTCAAAGCCCCCCTTTGCTATCCCCCCCTTTCGCCCGGCCCGAGAGGGCGAGGGACCCAGACCCCCGACGTCATGATTTTTTCATGACGTCGACCCCCCGAGGTCTCGACCCATTCCCTGGGACCGGTTTTTCGTCCTGAGTCGTTTTTTGGCGGTCCCGAGGGCCGGTAAGGGCCCCCAAAGGCCAAAAATTGTGAAAAACCTCCCGTCGTGATTTTTTCATTACTCGAGGGGGTCTGGGGAGGAGGGGGGCGCGCGCAACGATGGGACGGGCAGGTGCCATTCTCGGCCACCTGTCCCCCCGAACCACTCATCGCCACTTTTTGTCGCAGAGGTGCCACTCTCGCCGCTTTCGAGGGAGGGGGGGGGGGGAGGGGGAGGGGGGAGGGAGGAGGGAGGGAGGGAGGAGGAGGGAGGGAGGGGGCGGAGGGAGGGAAGAAAGGTCGAGGCGCTTCGGAGGCTGATCAAAGTAAGAGCTAAAACTTACGAGGCCGTGGAGGAAGGAGAGGCGGCGTAGGAGAAGGATGAGGAGGAGGAGGAGGAGGAGGAGGAGGAGGAGGAAAGGGAGGAGAAGGAGAAAGAGGAGGAGGAGGAGGAGGAGGAGGAGGAGGAGGAGGAGGAGAAAGGGGGAGGGAGCAGGAGGGAGGGAGGGGAGGGGAGGGAGGGAGGGCCGGAGGGAGAGAGGAGAAGGTAGAGGAGGGACCGATGCTCTCGCCGCCCTCCTGGCAAGAGGAGGAGGACGAGGAGGAGGAGGAGGAGCAGGAGGAGGAGAATGATGATGATGATGATGATGATGATGAGGATGATGAGGAGGAGGAGGAGGAGGAGGTTGGCTTCTGATGGTTATCATTTTTGTTCGTATGTTTGTGCATCGTCGTCATCCGCATCCTCATCCTTATCATATTCCTTCTCCTCGTCGTCGCCGTCCTCCTCCTCCTCATCCTCATCCTTCTTTATCATTCGACCCAGCTGAGTAGAAGTGCGTCATAATGTGAGTGCGTCTGAGTGAGCCTCAGAATGCGTGGATATCGAAAGAGAGGAGGCGGGAGGTGAGGAGGCAAAGTCGTGGCACTGATAACCAACACCTCGTACTCAGGACATTGGAGATAATACGGGGACGAAGAGACACGTGAAGGGAGGGAAGATGAAGACGAGGAGGGAAGAGGAGGAGGAGGAGGAGGAGGAGGAGGAGGAGGAGGAAGACGAGGAAGAACGCCACAGGTTTTCACCTCGGGTTTGCTTAACAAAGAAAAATGAAGACGAGGAGGAGGAGGAGGAGGAGAAAGATGATGATGAGGAGGAGGAGGAGAAGGAGGAGGAGTAGGAGGAGGAGGATGAGGAGGAGGGGAGGAGGCGGAGGAGGAGGAGGAGAGGAGGAGGAGGGAGGAGGAGGAGGAGGAGGAGGAGGAGGAGGAGGAGGAGGAGGAGGAGGGGGACTTCGCCAGAGGCCCCCCTGGAGGAGGGCCTGCGGCTGCAGCACCAACTCCGCCGCGGGCTGCAAGGCGCGGTCCACGCCGGGCATCGGTCGTCCCCCCCCCACCTCCTGGCCGCTCGATCCGACATGGCCGCGGGGGACAGGCGGGGGAATCGAGGGCGAGTAGGGAGAGAGGGAGGGGTGGGAGAGAGGGATGGAAGGTGGGAGGGAGGGAGGAAGGAAGAAGCGAGGGATGGGAGGCAGTCGGCGAGAAGGGAGGAGAGACTGATGGATGGACGCGAGGAGGAGGATCAGGAGGAGGAGGAGGAGGAGGAGGAGGAGAAGGATGGCAGGAGGAGGAGGAGGAGAAGGAGGAGAAAGAGGAGGAGGAGGAGGAGGAGGAGGAGGAGGAGGAGGAGGAAGAGGAGTCGGAGTAAGAGGAGGAGAAAAACACCGGATGGTACCGAAAGGCACCTTGAGTTACGATGTCTTGTCTGGGTGAGTTTGCTCCTGGCCGTCTTGGATGACCGAGATGCAGGAAGGGAGGCCTCGGCCTCTTCAGGTTCCAACAAAGGCATTGTGTATTGGTAGGAGCGGGGCCCCAGCATCGCCAATGGGGAAACCTGCCAGGGGTGTGAGGCCAATGGCGGTCCTCACAGGCAACGCCGATGGTAGTCCTCTCTGCATAGGGCGGCTTGCGCAGAGTAGTCTGGCAGAATGCCAAGCCTTGTGTAGCTGCGTATAGCGCAGGGCATGTACGAGGTTCGGGGCAGCGCGGATACGTGGGGACTCTGTGGAATAAGCTCGCATGGGCGCGCCGAGGTCCCGACAGGGCACGATCCGAATGAGAGGGGTGTGCCGAAGTGGGTGGCGGGGTGCGCTGTGCGAGCCTCTCCCCTGGGGCCGCGAGGGGAACTCCCCGTGGGGCACGATCCCTGTGAGGGATGTGCCGAAACGGGCGGGGTGCGGCACGGGAGTTCCTCTGCTTGGGCCCTAGGTAGAACTCCCTGTGGGGCAGGACCCGTGAGCGGTGTGCCGAAATGGGGTGTGTGCGGCACGCGAGTTTCTCCACTGGGACCCTGGGTGGAACTCCCTGTCTGGCGCGAATAATGTGTGGGGCACGAACTGTATCAGGGATGTGCCGACGTGTGCAGGGGGAGGCGTGCGAGTTTCTCCCTCGGGGCCATAAGTGGAGCTCCCTACAGGACACGAAGCGTGTGTGGGGTGCCAAAATGGTCGGGAGGCGGCATGCGAGTTCCTCAGGCCGAGGCTTGGGAGTCCTCGCAGCCTAGTGGCCCCGCAAGAAGGACCTGCGGATGTTCTGCGAGCAAATTTGATGGATGCTCTCCTTTTTCTCCCCGTTGCCCTCAACCTCCTTCCCCCCCTCCCACCATCCTTCACTCCCTCTCTCCCCCATCCCCCTGTCTTTGGATCCGCCGTACTTTGGGCGATTTCGGAAGTAGAGCAGAAACTTCCGCCCAACTGTTCAAGCTCCTTTGATGCCGATTTCCGCTCTACTTTGCCGTCTGTTTTCGCCGCACTTTTGCGGAAGCAGCTGCCCGACTGTCTGAATCTGTCTGAGGCGTGAACTTACGCTCTACTTTTTCGCATCGGTCGGGGTGCATCTCCGAGACCGTTTAAATCTGAAAATCAACCAGAGAACGGGGATCCGAAGTCAGGGCTCATGGCCCTCTTCCTCCTCCTCCTCCTCCTCCTCCTCCTCCTCCTCCGCCGCCTCCTCCTCCTCCTCCTCCTCCTCCTCCTCCTCCTCCTCCTCTATCTCCTCATCTTCCTCAACATCCTTCTCGCCTCCTTCTCCTCCTTCTCTTCCTCCTGCTTCTCCTTCTCCTCCTCCTCTTCCTCTTCGTCCTCCTCCTCCTCCTCCTCCTCCTCCTCCTCCTCCTCCTGTCGTCGTCCCCTTCCTCCTCCCACTGGAGCGAAGGGATGCGTGCTGTTTGTGGCGGAAGGCTCTCTGGAGAGACCGCCAGGCAGGCCCGCGTTCGTGCACACGGCGCGTTCGCGCACGTCACACCAGGCCCCAAAAAACGAATGGCTCTCCGAATTCTTCCTACGGTGCTCCGCTGGAGCGGAGGAGCGACGAGGGCGTGCGGGGCGGGGCGGCCAGGAGCGAAGTGACGGGGTCGGGGACTGGAGTGCGAGGGCGGAAGGGTGAGCAGATCGGCGAGCGGGGCAGAGCGAAACCCGGTGGGTTCACGTGGGTTCTGCGCGGGGCTGGGGAAGACGCGGCCGCGCGTCGGGCTGGAGAGCCAAAGGTACCGCGCTCCTGCGCGACGCTGGCTCGGAAGCGACCTTTGCCGCCCCTGCTCCTCCTCCTCCTCCTGCTCTGAAGCCCGAGCGGAGGCCTACCCTGCTGTTCTGCTGAGCTGGCACGAGCTGTAGCAAGCCCAGCAACACGCCACCCCGACCCGCACACCCGCACCCGCACACCATGCACTGTACAGCGTGGCGGCCCTAGCACGGAGCGAACGTCTGCGACTCGGCGCCGCGTATGGCGACCGTAGGGCTCACCGCCGCCCGCATGCCGTCCATCGCCTGCCTGGAGATCCGGTTGCGCGTGAGGTCCAGGCACGTCAGGCGCGGCAGCTCGCCGAGGGACCGTCCCAGCAAGAGGGCCGTCTCCCCAAAGATGTCGTCGTGCGTGAGCACGAGCTCCTCGAGTGAGAACATGCGGGCCAGCACGGCCGCGAAGCTGAGGCACGCCTCCCCCGCAGCGGCGACCGGCTGCAGGGCCTGCGGCAGCTCACTTCCCCCCCCCCCCCCGCAGCACAAAATCCTCAGTGTGTTAGCTTGCGGGCGTGCCGTGCGCGTCACTAGCCGAGTGGAGAAGAGGTCGCGAAGCAAATCCGCAACCCCCAATCGAGAGGGGTGAGGGCCGATGCTGCAGCGTGCAGCGCTGTGCCGCCCTTGCCGAAGCCGCGACAAACAGAGGGGAGAGAGGGGAGACAAGGAGGACGAAGCACTCGCCATCGCTCGGACGACCACTCCCCGTGCATCTTTCGGTTTCGTGCGTGTTTATTTGGCTCGATGATCCAGGATGCTCCTCGATGGTCCTCCCCGAGGAAAACATGCACACGCCCGAGCGATGCCAAGAAAAGGGCCTGCGATAACTTGATCGGCAGGAAGCTCAGCTCCAGTGCCCGCAGCCGCCCACAGGCCGGCGCGCCCAACCCGCGCACCAGCGAGGCCCAGGCCCTCTGGCCCAGCCGCAGGCGGTCGCCCGCCGCGTCAAACGCGGCCAGCCGCAGCGCCAGCGCCTACGTATGGGGGAGGCAGAGAGATACCGGCGCACCGCTAACTATACCCCGGGGCCTCTCCCAGGGGCGCGTCCTGACCAGGATATCGGGGCGAATCCAGCCGTGGCGGCGAGGGACTCCCGGGAGGCTCAGAAAAGCAAAAGAGAGGGAGGGGTAGCGGCACCGGTACCTTCCCTGAGATCCGACGCAGCGAATCGATTGGAACTTTGTGAACAAGAATGGCCCAGGCCCCAAACCACATCCTTCAGCGCCACTTTCCGAAGCGCATCGATCCCTCTGTGAGGGCCCCGGGCCCCGAAACAAGGCGGCACCGCGCGGCTGGAAAATGAAACGACAAGGTCTTAAGGTTTTCATCCTCCGAGCCTGGGGCTGCAGCGCGCCGTCCGCGAGGCAGTCGGCCAGGCGCGCCACGAAGCCCTCCACCGCCGCGCGGGCGGGGCCGCCGGCAGCGGCAGCGAGGTCCAGCCGCAGGACAGCGAGGTGCGGGAGGCTGGCGCGCCGCAGGCACTCCTCGGGGAGCCAGCCGCGCACTGAGAGGCCCCCCCCCCCCCTCGCAGGTGAGGCTTCGGCAGGCGCGCAGGCAGGCCCCCCCCAGGCAGCTGGCCTCAGCAGGCCCTCCCGAGCAGCCCCATACCGGCGGTGGGCAAATCTCCCTTCAGTAAGCCTCCCCTTGGTGCACAGCGCCTGGGACCGAAACCGACGGACCCGGACCCGCGAAAGTGACGGCCGCGACGCCCCCTCGCGAACCGAAAACGGCCAATTCCTCAATCGACGTGTCAGGGCAGGAGGTCTGTCCAACCCCGACCATTCAGTAGTGACATTCTGCTGGCGAAGCTTTCGGCGACGAAACGCCAATCAACAAAGAAACGAGTTCAGCCAACAACGAATGGCGCAGCGCTGGCAGAAGCGCAACTGTCTGACTGCGAAAGCATGCGAGCCCGCGCGATGCTGGTCAGCTATGGTCGGGGATGGACAGACCCCCCTTTAGTAAAACGTGGTTTAGTGAAAACGACCCGAGGCCCAAACCTGGCGGGCGCAAGCCTGGAACATAACGGCCACGGCGCCCTCTCGAGAACCGAAAACGGACAATTCATTAATCGACGTGTCACTGTTGGGGGTTCTGTCCACCCCCGATATGGTCACCATAGCCGGCCTCCGCCGGCCCTCGGGACCCCCGAAAAACGCCTGGGGCGGCCTCAGCACCCGAGCGCCTCCGGCGGCGCCACCGGGGCGCTCCGCGCTCCGGGGCCCGCCTCGTTCTCCTCCTCTTTCTCCTCCTCCTCCTCCTCCTCCTCCTCCTCCTCCTCCTCCTCCTCCTCCTCCTCCCCCTCCTCCCGTCGACGGCTCGGGGGGGCCGGCGAAGGCCAGCTGCTCTGGCGCTGCCCGGGGGGGCCGCCGAGGCCAGCGGGGAGGGGATGGAAGGGGGGAGGGGAGGCGGGAGGAGGAAGAGGAGGGGAGGGGGGATGGAGGGGGGATGGAGGGGGGATGGAGGGGGGAGGGGGGATGGAGGGGGAGGGGGAGGGGGGGGTGGAGGGGGGATGGAGGATGGAGGGGGGATGGAGGGGGGATGGAGGCCAGCGGGGAGGAGGGGAGGGGGGATGGAGGGGGGACGGAAGGAGGGAGGAGGAAGAGGCGGACGCGAACCGAGAGGGAGGCGATGGGAGGGGGGGTGCAAGCGAGTGGAAGGCGATGCACCTCCTCCCCCCGCCCCCACGGGAGGGGAGGTGCATAGCGAGGAGAGGAGGGAGGGATCCTCCGCGCAGTCCACCCGCGACATCCTCAGGCCGCCCACGCGGAGGCGCCAGGAGCCGTCGCACAGCGCGGCGCGCAGCAGGCGCGACGCGCAGGCGAGGTGCGCGACGGGCCGCGCCCCGTCGAGGAATGCCAGCGCGAGGTGCGCCTGCAGGTCCGCGGGCACCGCCTGGAGGCCGCAGCCTCCTCGCCCCGCCGGCAGAGGGCCCCCGCCCGCACGCCCCGCGGGCGCTGGGCGCACCAGCAGCTCCAGCGCCGCGCCGCTGCCGCTGCGCGGCGGCGGCGGCGCCGGCGCCACGGTGCCCCCGAAACCGAGGAGCTCCTCGCAGCCGCTGCCGCGGCCGCCGCCGCTGCTCGCGTGCCCCCCCATGTAGCCCGGCTGCGGGCGCCCGCCCCGCCGGGGGCTGCGAGCGGCCCTCGGAGCTGAAACTGCGTTGAGGACGGGCGGCGGGCGGGCCCCATCGGAGGGCCCTCTCCGACAGGCCTTCTTCGGAGGTCCGCGGAGGCCAGGCAACGGATACCCCCAGAAGCTCTTGGAGGACCAGGCCTCCAGAGGCATCCCGAAGGCCTCGGGAGGTTCCCTGGGCACGTCGGGGGAACTCGGGATGGGCCAGGGGCACCTCGGAAGCATTCGGAGAACCCCTGGAGCCCTCGGAGGCCCTCGGACCATCTCGGAAGCGTCCGCGGGCACGACGCTCCCAGGCCTCCCTCGCCAGGAACAACTCGAGGCTGGCAGTTTTTCCCCAAGCAGCGCTCGTCCTCGCAAGCAACTGGGCCCCAGTGTTGGTCCAGCCGGCTTGCAGCCGCCCGTCGCCGACGTCGTCGCTGGGCCCCAGAGGCGGTGCGGCCAGCTCGTCGCCGCTCGTCACAACATTGCTTCGCATTGCTTTGCATTGCTTTGCACTGCATTGCTTTGCGGTGCGTTGCCATGCTCTGCATTGTGCTTCAGATTGTTTTGCAGTGCTTTGCATTGCGTTGCGTTTGCTGATGCTCTGCGTTGCGTTTGATTGAGTTGCGTTGCGTTGAATCGTGTTGCATTGTTTTTTATTGCTGTGCGTTGCATTGCATTGCATTGCTTTGCGTTGCATTGCATTGCTACACTACTGTTTCGCATTGCTTTGCATGTCCTTGCGTTGCATTGCCTTGCGCTGCTTTGACTCTAAGAACAGATTGCACCACATTGATCGCACCAGCTAGATCTGCACATACTGCAATAAAAACCCTTGGGCATCTTGCTTGCATTCCGAATAGAACTGGATGGGTGCCCCGAGGATTCGCCACGCTCAAGCTTGTTATCCCGCTGCCGCCCATTACCGCCTGTGGGGCTGTACCGGGCTGGTTCCTGTACAAGGCGTTCCTTTGCATGCTCATCGCCTTCGGCACCGCCTGATTCCGGGGCTTTGCCCTCTCTTGGCCTTGACGTGAGGCCCCTCCTTCTGCCTCCCCCCTCTGTCAATTAAAGCTGTGCGCGGCCCGCTTAGCTTCGACCGGAAGAGGCTCGCTGTGAACCCGCGGATCGAAAAAAGTGGGGCTGTTCCGGGGGCTCGCTGCGTTCCTGCACGTTGCCTCCCGCTGCCGCCTGCAAGGGTGTGACCGGGGGTTCGCCACATTCCGGCAAGCTGCCGCCCGTTGCCGCCTGCAGAGGTGTCCAGAGGCCTCGCCACGTTCCGGTCAGCTGCCACCCGTTGCCCGCAAAATGCACCCCGCACTAGTCGAAGGAACAACAAAATGCTGCTTGAGGTCTGCGCTGGCAATCACTTTTAATTTCCAACTGTTTTCTCAATATCGGAACGCTTTCGGTGTCTCAAGTCGATGCTGCCGCAGTAGCGTTGGCCTCATTTTAGGATCGGCGCTTTGCTCCCGTCGTTCAGGATGGCGCTCTCGACCCAGCGCGGGCCACTTTTCTGGACCGAGTCCTTCCTCATCGTTGTCGCCCCCCTCTTTTCACCTCTTCCGCCTTCTCCTGGTCCTTCTGCTCAGCGTGGGGGCAACGTGGCTCTGATAATTGAAACCTGCACCATTACACCATTACGTAATTTTGCGACATGGTGAACGCATACAGCTTTCAACCATTACACCCCTGTGTTGAAAGGTGTAATACACCTTGACACCATTACACTATTCTGCAGAATGATGCGCCACTGCACCGTTACACCATTTTGAAACATGGCCCTGTGTACAGCACTCCACCATTACACATGCTGAAAACTGGTGCAAGTTGACGCCACTACATTCTACAATGTTGTGGGATGGTGCTATCTCGCACCATTCCGCCATGGTGCCACGTAGTTTGAAGAGGGATGATGTATGACTATGAGCATGACTAACATGGGAGAGCAGTGTGCTCGAAGATCGTGTTTCCGATCACCCTGGAAGATCCGTAGGGGGGGGGGGTCGGACATGCACTTTGCGACTCCCATCAGGGCCAGGAGACGGCCGAAACGTGCTCCAAGTCGGCCCAACAGACCTCCAAGACGGCCAAAAAGGCCTTGGAGACTTCGAAGGAGGTCCTGGGAGCCCCCTTCCACAGGATGTCTCCCGAGATCTCCAACGTGCCTCTAAGAAGAATCCTCTCACGCCCTATCGGGGGTGGCCACTGGGGGTAGCCTCTCGGACGCTCTTCAGGAGGAACCCACGTGGCCACCCACGAGGCCCCCCGGAGGCCCTCATGAAGCTTGACAACAGACTCCGAGTGACTTTCAAAATGCCTCGTCATCGTCGTCGTCGTGGTTGTGGTGGTCTTCGTCATCGTCATCGTCCTCGTCTTCCTAATCCTGCTTTTTGATGTCGTTTTCCTTATCCTCTGGGGATCGATGGAACGGCATCAGCCTCTCGAGTAGGGAGACTGTGTCACAGAAGACGTGGGATCCGACGGCGACCGACGGCGGCGACGGCGACGATGACAACGACGGAGGCGCCAAATCGGCATTCCCCCCCAAGTAACCGTACGGAGGGGTTCTCACTAGAGGCCCCGGGAGGCCCCGTCTGTGAGAGGGGCCAGAAAGCGTCCAGGATCTCCTGTCCCTGATCCTAGGACGGCGAGCGACGATGACGGCTGCGGCAACAGTGACGACGGAGTCAAGTAGGCCTCTTGAATAGGAGAGCCGTGTCACTGAAGACGTGGGATCTCGCGGTGACCGACGACGATGGCGACGGCGACGACGGAGGCGTTCCCAACCCCCCTCCAGAAACCTCACGGCGGGTTTTCACGAGAGCCCTCGGGAGGCCCCGTCCGTGAGAGGGGCTCAGAAAAGCGTCCCGGACCTCCCGTCCTCGATCCTACGACGGCGAGCGACGGCGACGACGACGACGACGGCGGCGACGACGACGACGACGGCGACGACGACGGAGGTGCCAGATCGGCGCTCCCAAACTCTCCCCCGAGATACTCTCCAGGGGGGGCGGCCGGCGGAGGCCTCGGGGTGCCTCCTCTGCGAGAGGTGCCTCGGAGTGCGCCCAGGACCTCCGCTCCTCGACCCCGCGACGGCGAGGGACGACAGCGGCGACAAAGCGACGGCGGCGACGTCGACGACAGAGCGACGAACCCCAAACCCTCCCCCCTCCTTCAAAAACCTCCACCTCCTCCGAACACCTTCACGTCCTCTGAAAATATCCCCCTCCTCCGAAAACCTTACCCTCCTCTGAACATATCCCCATCCTCCGATACCCTCCCCTTCCCTCCAAAGCATCCGCGTTTCTCCATGGAGATGCTCGCGCTTCTCCAGCTGCTCATGGTGCCCCCTCCTCTTGCCTCAGGTGGGAGGAGGGAGGGCTGGACGGAGGTCGGGAGCGGCAGGGAGGAGGGAGGAGGACAGAGGGAGGGGGGAGAATAAGAAATACCGAGCAGTTGCGGATGACAATGAGGCGGCGAGCGCTGGGTGGGTCGCGGATGAGTGACGGACGGGTCGCGGGTGGGTCGCGGGTGGATCGCGGGTGGGTCGCGGGTGGGTCGCGGGTGGGTCGTGGCCGGGTCGCGGGCCGGGTCGCGGGTGGGTCGCGGGTTGGTCGCGGCCGGGTGGCGGGTGGGTCGCGGGCCCGATCGCGAGTGGGACGACGACAACAACAATTCTTTCGAGACTGTTCGCTCCCATCTGCTCGCGTGCCGTTCAACACGTGAATCCCAAACCCTTGGTATCCGCCCTCTTCGCCTTCTATCGTGCCCCCTTGGGGGTATATCTTCCTGGCCTGCCACGTGTATTTAGCGCAGCCCTTAAACAGATCTAAACAGGGGACGAGAGGACGGATGGAAGTGGGAGGGAGGAGGATGGAGCACGAGAGAAATTTGCAGGAGGGGGGCTCTGAGCAGAAAACACTTGGCAGAACCAAACGGGCTGATCGGGCGGGAGGACCCCAGCGGGCGGGTCCGGAAGGCGGGCCCAGGCGGCCAGGTCGAGCAGGCGGGTTGCTGAAGCGTGCGTCCTGCATGAATCACGAGGAGGTCTCGATCGATAGCGCGATTCCCAAGTAAATCAAAAAACGAAGCCGAGAGCGTAATTCCTGTGTCGAAGGCGCGGCGTCTGAATAAATTGCGAGGGGGTCCCACGCGAGAGCGCAATCTCTGCATACATTGTGAGGATGTCCCGAGCGAGAGCCTTTTTTCCCATCCATCCTGTGGTGTTGGGTCATCGTTTTGAAGAGACGGTGCCCCGCGTTCTCCTCCTTCCTTCCTCCTCCTCCTCCTCCTCCTCCTCCTCCTCCTCCACCTCCTCCTCCCCCTCCTTGCCTTTGCTCTCCGCGTGTCTCTGTTTCGGTACACCCCTCACACGTTTCGTGGCCCCATAGGGAGCTCCAGCGAAGGCCCTAGTGCCACCGAGCGCATGGCGCCGCCGCTCTGGCTGCTGCTGCTATTCTGTCTCCTCCTCTTCCTTTCTCCTCCTCATCAGTTTCCTCTTGCTCATCTGCCGCCCCCTCCTCCCCATCCCCCTCCTCCGATGTGCGCAGCTCCCCCTCTTCTACTTGGCACAACACGATGGGGTCTTCTTGGGAGGCCCCGGTCCTCCGCGATGACCTGCGCCCGCGGACCCCAGAACTCGAACAAAAATCGGCGCAGTGGGCAGGGGTGGGCGGGAGGCATGAGCGCAGTGGGTAGGGTATCGGTGGGTAGGGTATGAGTGGGTAGAACTAGAAAAAAATCAACGCAGCGGGCAGGGCATCAGATGTGGCATGAGCGCACCTATATGCGCACCTGGCTTGCCTCCCCTCTCTTGCCCCTGCCCCCCTTCCGGTCTCTCCCCCCCTCCACCGCGGCCGCGCCGTGGCGGGCGCCCGCGGCCCCGCTTCTGCTCCTCGCGGGCTGCCCCTCTGGCGCAGCGCCCCGCCAGAAGCCGCCGGCCGCCCTGGCCCTCGCGGGTCCCGCTGCCGCCACCGTCGACTCCTCAGCCTCGGCGGGAGCCCCGGATGTCCGGCGATGTGCCTCGTGCTCGCCGTCGTCGTTCGCTCTCCGGCGCGGCCCTCCTCGCCTGGGCCTGCTGCCCGCGTGGGCTCCTCAGAGCCTCCCTCGACGTGTGCCAGCTCTGGCAGGCACCCCATGTGTTGGGCTGCGTCCCTCAGTCGCGCGGCAGTCGACGGCTCGTCGGTTTCGTGCTGCTAGCCTGGTCTCCCCCCCTGGACGCTGGCGTGCTCCGACCAGTTCAACGACCCCTTTGTTGAGATCGAGCTTGCTCGGAAGACCACTTCCCTGCGCGCCTGGCAGCGCTGACCTCCGAAGGACTCCCTGGAGCCTCTGGCCGCAGAACGCCGACTCAAGAATTTCACGTTCTGACGAGGCAGCCTTCCTTTTTCCTCCCTCCGCGGCCGCGCTTCTCCCATTTCTGCACTCTCTCTGGTACACAAGTCGTTTCGCCGTGGCCCAGCACTAGCTTGACCGATTCGTGTGTTCGCCGAGTCCGCTGCCCAAACAAGTGCAGACTTGAATATGCATATGCGGTGCGTACACACGATTTCACGTGCGCGTTTCGCGCTCTGTCGCACCTTGGTTCTTACGGGACGAACATTTGATGATCATTGCGTGCTGCGCGCAAAATGCGCACCCCATGCACAAACGCATTGGTGCACACCGCGGTGACTGCGCTTGCGTGCTGCGCGCGCTGTCGACTCTTAACGTTTACAACATTTGCTTTTGGTGTGCATTGTGTGGCGCGCACTGGCGCGCCTAGAAAGGCGGACGGTCGTTCGGTTGCGTTGCGTCGGAGGTTGCTGAAACGTATATGGGGCTCCTTACTTAGGGCTGACTGCCCTCTAGGGAAATCTTGGGTGGTTCCAGGAGCTCGCGCGGGATCTCTTGGGGCCACCTTGACGTGTCGGGGGGAAATCGTGCAGCTCTCTCGGGGATTTGAGGTGCTCTTTGGGGGGCTTTGGGGGCTTAATAGGGTCGTCTTGGAACCGTGTCGGGGTCGTTGTGTGAGGCTATTTTGGTCTTTTTCGCGAGCGCATCGGGCCCAGAAATCTGGTAGACCTCAGGGGCCCCCTTGAAGGCTTTCGGGGTCTTTCGTGGGGGGGGAACATGGAGCTGCAGAGTAAAGCACGGCCAAATATGACAACCACATTGATTTTGTCGATGCCTGTCGAGGGCCCCGCGCAAACCGATCATGGAGCTCTCTTGGGGGACATGAACGCCATCTGGGTGAAAAAGGGCTGGCTCCGCCGTTTTGGGCGCCCCCTGGAGCTCTCTGAGGCAATTTGTTGAGCCTCGTGGTGCCCTCGTGGCTTATCCCGAATTCTGCAGAGTTCACATGAACGAAACGAGTCGTGTGAGAGGCTCCAGAATCGTTCAATCATGGATCAGTGGGGTCGGTCGACAGGTCGTTGTTTTACGACAGTGAATATCTGTACATACTTGCGCGCAGATGTCTGGAGTATGCGTGCGCATGCCTGCACCATGTCGTCACATGTGTACATGCGTATGCATGTACACATGTGTACATATATACTGCCAAATATGCATGCGAGCATCCACTCCGCGCGCAGCGCGCACAATCTGATGGTCACGCCATTCTTCACTCAGCGCAAGTAGTGCACCGGGACAGCTGTTTTGACGAGGGCTGTGTGGCGAATCATGCTCGAAGGACAACTGGATACTACACATGCGAACGGTGGCGGCAGCTTCAACTTCAATTCGAAAAGAGCGTTGCCTTTCAGCAGCGTTAGGTTCACAATGCTCCTCAGGGGGTCCAGGTCAGCTTGCATATGCGAGAACCTGCGGAATGACCGTGCCACGCTGCGCTGGCCCAGTCAGGAGCCGTGTTGTAGAATCCGCAAACCTCATGGCCATTCGTATGTCGCTGGTAGAAGAACCCTACGCATGATGAGGAAGCTGGAGATATTCCCTTTTCACACTTGTTCTTGCAATAGGCTACAGCGTTCTCGTTGTCGTTGCCAGGGCCATAGACAGGATTGGCACTACAGGCCGGGCAGTAACTTGTTAAAGACTGTTGGCTATACACTGCTCCATTTATGAAGTTTTTGCCCGAATCGCAAGACCAAGGACAAGGTAGGCTTAGAGCAGGCCATTCCGAGGCATTAACCATAGTACTGCGATCATAAGATATCTGCGCCCAAAGATCGCACGTAACTTTGACAAAAGACGCCTCGTCCTGATGATGTTTTAAATGCTTCTGAAGATCCAACAAACGTCTGAAATGCGAGCTTGGGGTACCAATTCTTTCTCTTGTTGGTTCAAAGCTCGTGCCTTCTGCATAATCGTTCCAAGTGTTAAGCTGGAGAAATGGAGGCTTGTACAACTTCGCTTCTTTAATACCAATTTCCAAAGTCCGCCCATAGTACCCAGGTAGCTGCCCAAAGCTTGTGTCCTTCTGTCGCCCTTCAACGTAGTAGTCGTGGTAGCCTGCGGTTGCGCTGCCTATTGTGGTGTTGCCCTTGTGGGGGCCCTGGCTGACGTAGAATCTCGCTAAGTCATTTGCGACGTTACCCAGCGTCTTATTTTCATCATGTTGGGTTTCGCCATACGATTTCAGATTGCCAAGCCAACTGAACCTGCCACCTCCCACGCTTTTACCAGGTAAAGACACTAACTTGGGCTTCTGCAAATCAGAGGCAGCAAATGCTTCGTCCAAGGCGTTTGACCAATCTGCGGGGTTTTTGAAATTACGAGGGCCGAAAACCAATACCACTGGTACACCTCTGCTGTCAACAAGGAAGCCCGGCATTGGCATGTACTTTTCCCTGATGTACTTAAAATCTGCTACCATATGTTGTAAACCCACTGTCCTGTCAGACCCGGTGGGCTCTACGCCTTGCCACCCGTCCCCTCTGCGAGCAACCGTAGTCCAATCCTCGTAACAGATGGTGAAAGTCATGCCCATGGCTGAAGCTTGTTTTGCTATCTCGTCTGCGCCCAACAAATTGAATGCAAAGTCCCCCCAGTCATCCCTTGTACCGTACCAGTTGATGACAACACCTTTGATCCCTGCTAACTTCATCAGGGTCAGCTGCCATTGGACGACCTTAGAATTCGAACTGCTGTACGGACCAATGAGGGGCGTGAGATGCGCAGCAACGCGACCAGACTGCCTCAAAGCGGCGACTTCACTTTCGTTGAGCTTCATCTTCCAATGGCCTGCCCAATGATCAGTGGCATTGAAACCGAACCAGGGCATTATGTGCATCAAAGGGGTGCTGAGCAATGGCATGTCCTCGATGTTCACAGGAAATGTTGAGCGAACCCACAGGTGGGACCAATTGCTGACTTTGCACTTATCTGGCTGTATATTCTTCTTCAAGTAGCACAGAGGCTTAGCGACCTCCCAGCGTTCGATCATAATTCCTTGGCATTCATAGTATGGGAAACGACTGCAAGCTAACTTGCACTCTTCAACTGTGTGTGTTCGATTATGAATACCAAGGGTTTCTCCACCATGCTCCCCATAGCAGTTTTTATTTTCTATGAGGGTGTAATTGAACGTCAACTCGCTTGCAAAGGGCCACATGTCGTCGCTGTATAAAGCTGCCCCTCCATCCTGGCCATTTTGAAGCTCTCTCCGCATCAGCCCCGACTTTCTTGATTGCTGTGCTGTCTTGATTGCAACCTTTCGATCGCCTGCCAAGGGGACAGCAACGACACACGGACACTGACATTGGCCGAGCCCGCCCTGGGTCAGGACCGTTGTGTGCAGCCTCCTGGCTAGGCCTGGAGAAAGCATACATCGACCCTGGGCTCAGGATCGGCCCGGCCAGGATCCTGGGTCACCTCACTTCGCGCTTCGCGCCTAGCGCTAATCGCGACACTCCTCGCGATCTCGCGCCGCCCCCGTGGACAAGCACGACTCTCAGGCCCAGGCCGCAGGGCGCAACGCGCGACCGCGCTCGTGCCCCTGCGAGTCGGGTGTTCTCTGACGGGGGGGCAATCAGCGTGGGATAAAGCAACGCGCATCTGTCGTGCCTAGTTTGGGGCCCGCGGTGGCCCTTTATGTCAGGAGCGGCCAAGAGGGGGGTGTCCAAGGGGGGGGGTTGCAAATCATGACCGGCGGCATGTGCGCGGCCCAGCGGGGGGGCCAGGGACGTAATGAAATGAGAAGAGGCGCCATGAAATCTGGGGAAATATCATGGCCCGCGCCATGATATCCCCCCCCCCCCTAGCCATCACCCTCCTCTCTTCCGCCCCCGATTATGGGGCCACTCAGGACCCCTTCCGGGCCACTGTCCTGCAACCCTCGATCCCCCCCCCGACGCTCCTTGCCCCCCCCGCTGCCGCCCGCCCGCGCGAGGAGGCCCGAGGACCGGTGCCCCGTGCGTGGCTGGCGTCCCCCCCGACCTGTGCCGCCCCGAGCGTCGACGGCGATGCTGGCCGAGCCGGCGCGTGCGGCCGAGCCGGCCGCCGCCGCGGTGGGCCGCGCCAGCAGCGCGGCGAGGACGGTGAGCGCCCGCATCGCCCCGACGGCCTCGGGCACTCTCGCGCCCTCCCCGGTGAGCGGGTTTCTTTGGGTGTCTCTCGAGCTCGAACTCTTGAGCTGGCGCGGCCGCGGTGGGAGCAGGCATGGGAGGAGAGCGACGACGAAGATGATGATGTTGACGCTGATGCTGCTGCTGGTGATGGTGATGATGATGATGATGATGATGATGATGAGGATGAGGATGAGGATGATGGTAATGATAATGATAATGAGGATGAGGATGATGATGATGATGATGATGATGATGATGATGATGATGATGATGATGATGATGATGACGAGTATGATGATGATGCTGCTGATGCTGATGATGATGATGGTGGTGGTGATGATGATGCGGATGATGAGGACGAGGACGAGGACGAGGATGTGGATGATGATGATGCTGATGATGATGTGGATGATACTGCTGCTGCTGGTGATGGTGATGACGACTAGGAGGAGGAGGAGGAGGTGGAGGAGAATCATGTTCATGATGCTGCTGCTGCTGGTGATGGTGATGATGATGATGATGATGATGATGATGATGATGATGATGATGATGATGATGGTGGTAGTGATGACGGTGATGATGCGGAGGAGGAGTAGGATCAGGGTGTGGATATGATAATGAGGACGGTGGTGATGATGATGCTGATGCTGATGATGACGATTCTGATTGTGATGCTCCAGGTGGTGATGATGATTATGAGGATGATAAGTCTGTTGATGGTGAATATGATGATGAGCACGAGGATCATACGTATCATGATGATAATGCCGCACCTTTCAAGGCGGCTTTCCTGGATATCTGGTCCTATCAGTACTTGATCAACTATCCCTCGTCGTATGGATTTGTATGCCCACCTCCTCCATTTCTGGTTGTGCCATGTGCCGCATTCTGTGCTGGTCTCTCGTCCCATTTGGATTGTGCCGAGAGGGAGGAAGAGGAGGAGGGAGGAGGATCGTAGTGCAACTGCTGATGCCCCTGATGGTAGGCGTAACCACGTCGAGACGGATGGAGCATGTGGGCTCTCCCATCACTGGAGCGGTGCTCTTGAAGGTTGTGACGACATACCTTCTGGTCCCGGCGTCTGAGCAGGGACGCATGCTGGCACACGGTACCTGTGGCTGGTCTGTGCAGTCAGCATATCTCGAGAAAGCCTCCTCTGTTCGACACCCAAGGCTTGACGGTGGGGTGTTCTGCAGTAGCTCCTACCGCGGCCAACCTGGCAGGTGATAAGTCGTGTTACGTGCCTTACCGTATCCCCCACTGCAGCAATGGTCGCCATCCTGGTGTTCAGGGGAAGAGGCCCGCTCCCCAACATTTTGGAGTCCCGAAACCGTGCGGCGACAGGCCCTGCGGTGACCTCGACATCCCCCAAGACCTCACCGCACGGTTCTGGGACCTCGGGGGCCCCAGCCGTCCGAGACGTCCCCCGGGAGAACGACCCGAGTCCCCCAAACCGTGCGGTGACCCCACATCCCCAGCGACTCGCCACACGGCGGGGTCACCACCCCGTTATGGGGGGCCCCCGAAGCGCGGCGGCACGGGAGGCACACGCTCTGCAGCAGGCCGGGACGGCACCCGCCGCCCCGCCGCACGGCGGGTCACCGCCCCGAGCCGAGCTTCGGTGACGCTCGTGGGACAAGCTCTCCAGCCATCCCACGAGAGCTACCCTGATGCGGGATGACGATTGATAAAAAAGGGGAGAGAACGATTCAAAACATAGTTTTCTGCTATGTCTGCACAATTTTCTGAATGGAGGAGGACGATGAAAAAATAGTTGTCCAGCCCGCGGCCGGTTTTTTCGAATCGTCATCCCGGGCGCCGCCGCGTGAACACGACCCCCGGTCATTTATTAATCGTCATCCTCCATTACGGCAAGTTCGTGTCGTGTCGACCCGGGCGTCGCTTCCTGACACCGCGGGGATCGTTCGACCTTGAACGATCTGCCGTTCCCGCAACGTCCAATGGTTCAACATCGACCGATTCTGGGCCGCCGCCAGCGTTCAACGTTGAACGCCGGCGGCGGAGTCGCCGCCGGTCGACACGACACGAACCTACCGTACTCATGTCATCACACGGATCTCTACACCCGCTGGCGGCGGTTGCATTTGAGACGAGATTTCTTCCTCACCTCCTGCTCCCGCGCACGGCACTTGGCTGCTGAAGGCCACTTCAATGGTGAGAGGGGGTCTCGCGCGAAAGAACCGCGAACCATCAGGTTAGAGATCGTTGAAATCCCTTCAGGCCCTGCCCTGGAGCCCCAAGGCCGGAATGGCCTCTCCACTGCAGCCGTGCGGCCGCAAGGGAGAGAATGAAGGAGGTCGATTGCGACGGGGGCGTGGCACCTATTGTTGATCAAGGCGCAGGGGCAGGATGCCCAAAGCTCTGCACACAGAGATGCCCAAAAGTTCTGCACACAGAAACGCCCGAAGTATCTGCGCTCAGAAGCGTCCAAAAGCTCTCGCGGGTGCCGCGCCCCCTGAAATTCCCGTACCCTCTTAAATTCCCGCATCCGAGAATCGTTAGTGCGACCTGATGGCCAGCACGCCTGGTTAATGCGTGTGGGCACGTGAACGTGCGTCGAGACCATTGAAATCCTTGAAGCCCCTGCCCTGGAGCTCCAAGGCTGAAACGGCCTCTTCACCAAAGCCATGCACAGCTGCAGAGGGAGACCGTGGCCAGTGGCTCAACCTGGTGGCTGGCAATTCCTGGCTGCATCAGCGGGCCAGCGTGAGGGGGACGTGGTGGCTGGCACTCGGGGCTCGGTGACCTCAGGAGGCCGCATGGGTGCCCCAGACGGTCACCGACGCAAGCTGTGCGAACCTCAGGTCGGTGACCTCAGATGACCTCAGGACACCGCTTTGGGGGCTCCAGAACGTCATAGGCAGTGGGAATATCCCCTCTGTCACCCCTACCTGTGTCGCGGGGTGAACCCGAGGACAAAGCGCACAAGAGCTGCAGAAAATCCCACCCGCAGCGCTTAACATTGCACCCAAATGTAGACCTGGGGATGACGACGGGCACCAGGCTAGTTAGGCTTGTGGATGCCACGACAATGGACACCCTAACAGTCCTATCATCGAATTAAACATGTGTTCAAATTGCTGGAACATGTCCAGAAGATGCTTAAAGCATGTGCTTTACATGCTTGCTTAAAAACGGTTTTAACACATCTTTTGGACACCTGGAAAATATTTGGCCGCATGCCTCCTCTCCCTTGATCGTCCTCCACAGAGTTAGGCCCAGGGGCCCCCCGCCCAGCAGGCCCACTGGCCAGGAACCTCACCGAGAACAGAGGCCGCACAATGCAGCCGTCGCCCGCCGCGGGTGGAGGCCACGCCTCCCCGCCCCGCCCGCCCCAGGGCATACAGTCCACCCGTACAGCAAGGATGCGCGGTGAGGATGCAAGGGCCTCGGAGGGCCACGGCAACGTTTTTCGAGCGAGGTTGGCCTGTGGGAAAAGCACACACACAGTCTGTGGGAAAAACACACAGTCTGTGGGAAAAAGCACGCGGAGTCTGCGGGGAAAAACACGCACACACACACACACACACACACACACACACTGTGTGTGTGTTTTCCCACCGTGTGTGTTTTTCCCACAGGCGAAAGCGGCCAAGGATGGACCGAGGATGCAAGGATGTAGGGGTTCCCTTGGCAAAGTTGCCCATCCTCACTATGCCGGCTGACTGCCGCAGCTCGGAAAGAGCAAATTGGTCGGGCAGTGCAGCCACCGCGGCACACAAGTGCACCGAAACGGGACCCAGCGAGCAGCGCGGCGGTGTCCGATTCAGCCCCGGCGCCCTGCGCGCCCTACGCACGGCGGCATGAGCCTCGCACCGCGCGCGAGCAAAACATCGAAGGGCCTGCCTTGGGAAGGCAAAGGGCCGCGACAAGAAGCGCAACTGGCCTGAGGGTGGCACGCGGGGCGCAGACTGTCCCTCCCCGTCCCAGTCCCCTCGACCAAAAGAGGGGTTTGTCATGAACCACGTGCGAGGGAGAGCTTTTCGTCGCCACTTCTCCGCCCCCTCGAGTTTGCCGCTCAACAAAAGGGTTTGTCATGAGCAATGTGCGGGGGAGAGCGTTTCGTTACCATCTGTCCGCCCCCCCCCTCGGGTTTGCTCCCTTTCTTGTGCCTGTCGTCGTTGCCACAAGTCCGTCAGCTGGGCGTGCGGTGTCTGCTGCCTCACACCACGACCCTCCCAACACTTTCACCACTTTCCGCATGCTCTAACCTACCAAGAGGCAACGAACCATCGGCCCACCGCCACCGAAGCTGGCTGTCGACTGTGACCTCAACAGCTGCGCTGTTCCGTCCCCTGAATGCCCCAAACAATGAATGCAGCTCAGGCTCGCGACCGCTCCCCCGCGCAGTGGCGGACAACAGAGCGGACAAGAACGGGAAGCCACGCAGTGTCCGCCGAGCTTGACATGTTCCACTTAGGAATTTGAGGGGTTTAAACAATTGCTTCTTTTCGGCATGTCGACGGTCCGAAACGGCCCAAGAACCCTCCACGATCGCCCCAAGTTCGCCCAAGAGGCCTGGAGGATGGCCCCAGAACGGCCCAAGAGGCACCCAAGACGGCCCAAGAGGGCCCCAAGAGGCCTCCAAGACGCCCAAAGATAGCATCCAAGACGGCCCTGGTGCACCCCAAGAGAACCCCAAGCCGGTTCGGAGAGGCCCCCAAGACGGTTCCCGACGGCGTCCGACGGGCTAAGAATACACCAATACGAACGAATACGGGCAAATGGGCACCCAAAAAGCCCCCAAGAGTCGGAAGGAGGGCCGCAAGATGCCTCCAACAGGCCCCCAGGAAACTCCCAGGAGGCCCAAGAGTGCCCCCACAGGCCCCCAAGATGCCCCTACCTCCTCCTCCTCCTCCTCCTCCTCCTCCTCCTCCTCCTCCTCCTCCGCCTCGTCTTCCTCCTCCTCCTCCTCCTCCTCCTCCTCTTCCTCCTCCTCCTCCTCCTCCTCCTCCTCCTCCTCTTCCTCCTCCTCCTCTTCCTCCTCCCGCTCATCATCATCATCCTTCTCCTCCTCCTCCTCCTCATTCTCCTCCTGCTCCTCTGCCTCGCCCTTTTCTTCCTCCTCCTCGCACGAAATTCGGAATGAAGTTTCGGGTTACACGGGTACCTCCTTTTGCTGTTGTAATAGCTGCGATCGCGCAGCCATTGTGCTGTCCCCGATCGGCCATTCTTGACGTCGGTACTTGTACACATAGAAAACAACAACCACTCTCTGGATCGCGAGCATCCGCTGATCAGGGGCAATCGAGCGAGCTAGGGCTAGCCTTCGACCCAGCGTCCTCTCAATGGGATCCAGGGACCGCCACACTTTGAGCACCGCCGTCCAGAGCTCATGGCAGCTGAGGCGATGGCTCTGTGAGTCCAGCTCGCTCAGACACCCAGATTTGCGCTGGCAGTCTCGTTGACGCATGCGACGCTCCGTAACCCGCTCCCCGACCAACGTTTTGACCATCGAGGTTTGCCAAGCAGGAGAGAGCGGGGCACGAGCAGCTCGCAGGGCGGGCCAGCAGATGGCGGCCACAGCACGAGCAGGCGGAGGCCTCGAGGCCCACTGAGAGATGCGTTTCGAGATGCTTTCCCCGAGGGGATCGGCCAGGGAAGCCTCGCCCAAGCCCCGAACGATCTTTTTCTGGATGGGGGCCCCGGGATTGCCCCCGAAAGCGTTTCGCACAGCGCGGCGCGCTGAGCGAACAGGTGCATGCAATATCGGGCAATATGGAAAGGAGACAGCAGCAGCAGCAGCAGCAGCATCGAGCTCCTGAACAAACGGTCTGGCTCTCCAGTGGCTAGGTGACCACTGCCCCACAGCCCAGGAGGCTATGAGGGGGTGCTATCTGCCTGGGTCCTGGAGCCACGCCTGCAATCTTTTGTTTTTTGCTCCACCAGTTTCAGCGCCGACACGCCGCCCCCACGGCGCCCGAAGCGGAAAAGGAAGCACTGGCCGGAGATGGCGACGCGCCTGCAGTGGAACAGGTAATTCACATCCCTCCGCACAACCGTCGGTAGCGAATAGCCAGACTGTTGTTGTACAGCGCCGCAGTCTGGTGACCGTGCCACACTAGTCTGTCCACATGAACATCGTCTTTTCCTTCATGTTGCCCCCGGCTCGCGTCGACCGCTCTCTTTACTGCGTAGACGGGGCATGCCCGAAAAAACAACATATCCACATCTCCTTCATCAAACAAAGAAGCTCCCGCAAATAATGAACTGCCTCAGGCGCGCGAAGTCTGGCTGCGAAAACCCGCCAAAGGTAGCCACACACAGCGTAATGCTCGATGGAGCCTTCGCCGCCGCAATGTCGGCATAGTTGGCAACGCCCTGCTCTGTCCTGAAACCGGCGTTGAGTGCACCAGCTGTTGCACCGCGTACTGATTAAACAGAAAATGACACACGGAGGAATGTGATTCCTCATGGCCGAAAGCATCTGCGCAGCATGAGACGCCGCGCTCTTCGCCTCGTCCGACGAGAACCACCGGTGTAACTTCCGGGCCAACCCACCAATGGGATCGAACGGGTGCATGGTAGGTAAAAGGAAATGATAAATCAGCTTCGGTAAATTATCATTATCCGCCCCAGAGCTGTCAGTAGTAATTCTGAAAATGATTTTGAGCCCAGCCGGATCGAACGGCTTGAAGCGCCCCTGCAATTTTATGACGGTGCACTGCTTCTTCCACTCGTTCCGCGGATGCACGGGCATCGCTTCTGATTATTATGATGCTGCCTTCAGAACGTCTGCGTTGCGTTGCCATTCCGATGAAAACACTAAGCCTGTCTTTGTCATCACGGACATGCACATTACGTCGACATGCAAATTGTGTCGACGGCCAGATTGGGAGCCCAAGCGCCTCACGGAGATGGTGGAACAAGTTTATTGGCGCCCAAATACCAGGGCCTCCGATAATAGACATCGCTACGCTCAATTCAACTCTCCTGATAGTTCGAGGTGGTGTTCGAAGTTGTGCCAATAAAACACCTTCGCAGTGTCCAACATCTGGAAGAGTAAGAAGGCGTGGAACTTCAGAATGCTTAATGATTTGACCAGCCGGGCGGTTTTCAGCAACTCCTCGAACACGCCATCCCAGCCACGGTTGTTGCCTCCGGGCCCAATCATAAATCCCAAATACTTCCCCCAAGACCGAACAAGAAAATCCTTCCGGGCCGGAATGAATCGCACCAACTACTCCTGCGCCACGACCGCGTCGAAGCCCAACCACAAAGGTACCGCTAGAAATCCGGCCAATGCGCACAAATATGGCGCTTGCTACGGGGCCCGACTTCCGCAAATCATGCAATGCCAAAGCAAGATCGCCAGCGTGCCCTCGCGGGAGATCCCTCGGCCCAATTGCTCGTTGCAGCGCCCTCATGAAACAGTCTGTCACCAAGACAAAGATTGTCGAGCTCAGGGGGCAACCCTGTCGGGCCCCGGACGCAGCGACAAATGCGAATCGTAGCCCAGCGCGACCCTTCTTGAAATGGATGTTGCTGACGTAGAGAGCCTGGATTGCACGTGTAATGCGTGCTGGTATCTTGATCGCTTTCAACGCTATCCAAATGAAGCCCCTCGCTATGGAGGGAAACGCAGATGCAAAATCGAAGGAGATCATCGCGGACTTGTTGTTTCCGAACTGCGCCCTGGCCACCGCGTGCGTCTCCACGCCCGTGATATTCGTGATCATTTGCCTCCCTTGAATGAAGCCACGCTGGCGCGCGTTCGCCCACGCGTTGATGACAGAATTGAAACGGCCAGCTAAAGCTTGAGCAAACAACTTGGCATTAGAGCTAGCACCGTGCCATTTGGTTCGTGTGCTCCATCAATAGCAGCACCCTTCGGTAGCAGCCGCAAAAACGCAACATTGAAAAAGACCGGCACATCGCCCCCAATAGTCCAATTCAGATACGCACCATACAGAATGATGAGCGCCCTCACGTCTGCAGGCCACGCTGCGCACGGATACCATCCGGGCCTGGCGCTGAACGCGCGCAACTCTGGATAATCACGGCAAACGTAACCAAATCCATCATCCACCGAATGTTGGGGAAAGGATTCGAAAACCCCCTCGTGCATTGAATGGCTCCTGTGGCATTGATCGGATAAGCTCGGAACTTGACACCCCAGAATGCACCTAAGTAGTCATCGGCTGCAACTGGATCAACAATCGGCTCACCACCCGCACCCTTCACAACTTCAATGCCTAAGATTCGTCGCTTGGGGCTGCGAAGAGAGTTTTTGCTCATAGGGCTTTCCTTCATACGTGATGTCTCGTAGCCCGGCGCGGTGGACGCCTGCTCAATCTCCATCTGTTTGGCGGCGGCGCCAGCTGTCAGGTCGCCCTTCAATGCGCCGCGTATCGCCGTCAAGTGCGTCAGAGAAATCGGAGGGGCCCCGTTGAAAGAGCTGCGTTGAAGTTGCGGCGCAGTCAAGCGCTCGAAAAAACAAGGACTCGTCGCTGGTGTCATTGACCATGATGGCTTGCAGTGACCAGGAAATCCTCTCCTTCGCAAGTAAAGCACCACTGTGACGGGAGCGCCCCCGGAAGTCGACGTATGCAGCATGGAACATAACCTTCATGTCGGATAATCGTGCCCCGCAGCGCTGCGAGAATGAACGCGCGTCCGTCAAGCTACCAACTGCCTTCTCGAAGCCGTCCTCCTGCGTAACATAATGAGGAATACATGCATGATGCGAGCCCGTCCTGTATGAAATTCGCGCCATCACGGGAAGATGGTCACTGCTATGCAAATCCGGCATATCTCCCAAAGTACCTGCGCGAATTGCCCAAAGAGCGCAGGCCCCCAACGGTGCGTTGCAATAGATGCGGTCCAGCGCGCAGAAGATCCGTTCAAAGCCAAGTTGCCAGGGAACCTCGTGTGCTAACGCTGGTAGCACTCGTCGAAATCTTCGAAGTGCGATGCCCAGAGTCTCCGCGCGGCGCAGGGGCGGCCAATGGGTGCTCCAGAGAAGAGATCGGTTCTGTCCTCCTGGTCTGCAACGAATCTGAAATCACCGAACATGTGCACAGTGGAGTTGGCCTTCTGGCAGATGAAGCCCCAAATCCGTAGTAGAATGGCAGTTGTTTTCTGCGCAAGCGGCTCAACCCCAGCTTCAATATGGATGCAAATGCGTAACATGTCGCACTCTGCGCTGCACATCTCTATCACCAACGCTCTCCCTGGGACGAGTCGTGCTGACGCATTTCATCGAACAACTCTGCATACGTTGGCCGTATTGCAATCAAGATTCCACATGCTGCTGCCGCCAAAAGAGATACGAAACAATAAAACGTCCTGCGTAAAATTGCCGCAAGTGTGCACTGGCGCCGGCTCCATCGCCACGCGTTTCTCGTGGGCCGAGCGCCGCGCCTTGCTCGAACATGCGATCGAGGATGTTCAACTTCTCCCTGCGTTTAGAGATGTCGTGGCAGAAAAGCCCCGCAGAGTTCCATGTAAAAACGCGGACGCTAAACATATTCTGGATCCGCGCGTTGGCACGGGCACCGGCATGGCATCGCAGTTGGTTCATCCCCTGCAAGCAGACGCCATAAATGTCATCGGCACACTGCGCGCAGAGCGCCCCAGGTCGGCAACCTGACATACCCCCCAATACATCGCAAAGATAAGACTCATCAGGAATGTCCAGAAACACTCCGTATAGAGTTCAAAAACTAGACTTCCCGCTTGCTCTCCCTGGCGGCGTCCCAAGAAGAACGATTACTTCCAAAGTCTCCCCATAACAACTTCCGCTTACTGGCAAGCTCCCCCTTGAATCCCCTGGTGCGCGATTGCTCCCCAGGCTGTTGAAAGAGGTTGTTTGGTCGCGCGCTGAGGAAAACCGCGCGGCCAACACCTCCGTTTCCTATTTGAAGAGCGCGGCGAACTCGTCGATCACAGGCTGCAGGTTCGGCCGCAAGTTCTCGACGCCGAAGTCCACCGCGTGTTCCTTCACAACTGCGCACTCCATGTTGCCATCGTGTTCAACAGAAATTTTGAGCACATCGTAACAATGGAAATTATGCCCGTGCGCTTGATGGCTTTGACTTCCATTGGCTCCACCTTCTTGGACTCCGCAAGTTTTCGCGCAAGCAGCCGCGCGGCATGGCACACCTTCCATTGTTCTTTTGTCATGAGCAAATTGAAATACGTTGAACGAACCGCCCCAGTCCTCCCCAGCACTGCGACCGCCTGGATGCTCTCAAAATTGTCCTCAATGAACTGCGCAGCCACCTCCCGCGAGGCAAACTCGATGCAGACGTCGGATCCCGTCGCTCCCTTTACAAACACGGTATGTTCCCCATAATTCCCCATATTCCCCAGACCTGTGAGAAGCGTGTTGATGACCTGCTCGCGGTCCTTCTTGAAGGCGTTATTCAAGAACCCGTCCACCGCGACGCGTTTGACGAGCTTCTCCTCTACGTCCTGAGAACCCCCCCCCCCCCCGCGCTGCGCGATCCCCCGGAACGTCTGCGGAAGAGACGCGCAGCGCTGCTGAACCAACGGACTGGCTCTCCAGTGGCTAGGCAACCACTGCCCCACAGCCCAGGAGGCTATGGGGGGGTGATATCTGCCTGGGTCCTGGAGCCACGCCTACAATCTGGACCAATCCGTGACTGTGTTGATAGCTGGACGGGCCATGTCAGCAGCGGTGGTAATACGCATCGATTTGGGGCGAATCTCCGACCAGGAGCGGGGCGAGAGAAGAGTTGAAAGAGGGAAGGAGAAAGGAGGAAGGTGGAACACACGATGCGAAGCCCAACTCTCCCAATTTACGATTTTCAACGGCATCGGGGTGAGCTGTTAGAGGTATCCGAATTTGGAGACTGCCCTTGAAGCGTGAATGGGTGATCGCCACCGAGGGGGCGGCCTTAGTCGCAGCAACCTCCTGAGTCGCACCACGCCACTCATGGAACGAACGTGGCCGCATCACTTCTCTCGTGGCCGCTGGGCCGATCCACGCCCGTAAATTCTCCGCACATTCTACAACAAGGATTGGAGACCGTTCCCTAACCTCGAGCTGAAGAAAGGACTGCACTCGCTGCTGCAACTCTGGAAAGAAAAAAGATCCGACTGGGATTAATTTGCACTTCGGCGGCCTTTTTTAATTGGAGGCCCGCGAAAAATGGGCTGCGTAAAAAATCCGACCAAAATAGCAAGGGCATTCAAGCCCTGGAGAGACACCCCCACGTCGTCCGCACTCACCCCCACCTCGGCCCCTGGGAATATGCTTAGCCTCTTGCGCGTCCCGAATTAGGATGTTCAAATACATGGCCCACATCGAGTCAATCAGCGGATCGCCTCGCATGGCCCCTGATTCGATGTAGCAGATGAACGCGCATATACCTTGCAGAGCTACCGATGCACTCGCCAATGGGCACATGGCCTAAATGACACGCTGGAGACCAAGGGAAGGGGGTGCGCGGATGAGCGCGCGAGCAAGCCACAAGAAGAGATGAGCGAGGTGAGGGAAAGGTTTTCCGGGACCCAGCAGCAACATCGCGGGGGGCTTTGCTTGGGCGCCGGGCTTCGCGCCGGCAGCGCGGGCAGAAGTGCCGAGTAGAATTGCAGTATCCATGGCATTTCTCTCGGGGACAAAACCTCGCTGGCCCGGGCGGGCATCCGGCGCGAGGACAGGTTTCAAGCGAAAGTTGCAGGCCGACGCGGGAATCTTAGCGCCTGCGATCTTCAGCGCCGAGGGCCTCGTGGCAGCCGGCTCCCTCGAGACAGACGAGGGGCCCCCCAGCCCGCGACCCTCGGGGGCAAAGACTAAGGGGGGCCCGATGAGATTAGCTGGAGACGGGCGCCCACTTCAAAGGGCCTGCAAGAGATCGAAGAGCGCAGATGCCGATAGCTTCGTCTGCCGCGGCCGCGCAGGGGGGCCCATCGGGGCCCATCTACTGCGTCGGAGGGGAAACCTGGGGCCAATCAAACGGCTGGGCGGGTTTGGTCAAACGCCTCCGACGGCGTTCGAGCGGGGCAGATTTTGGCGCGAAAGCATGGGCCCACTGCTGTCTGAAGGCCTTGGTCACGAGCGACGGGGAGGCGATGGAGGGGGGGGGGGGCAGAGGAGGGCCCGCGAAGCCCTGGGGCGGGGGGGCCCTTCCTCTCGGGGCCCAGAGCTTTCGCCCGCGCCATTTCGCCCTCGTTTGCGCTCGCTTCTTCTCACGAAATGGGGCCTGTTCAGCCCGCGCCCGTTCAAAAGCGGCGGCCAAGCGAACGCCTGGCGCATCGCGTCTCAGCTGCTCACGTCGACGACGGAAATCCACAGGCGCGAACAGCGAGACAGCGTGATTTTACTCAGCAGCCATGCTATATTCTCTCGCAACAGGCGCGCGCGCGCGAGGGGGGCCCTGGCAAGCTGGGGGTCACCAAGATGCACCGCTCTAGAGATCGAGCGGATGATCAGGAGCTCAGCCTCCGAGGGGTCGCAGCGCGGGTCGAGTGATCGCGGGCGAGTCTGGTCGCTTCGCGCATCGGGCGTTTGTCTTCTCTCAATTTGGGAATCGGCGTGAGCCTCTCTGAGGGCGACTAGCTAGTTAGCAGCTAGGGCATCTCTGAATACTCCTGCGTCGCGCAGAGGGAGGCGAGCTGCTCGCCTCCCTCTGCCGCGGGCGCTCGCCGCGAGCACCCGCTGCCGGCCGCGAGGTCGCAGCGGCCGAGCGCGAAAGGTCACAGACGCAGGAGCGCGGTCCGACGCCCCAGCCTCGCACAATCGCTCTGGCTCCACCAACGCAGTCGCAATAATATCCCGTTGAAAACGCATCTACTGCGGAGTAGAAGTAAAGGCCTTATCGAGAGCCGTCAACTTTTGATCCTCCGCTGCGAAGTGGGCCGGCTTCTCGGGGTCAAGCTCCGCGAGGTCCACTGGCGACTGCTGCCGCGAGGCCCCGCGTTCTCGGTGCCGAGACTGGAGCCAGGGGGCCTTTGATCTCGGGCGCGCGGAGATGCAAGGGCGCGTCGGGCGCGTAATTCGAACTCCCCATCTCCCCGTGGCCAGCGCCGCAACCTCTTCAAGTCGCTGAGCCGCCCGCCTGCGTCTAAGCTCCGATCCTGGCCGCGAGACCGCCCACCTGCTCCACCGAGAAGCCGAAGTTGTGAATGTTGTAGCGCGCCGGTATGGTCTGCTCCTGTCCGTCCGCGGGGGGTGACCCGATTGCCGATCTCTGCGCGCGCCCAGGCATGAATTCAGAATGGCGGGCGCGCTCTGCCTCGAGTCCAGCCTGAAGTTGAGCTCGCGTCGCGATCGGGAGAATCGCGGCAAAGCCGCCAGCCGCGTGATGCGGGGTCGATGCCGCCATGCCGTAGTCGAGTCTGCGTAGATAAAGCTGAAATGCGAGTTCGGCCGCTGCGCCGCGCACCTCCTGCAGGGCAAAGATGGCATGACCACGGCAATGCTCGCGAATTGCGTCGCACTTCTCCCGGCGCATATCCTGCTGACGATTGGGGGGGCTCGTGTGTTTCAGGTCGCACAAGCAAGGTCCTTCTCCGATGAAAGCCTCCCGCGCCGCCTTCAGGTCCACTTTCTTCTCGTTGACTGACGCGCTGTGCCAAGGCAATGAGGAGCGAGCGCCCATGCTATCGCCAGCCTGAAGCGCGATAGCCGGGGCCCCGTCAAAGCAGACGACGCCCTCGGCCCTGCTGCGCGTGATGCGAGAATTGGGGCGAATGCCCCTCGCGCTGGCAGCCGATCGCTTCGCCTGTATTCCCGCTCGCATTTGCTTGCCAGACAAGTCGAGTCCAACGTAGGCAGCAGCATAACATTTCACCCCTTCCAAGCGCCACCTTGGTTGCGAAGGGCGCGTCGAGCAGCGCGGACCTTCTGCGCGGCAGGTCTCGAGTCGCCAGCCATCTGGATACTGCAACTGCGGTTGGTGGAGCTGCCGACCTACTTCCACTGGAAATCATTAAACTTCGCCTCTTCAAGCCACGGAGCCAACGCCGCCCTGGCGTCGGCCTCTGCAGCGAGCGCAGCGAGGTTTGCCATTGAGAGCGTCGGGTCAAGGTCAATGTCCCGGAAGTCCAGGTCCGCGTAGTCTTTGAAGGGCATGGCTCGCTCGGCGATGGCGAGATCCTCCCGCGTCTCTTCCAGCCGCTTGCGCATCTCACCCTGCGACGACTCCAACTCATGCTGCGCAGCCTGGAGGGCGCGCGGCTCGCCTTGAACTTGTTGGTTCGCTCAACAGCACGGACGAGATCCCTGGTGTGTTTGTTGATGTCCCCCACCATCGAGACACGCGTTGCACCGAACTTGTCATCAATGGTCGAGGTGACCTCTAGCTTGAATACGGCAAGCAAGTCATCGATGAAGGCAGCTGCATGGCCCCCCCGTAGACAGGAGCGTCCCCGCGAAGGAAGGGCAGGAAGAGTAGCGGGTCCTGTTCCTTTGCCTTCCCAAGGGTCGCCAGAATCACGTTGCCCCGGGTCACTGGGAGTAGCCGTGCCACCATGCAAATCATCATCAGGGCCATCTCCCAACAGCTCTGCAGCCGCGATCTCCTCGCCGCACCTCTCGTCCTTCTTGGCGGACTTCAGGGCAAGCGATCGATCTCCACCGCGCTGCGCATGCTCAGGCATCAGCAGGGACACAAACTGTGCCAGCGCGGGGAACTGAGGTCGCTCCACCAGGAACTCACTGCGAATTTGGGGCCGCGATCGGCCGAGAGAAAGCGCCCGCAGGCGAGGCAAAGCCACCGACCTACCTGCAGACGCAAAGTCTGTCGGTCACTGAACCACCTCGCGACAT
Organism: Prorocentrum cordatum; assembly: GCA_963575745.1. Lineage (NCBI taxonomy): Eukaryota > Dinophyceae > Prorocentrales > Prorocentraceae > Prorocentrum > Prorocentrum cordatum. The sequence continues at coordinate 678,598 of CAUYUJ010020838.1, forward strand.
GGTTACTTGAGCCAAAATGGTTATACAGGCTCCTCCTCCTCCTCCTCCTCCTTTTCCTCCTCCTCCTCCTCCTGGTCTTCCCCGCAATCCTCCCAAGTGTTCCCCGAAGGGTTTCCACAACGGTTGGGGGGACACATGGCCCGATAGCTTGGCAGAGCTCTGGCCACACCGTCCGGCCACGTGGCGATCCCCAAAGGCAGGGGGCGGCGGTGACTCGCCGTAGGCGTCTTTGATCCGCCCCCCCGTCGATTCGCCCAGGAAGCCCCAAAACGCTCCCGGGAGGCCCCCAAAAGGCTCCCAAGCGGCCTCCAAACTGCCTCCAGAAGCCCCCGTCAGCCTCCCAAGAAGCATCCATGATAATTCTGAACCAATACCCAGGCACGGTGGCGGGATGGGCCGCAGGCCGCTAGACAATCCGCCGACCTCTGTGGTCTTGCCACAAGGGTGCCTGGCGCGCTGAATCCTATTGCTTTTGGTTTTGGTTCTTCTTCCCAAAAAACTCCCCCTGTGGCTTCGGCCCGTCCCGCCGGCCACCTGGGAGGGCGCGCAAAAGGTTGATGCACATGGTTTTTCGGCTTCCGACGGCTCCAAGATGGCAGCCAAGATGGCCCAAGATGGCCTCCAAATTCGCCCAAGATGGTCCAAGATGGCCTCGAAGACGGCCCAAGAGAGTCAAGGATGCCTCCAAGTTCGCACAAGAAATACCTAAGACGGCCCAAGACGGCCCCAGAGGCCTCCAAGAGGCCTCCAAGACAGCCCACGAGGCCTCGAAGAGGTCCTCCAGGGTCCTCAAGGACGGCCCGAAGAGGTCAAAATCATTGATTGTCCATAGGTGTTTGAAGGATTTGGGCTTCTGCTCCATTTCGGCCTTCCGACGGCCCAAGACTGCCCAAGCGGCCATCAAGATCGCCCCTAGAGTGCCCAAGAAGCCTCCAAGACGTCCTCCAGGAAGGCCCGACAGGGTGAAAATTATTGATGTTCCTAAGGTTTTTGAAGGATGTTGGCTTTTGCTCCTTTTCAGCTCTCCGACGGCCCAAGACGGCCCAAGCGGCCCCAAACATCGACCCAAGAGCGTCCAAGAGTAGAGGCCTCCAGGACGGCCACATGACAGCCCAATAGACCCCCAAGGGGGCCCCAAGAAGGCCCCAATACTGCCCAAGAGGCCCAGAGACGCCCAAGATAGCCTCCAAGACGGCCAAGATGGCCTCCAAGATGCCTCCAAGACGCCCAAGATGGCCGTCAAGACGGCTAGGATGGCCCGAAGATGCACCCAAGACGGCCCCAAATGGCCTCAAGATGGCCTAAGACGGCCCTATAGGTCCGCAAGAGGCCTCCAAGACGGCCCAAGAGCCCGCCAAGTCGTCCTCCAGGAAAGCCCGAAAGGGCCAAAATCATCGAATTGCCTTAAGTGTTTCAAGGATTCTGGCTTTTGCTCCTTTTCAGCTCTCCGAAGGCCCAAGACAGCCCAAGCGGCCCCCAACATTGACCCAAGAGCGCCCAAGAGGCCTTCAAGATGGCCCCATGACAGCCCAAGGGGCCCCCAAGACGGCCCCAAGAAGGCCCCAAGACGGCCCAAGAGGCCCCCAAGACGCCCAAAATGGCCTCCAAGACGCCCAAGATGGCCTCCATGACGGCCAAGATGGCCTCCAAGATGCCTCCAAGACGACCAAGATGGCCTCCAAGGCAGCGAAGGTGCCCCAAGATGCACCCAAGACGGCCCCAGATGGCCTCAAGATGGCCTTAGACTGCCCAAATGGCGCTCAAAAGGCCCGCCAGAGGCCTCGAAGACGGCCCAAGACCCCTCCAAAACGTCCTCCAGGAAGCCCGAAAGCTCGGAAACCACCTGGTCCGATAGCTCGCCCGACTCGGTGTTCCCCGAAAGCTTTCGAAACCCACTCGGGCAACGCGTGGCCCGATAGCTTGGCCAAGCTCAAACCCAACTTTCGGCCACGCAGGCGCTTCCAAAAAGGCAGGGGGCGGCGGTGATTCGCCGTAGGCGTCTTCGATCCAAGAGGGGCCTCCTGAAATTGCCCGAGCGCCCCAAGAGAGCCCCCAGAGGGCCCCGCACAGAATTCCAAGCAGGCCCTCAGCAATATCATACCAGGACCCCCTTGGTAATCATGACACTGCTACGGGCTGTTTCGGGAGCTCTCATGGGGCTCTCCTAAGCCTTTTAGAACCTCTTGGTACCCTTTGGGGCCCATCTTCAAGCCTCTTGGAATTCTCTCTCTCTCTCTCTCTCTTTTTCTCTCAGGGAGAGAGAGAGAGAGAGAGAGAGAGAGAGAGAGAGAGAGCCCAGAGAGAGAGAGAGAGAGCTCCAAAAAGCCTCCGAGAGGGCCCAGAGAGAGTTCTAACAGGGTTCCTCGAAGGTCTCCATCAATATCGCACCAAGGCACGGTGGCGGGATGGGCCGTATGCCGCTAGATCCGCCGCCCCCTGCTTGCAGGGGTGCACGGCGTGCTGGACGAGCTGTTAGGTTTTGGTTTTGGTTCTTTTTCCAAAAGAACTCCCCAGTGGGCTCCGGCAGAACCCGCCACCGTGCGCAAAAACGGCCGTTTCGCTTGGGACATCCTCAAAAAATCGCGAAGATGGTCCAAGATGGCCTCCAAGTCCGCCCGAGATGGTCCAAGACGGCCTCCAAAACGGCCCAAGAGAGTCCAAGACGGCCCAAGACGGCCCAAGAGGCCCCCCAGAGGCCTCCCAGACGGCCCAAGAGGCCTCCAAGAGGTCCTCCAGGAGAGTCCGAAGAGGCCAAAATCATTGATTTTCCCTTGGTTTTTGAAGGATTTTGGCATTTGCGCCTTTTCGGCTCTCCGACGGCTCAAGACGGCCCAAGAAGCCCCCAAGATCGCCCAAGAGGCCCCCAAGAGAGCCCCCTGATGGCCCAAGTGGCCTCCAAGATGGCCCCTAGAGGGCCCCAAGACGGCCCAAGAGGCCTCCAACACGCCCAAGATGGCCTCCAAGACGCCCAAGATGGCCTCCAAGACGGCCCTGGAGCGCCCCAAGAGGGTCCCCCGTTGGCCCAGAAAGGCCCCCAAAACGGCTCCCGACGGCGTCAGACGTGCCAGGAACCCACCAAGATGGCCGAAGTTGGCTCGAAGCTGGCCCAAAAGGGCCCAAGAGGCCCCCAAGAGGGCCTCCAGGAAGGCCAAAAGATGCCAAAATCACTGATTTTCCCAAGGTTTTTGATGGATTTGGGCATTTCCCTTCTTTCGGCCTTCCGACGGCCCGAGACGGCCCAAGAGCCCCCAAAGATCGCCGAAAGATCGCCCAAGAGGCCTCCAAGACGGCGACGATGACCATCAAGACGCCCACGTGTTCCCCGAAGGCTTTCCAAACCGATTCGGGGAACACATGGTCCGATGGCTTGGCAGGTCTGGCCTCAACGTTCGGCCACATAGGCGCTTCCACAAAGGCAGGGGGCGGCGGTGATTCGCCGTAGGCGTCTTCGATCCGCCGCCCCCTGTTGATTCATCACAGGGGTGCCCGGCGTGCTGAATCCTTTCGCTTTTGGTTTTGATTATTTTCCTCAAAAAGCTCTCCCTGGGGCTTCGGCCCGTCCCGCCAGCCACCCGAAAGGCCGCACAAGGCAGCATAAACCACCTCAACGACCGGAAACAATTCTCCAAGACGGCTCAAGATGGCCTCTAAGATGGTCACGTTGGCCCAAGATGGCCTCCAAGATGGCCTCCAAGTCGCCAAAGATGGTCCAAGATGGCTTCCAAGACGGCCTGAGAGATTCCAAGAAGCCTTCAAGTTCGTCCAAGAAACCTCCAAGACGGCCCAAGATGGCTCCAAGATGGCCTCAGACTGGCCAAGAGGCCCCCAAGAGGCCTCCAAGACGTCCTCCAGGAAGGCCCGAAAGGGCAAACATCATTGATTGTCCTTTGGTTTTTGAAAGATTTTGGCATTTTGTTCTTATCAGCTCTCCGACGGCCCAAGACGGCCCAAGAGGCCCCCAACATCGTCCCAAAAGCGCCCAAGAGGCCTCCAAGATGGCCCCATGACAGCCCAAGAGGTCCCCAAGAGGGCCCCAAGAAGAGCCCAAGACGACCCAAGATGGCCCCGAAGACACCGAAGATGGCCTCCAAGACGGCCAAGATGAGATGCTTCCAAGACGGTCAAGAAGGCCTCCAAGACAGCGAAGATGGCCTTAGACTGCCCAAATTGCCCGCAAGAGGCCTCCAAAATGGCGTAAGACCCCTCCAAAACGTCCTCCAGGAAGCCCGAAAGCTCGGAAACCACCTGGTCCGATAGCTCGCCCGACTCGGTGTTCTCCGAAAGCTTTCGAAACCCACTCGGGCAACGCGTGGCCCGATAGCTTGGCCAAGCTCAAACCCAACTTTCGGCCACGCAGGCGCTTCCAAAAAGGCAGGGGGCGGCGGTGATTCGCCGTAGGCGTCTTCGATAATCCGCCGCCCCATGTTGGCTTGCCACAGGGGTGCCCGGCGTGCTAAATCCTTTCGCTTTTGGTTTTGGTTCTTTTTCCAAAAGAACTTTCCCTGGGACTGCGGCCCAGCCCGCTGGGGTCCCAAAATGGCCCCAAAGACTGCCCAAAATTCGGTTGCAAAGGTTTTTCCTGCTCCAGATGGCTCCAAGATGGCCCCAGATGGCTTCCAAGATGGCCAAGATGGCCTCCAAGTTCGCCCAAGATGGTCCAAGATGGCCTCCACGACGGTCCAAGAGAGTCCAAGATACCTCCAAGTCCCCAAGAAACCTCCAAGACGGCCCAAGAGGTGCCCAGATGCCTCCAAGACGGCCCAATAGGCCTCCGAGAGGTCCTCCAAGAGGGCCCGAAGAGGCTCAAATCATTGATTGTCCGTAGGTTTTCAAAGGTTTTTCGTATTTGATCCTTTTCGGCCTTCCGACGACCCAAGACGGCCCAAGAGGCCCCAAAGATCGCCCCCAAAGCGCCCAAGAGGCATCCAAGATGGCATCAGGACTGCCCAAGAGGCCCCAAAGACGGCCCCAAGAGGGCACAAAGACGACCCAAGAGGCCTCCAAGACGCCCAAGATGGCTTCTAAGACGGCCCTGGTCGGCCCAGAGAGGCCCCCAAGACGGCTTCCGACGGCGTCAGACGGGCCAGGAGCCCACCAAGATGACCGAAGTTGGCTCTAGGCTGGCCCAAGACGGCCCAAGAGGCCTCCAAGAGGGCCAGAAGAGGCCCAAATCCTTGATTTTCCGTAGGTTCTTGCAGGATTTTGACATTTGCTTCTTTTCGGCCTTCCGACGGCCCGAGACGGCCCAAGAGCCCCCAAAGATCGCCCCAAAATCGCCCAAGGGGCCTCCAAGATGGCCCCAGAACGGCCCAAGAGGCCCCAAGACGGCCCCAAGAGGCCTCCGAGACGCCCAAGATGGCCTCCAAGACAGCCCTGGAGCACCCGAAGAGGGCCACAAGACGGCCCAGAGAGGCCCCCAAGACGGCCAGAGAGGCCCCCGAGAAGCCCCCAAAGGTCCAAGAGGCTCCCAGGAAGCTCCCAGAAGACCCCAAGAGTGTCCCCAGAGGCTTCCAAGATGCCCCCTCCTCCTCCTCCTCCTCCTCCTCCTCCTCCTCCTCCTCCTCCTCCTCCTCCTCTACCTCCTCCTCCGCCTCCTCTTGATCTTCCCCGCCATCCTCCCCCGAGTGTTCCCCGAAAGGTTTCCACAACGGTTGGGGGAACACATGGCCCGATACTTTGGCAGAGCTTTTGCCGCAACGCTCGGCCACATGGGCGATTCTAGAAGGCGGGGGCGGCGGTGATTCGCCGTAGGCGTCTTAGATCCAAGAGGGGCCTCCTGAAATTGCTCCAAGAAAGCCCACAGAAGCCCCCACAGAATTCTCCAAGAGACGGCCAGGCTCGCCTCCCAAATGGTCAGGATAGCGCTGCGTCGCAGCCAAGACGATCCAAGATGCCCTCAAAGACCGCGAAGATGACCCCGTCTGCCCTAAGATCGCTCCCAAATGCCTCCAAAACGGTCCCGGATGGTGGCAAGAGGCCGCTATGAAGCCTGAGGGAGCTCCTAGAGCCCCGAAGAGGCTCTCAAGATGTATCATCCTCCTCCTCATCATCATCCTCCTTCTGATCCTCCTTCTCCTCTTCCTCCGCCTCCATGTTGTTGTTGTTGTTGTTGTTGTTGTTGTTGTTGTTGTTGTTGTTGTTGTTGTTGAACTCTCATTTCTGAAGAATAACTATTGTTAATCGCCCCTCACCGGCGCATATGGTTTTTTCTCAATCAAAGTGTGCCCCTTGACGCCCGTACCCTGTTTTTTGACAGGGAAAGTCTTCGTGGTCAAACTGGGCCCCTGGCCCCCCGGACTACAACAACAACGGCTCCCGCCTGAGACTTCCTCTAAATTTAATCAGGATCCCCCCCTCCCGTCTGAGACTTCCTCCCAATTTACTCAGGAATGGCGCTCCCGCTTGAAACTTCCTCACGATTTAATCTGGCGATCCCAGAAGAATGGCGATCCCCCGGACTGCAACAACAACGGCTCCCGCCTGATACTTCCTTACAATTGATTGACAATCGCGCTCTCGCTTTGGACTTCCTGGCAATTTACCACCGAATCGCGGCTCCTGCCTGATACTTCCTGACAATGCATTATAGAATCGCGTTCTCGCTTGGGCCATTGGGACTTCCTCGCAACGTACCGCCGAACCACTTCGCTTGACAGATCCTCACAATTTATCCAGATGCCGGTCCTCGACACTCAGGAATCGCGCCCCCGCTGCATATTGCCTCGTGGCGCAAGCAAGACTCACGCTTCAACGACCCGCCCGCTCGACCCGCCCGTCGGGGCCTGCCCGCCCGACCGGCCCGTTAAAGACTGCAGTCGCCGCTCGCTGCCCTTCGCCCGCCTTCGATGCCCCTCGCTGCCCGTACTGGTTCCGCGGTCGCCTTCGCTCGCTGCCCTTCGCGGCCCAGTTGCTGCCCTCAGTGGCCCCGTCGCTGCCCTTTGTGGCCCCGCATTATATGCCCTTCATGGCCCCCGCTCGCACGCGCCCGTCGTGGCCCCATATGCATGCCCTTCGTAGCCCCGCTGTCGCCCTTCGTGGCCCCCTCGCTGCCCTTCGTGGCCCCTTTGCTGCCCTCAGTGGCCCCGCTGTCGCCCTTTGTGGCCCCGTATACGAATGCCCTTCGTGGCTCCCGCTCGCTCCCGTTGTGGCCCCATATGCATGCCCGTCGTGGCCCCGCTGTCGCCCTTTGTGGCCCCCTCGCTGCCCTTCGTGGCCCTGGTGCTGCCCTCAGCGGCCCCGTCGCTGCCCTCTGTGGCCTCGGATTTTTTGCCCTTCGTGGTTCACGCTGGCTTTTCTCACGATTTACTTGGGAATCGTGTTATCGCTCGAGACTTCCTCGCGATGCATGCAGGACCCACGCTTCAGCAACCCGCCTGCTCGAACTCGTCGCTTGGGCCCGCCTTCCCGACCTGCCCGCTAGGGCCTATAGGGGTCTGCCCACCCGATCTGCCCGTCTGGTTCTACCACTTGTTTTCTGCTCCTTGCCCCCCTCCTGCTAATTTATCTCGTGCTCCATTCGTCTCACTCCCCCTTCCACCCGTCCTCTCTTCCCTTGTTTAAGGGGCTGCACTAAATACACGTGGCAGGTAAGGAAGATATACCCCCAAGGGGGTACGATCGAAGACGACGAGAGCGGGTACCGAGGGTTTGGGATATACGTATTGATTGGCACGTGAGCAGATAGGAGCAAACAGTCTTAAAATGATTGTTGTTGTTGATGTTGTTGTCTTCCTCGTTCTCCTCCTCTTCCTCTTCTTGCTGATCCCCCTATCCTCCTCCTCTTTCTCCTATGTACTCCTCCTCCGCCTCCTGATTCTCCCCCTCTTCCTGCTCCAGCGGCTGCGAGAGCACGTGGGCAGATAGCTTGACCAAGCTGAGCTCCTCGTCAAACGCTTCTTGGGAACCTCATTGGGCTTCAGGGGAACTCTTCTTGGGCGTCTGGCCCCAGCCTTCCCGCACACCTCCAGCTGCCACCTCCATCATGAGGGTCTTCTTCCGGGGTCGACGGCCCCGGCCGTCGGGCCTTCGCAACAACGGGCTCAATTAAGGAGACGGCGGCCTTGAACCCGGGAGATGATGGAGACTAGTGTTTGCCACCGCCTGTGCCCGTACAGCGTCGCATGAACGATGCAACCTGGGGCTTCCTTCGCAACAACGGGCTCAATTAAGGAGATGGCGGTCTTGAGCCCAGGAGATGTTGGAGACTGGTGCTTGCCACCGCCTGTGCGCGTGCCGCGTCTCATGAACGATGCAGCCTCGGGCTTCCTTCGCCAGGGCTGCAGCGTGCTCGGAGTGGCCCTGACGCCGCGTTGGCCTGTCGTGCGTGGCGTGGCAAGGAAGCCTGCCTCGTTCTCCGCTTGTCTCCTCCTTCGTGCCTTCTCTAACACTCTTTCTGAAAGGAGACGCATGGCGAGGAAAGGCAGCACGCTTCAGCTCGGATGAAGACAACTGCCAGCTTCCCAACTGATGGGGAGGGGTCTCCACCATCACGCCTTTTCTAACTGTGATTGGAACATAGACCCGATAGATCTGGGTCCTCTACGAGGCCTCCTCGGGGGTCACGGCCAAAGGTGGTCCAGCGTCGCTGAAGCCAGAGCCTGAGCAAGGCAGCGCGGAGAATCGCGGGATCAACGAACCACGACGCTTGGGCAATCACCCCCTCCGTGCTCCAGGAGGGCACGACGGACCTACCCGTGTGGCGCGCTTACAATCGTCCCCATCACGCCTTGAAGCCCCGCTCTCTGATCCACTCCGCGTCGCGATCCACGATCTCGGGGTGGTACCTGGCGCACTCCGCGTAGACCCGGTCCTTGAGCGACCGCGTGGTTGCTTCGAACTGATCGAAGGCCCAGTCGAATCTCTCCAACGCCACGGTCTCTTTGGGTGGATCCTGCAGCTTGGCCAGGTAGGGGTGCGCGATGGCGTCCGCCGCGGATATGCGCGTGAGGGGCACCTCGGCAGGCAGAGGAGCCCCTCCTCCTCCTCCTCCTCCTCCTCCTCCTCCTCCTCCTCCTCCTCCTCCTCCCCCTCCTTCTCCTCCTCCTCCTCCTCCTCCTCCTCCTCCTCCTCCTCCTCCTCCTCCTCCTACTCACGCGCTACACCTCCTGTCTCGACGTGGTGAGCCCAGGCTTCGAGCTTTTGTCCAGGAAGCCTGGAGCCTATGCGCTCCCCCTGCCCCTCGAAGAGGTGTGGTGCATGGATTTCCCAGCGGCGGCCTTATCCAGCATCTTGACGATCAGGTCGAGGCACGCATCTCGGTCCTCGATGCCCTGGATGCGCTGGGAAAGAGGCTTCTCTGGCCGCTCTGGCAACCTGCGGCTTCCGAGCATCCGCTTAACCTCCCGCAGGTTCTGCGGCGGCACCCACGCCAGGTCCCTCTCCACGGAGAAGCCGAGAGTCTCCGCGATGTGCCTCAGCTGATCGAAGTGGTCCTTCCCTGGGAACAAAGGTTCCCTCGCAATCAACTCCACGTGGATGCAACCCATGGACCACAAGTCCACCGCTTCCGAATACCCAGACGGCAGCAGCAAAAGTTCGGGGGCGCGGTACCATCGCGTCACTACGTACTCGGTCATCTTGCACTCCTCTTCCTCTGAACTCCTGGCCAAACCAAAGTCTGCAATCTTGAGCGAGCAGTCCTTGTTAACAAGGACATTTGATGGCTTCAGGTCTCTGTGCATAACGCCTGCCGAATGCATGTACTTCAAGCCCCGCAACGTCTGGCAGACGAAAGCCTTGGACTGCGCCTCCACCAGCGGCACCCTTGAGTGGATCAGTCTATGCAAGTCCACCTGCAAGTACGGCATCACTATGTAGATGTCGTCGAAATCGGGACTCGGAGGCGCCAGTATGTCGGTGAGGTTCAGCAAATTGTCATGCTGCAGGTAAGCAAGCAGACGCACTTCACGGAGGATCCGCTTGCCGCGCACGGGGTCTTTCGCGAAATCCCGGATGACCTTGACGGCCACCTGCTGCTGTTTTTGCAGGTCGTCGCACAGGGCTACCTCCCCGTAGGCCCCAGAGCCTTTGGACGCCCGAAATGGGTACGGAAAAAATGGGTACAATGCCCAACAACAAATGTTGTCCCTAACCAACAGCGGCCGCTGTTGGGCAGGCGGCCTTCTGCCTCGAACTGACACAGGCCGCGGCGGCGTGGACAGGGAGTCCTGTTCAGAATGAACAAGAGCTGCTCTTGGGCATGGTACCCATTCTTTCCGTACCCATCTCGTTCGTGCCGAGCTTGGGAACAGACTGCTCGTGGCTCGAGGCACGTGCGCGGACGAGGGGGAGGAGGAGAAGGAGGAGGGGGAGAGGGAGGAGGAGAGGAGGAGGAGGAGGAGAGGCGAGGAGGGGAGGAGGAGGAGGAGAGGAGAGGAGGAGGAGGAGGAGGAGGAGGAGGAGGAGGAGGAGGAGGAGGAGGGGGGCGAGGAGGAGGAGGAGGAGGAGGGGGAGGGAGGAGGAGGAGGGAGGAGGAGGGGGAGGAGGAGGGGGAGGAGGGGGAGGAGGAGGAGGGGGAGGAGGAGGAGGAGGGCCCCGGAGCCCAGCTTCTTCACCATGGAGAGGTACGCCGGCAGCTGGAAGTGGCCCGCGGGCGCGCTGCCGCCCGCAGGCGGCGCCTGCCCCGCGGCCGCCGCCTGGGCCGCCTTGCGCTCCTGCTCGAGGCGGGCGGCCGCCTCCTGCGCCAGCCTGGCCCTGGCCTGCCGCTCGGCCTCCTGGGGAGGAGGGCGGCGAGGAGGTGAAGGAGGAGGAGCAGGAGGAGGAGGAGAGCGAACGAGGAGGAGCAGGAGGAGGAGGAGGAGGAGGAGGAGGAGGAGGAGAGTGAAGAGGAGGAGGAGGAGGAGGAGGAGGAGGAGGAGCAGGAGGAGCAGGAGGAGGAGGAGGAGGAGGAGGCGGCGGAGGAGGAGGAGGAGGAGGAGGAGGAGGAGGAGGAGCGCCACTGCCAATAGAGAAGAGAGGGCGGACACGGGAGCGAACGAGAAGAAAGCCCGTCCAGGGGCAAGAGGAATCCACATCCCCTCCATGGGGGCTTTCCACAGGGCGCAGGAACAAGCAGAGGCAGAGACACCAAGGGCGAGGAGGTGAAGGAGGAGGAGGAGGAGGAGGAGGAGGAGAATACGGTCGGGAACTTTTGGATAGAGCTTGTTTTTTTATTGGGGGGGTAACGCCCGTTACGGGGGGGGGGGAGGTCCGGCCCCAAGTTGGGGGTAACGGTAACGCGCGGCGGGGCCCTCGCACGGGCCCTGGTACTTATTACCAGCACAACTGTCGGCACGGTAGGCTTCGTCGTCGTCGTCGTCGCCGCTGTCGTCGTCGTCGAAGCCGACCGTGCCTGTGCACACTACACAGGCTCTGTACACCGCGATGCCTTTGTACACCACAACTGCGGCAGAAATGTTATGTGTGTGCACCACGGCGACTGAGCACATCATGACAGGCGGGTGCACCACAGCGCCCTTGTACATCTCACTGTTGGTGCACACCACGGCGCCCGCGTGCACCACAGCTGCTGTTTCAACGCCCCGTATTTGCACCAGAATGCCAGCGTACACCACAAAGCTTGTGTACACCTGTAAGGTACCGGCGGAGCGAAAGTCCAGAAGATCGCTCGGGGCCCGACCGTGGCCCTTTCACTATGTGAGCTGCTTGTGGATCTTAGTTTTTCTGGTTCAAAAAGCGCTCGGACCCGTTGAAAGGTTCGCGCCGAGGGATGCGAACCTCGAACCTCGAGTATCGAGGCATCCTGGCCCTCGAGGGCCTTCGTCGTCGCCGCGGCTGGACGCGGCTCGGGAAACTGGTGCGTCTGAGCCCCAGTCGGGCCCCGTGGACCCATTTTGAGTTTGCGCCGAGGTTCGAACCTCGAACCTCGAACCTGAGCACACATGTGAGCGTCACAGCATGCCTGCCTGGACGGAGGGGGGGTCCGCACCCCCGTCCCCGTACGCTCGTTACCGTTACGGGGGGGGGGGAACCCCCCCCGTAACGGGCGTTACGGGTCCGAGCAATAAAAAGACAAGCTCATACCTTATCGCCGCAACGGCCCCGGCGACAAGCTAACCCTTGCAAGCGGATGGCGTGCCGCTCCGCTTCGCGGGACAGGAACCTTGGAAAAGTTCGGGACGTTGACGCCGAGGGACTAGGAAGTGGATAGCGTGTCGCGCCGCAGCGTGGTGGGCCAGAACCGGCGGAGCGACACGCTACCCAACAGCTCCTGGCCGTATCTTGTCTTGTCTGGCCATCGCTCGGACGTCCATTCCCTGTGTTTTTTTCCGGTTTCGTGTATTCTAAGGAGCATCTGCGGCAATAGCCATGGCACCCCGCCCCCGCCACTCCTCCTCGGCCTCGGCCTGCGTCTGTTTGTCGCGCTCACGCTGGCGCTCCTTGTCCTGAGGGACAACGATAAGGGGGGGGACTGACAAAGGGGGGGGGGATGCATGCGATACATCGCCGAGAGATCGGCGATAGGCCCCCGATAGCGAAGCTGCACCTTCCTGGGTGGGGTGGAGCTATCAGACCCCTATCGGCGATCAGTGGGCGATTAGGGGTTGATGCATCCCCCCCTATGCCTATCCTCCCCCCCATCGTTACCCCTGATGTCCTGCCGCTTCTGCTCCTTCCTCTTCCGCCGCCTCTCCTCGTCGTCTTCGTCCCGGCCGTCTGCAGAGGACGCCGGCTGCCCGGAGGAGGCGAGGGGGGCTGCACCGCGGCCACTGCCCCTGGCCTCGGAGAGCGCCCCCCGCGATCGAGTTCCAATCCTCGGCCTGGTCCCCGAGGCAACACCAATCCGGCGTCTCGTGGGCAGCCAGATGCTTGGTGCCAGCAGCCCGCATGGCCGGCAGGAGTCGCCTCCCTCCCCTCCGTCCACCTCCGATCCCCTGCCCGAATTTTTCCCCTCCCCTATCTCCCTGTCAGTCTCTGTGCCTCCATGTGCCTCCGTCTCTAAATCCTCCTCAACTCCTGTTGTTTGCATCAACATGTGCATATTCATACTTATTCTTATGTGTATGTGTATATATATATACTACAAACCATCGCGCGCGCTTCGCGCGCGCTCAGGTTCTAGCAGGCCCCAGGCCTTGACGAATTAACTGCTCCACTGAAGTAATGGACCACAATCCACGCATGCCAACCCGCATTCCGAAAGGCTTCCGGGAAAATTGTTGCGTAGGGGGGCGGAGGCCGGATGAATCCAGCTCCCAGAAGGCCTTCTGGCAGCATGGGTTTGGGGGGCGTCTTGGGGAGCCTGTTGGGGCGTGCAGCCGTCGTCGTCGTAATGTCGCCGTCGCCTCTTGGGGCGCGCCGTCGTCGTCGTCGTCGTCGTCGTCGTCGTCGTCGTCGTCGTCGTCGTCGTCGTCGTCGTCGTCGTCGTCGTCGTCGTCATCGTCGTCGTCGTCGTCGTCGTCGTCGTCGTCGTCTTGTCGTCGTCGTCGTCGTCGTCCTCATCTTCGTCGTTTCGTAGTCGTCGTCGTCGTCGTCGTCGTCGCCGTCGTCGGTCCAAGAGGGCACTTTGCGCGAAACGATCTGCAGAGGGCCGCGAGAGGGCGATCAATCATGTTCCCAGTCAACTTCCCAGACAGCTCTCCTGTAGCATGATGGTACTTCGAAGCCTCCGGAGACTCGCGGGCCCATGATGAACCATGTCCCCAGAAGGCTTTCTGGGGACATGGTTTGTTCGGGTGTGTTGGGGGGCCTCTTGGGCGCTCCCTGGGGGCCCCTTGGGGGCCTCTGGGAACTCGCGGGCCCATGATGAACCCATGTCCCTGGAATGCCTTCTGGGGACATGATTTCTTGGGGTGGGGGCCCTTTTGGGCGTTCCCTGGGAGCCCCTTGGGGGTCTCTTGGGGCTTCCTGGGGATCTCTTGGGCGCCTCACGGGGTTTCGTGGGAGCCTCTTGGTAGCCTCTGGGGGCCTACTGGCGGCCTCTAGGGCCAGAGACCTCGAAATATCGGTTGCCGTTCCTCCTCTGGGCCCCCTCTTGGGGAGCTCTTGGGGCACACTTGGGTTGTTGGGGGAGCCTTCTGGGCCGTCTTGGGGCCCTCTTCGGGGCCTCGTGGGCCGTCTTGGAGCGATCTGTAGGGCCTCCGAGGCCATGGACAGCGAGAACGCCAAAATCCTTCAAACACCATCGGAAAATGAGCGAATCTTGCCTCCCAGGGCCCTCTTGGGGAGCCTCGAGTCCGTCCTTTAGCGTATTGGAGTCCTCGTCGGCCGTCTTGAGGGCATGGGCGTCTTCGGGGCCTCTTGTGAGCGTCTTGGGCCCTCTCGGGACCTCCATTAGCATGTCGTGGCCTGCTTCGGGGCGGGCCCGGGCCGCCTCGGGACCCCTCTGGGCCTTCTCTTGGGGCACACTTGGGTTGTCTGGGGAGCCTCCTGGGCCGTCTTGGGGCGCTCTTCGGGGCTTCGTGGGCCGTGAGGCCTCCAAGGCTCGGAAGCGGGAAAAGCGAGAACGCCAAAATCCCAAACACTCGGAAAATGAGTGAATCTTGCCTCCCAGGGCCTTGAGGAGCCTCTCGAGTCCGTCCTGGAGCGCGTTGGAGTCCTCGTCGGCTGTCTTGAGGGCATCTTGGGCGTCTTCGGGGCCTCTTGGGAGCGTCTTGGGCCCTCTTGGGATCCCCTTAGCATGTCTTGGCCTGTTTCGGGGCGGGCCCGGGCCGCCTCGGGAGCTCTGGACCCCCCCCAACAACCCCTGGCGGGCACCGATGGGGGGATCAGCAGCGGCCCGCCCCCCCTCGGGCCTACTCCGAGATAGAGAAACATGTTCCCGGGAAGCTTTCCGGGAGCATCATTTGTTCGGCTCTCCTAAGAGGGGCCCATTTTTGGCTTCGTCGGCAAGCCTATTGGAAACATGGTTGGGGCGGTGGGCGGAGTCCCAAAGAATCATGTGCCCGGAAAGCTGTCTGGGAAATGCGACGTACCGAGGTGTCTTGGGGGCCCGCAGGGGGCTTCCCTGGGAGCCTTTTGGGGGCCTATTGGGGCTTCCGGGGGACCTCTTGGGAGCCTCACAGGGCTTCTTGGGAGCCATGATGGCCTCAGGGGGCGTCCTAGGAGCCTCTCAGGCCTGAGACCTTGAAATGTCGCGCTCTTCGGGCCCTCTTGGGTCGCTATTGAGGCTCTCTTGGGGCGCTGTCGACGCCCTCTTGAACTATCTGGGGAGCCTCCTGGGCCGTCTCTGGGCTTTCTTGGGAGCCTCTTCGGCCGTCTTGGAGCGATCTGAAGGGCCTCTGACGCCGTCCGGGACCCTAGGCGGTCCTTTGCTATGCACCGGTATGTTTTGGAGGTCTTTTGAGGGCCGTTTGGGTTGCCCTTGGGGCCTCTTTTGGGGCCTCTTTGAAGCCTCTGTGGGGCCTCGTGGGGCATCTAGAGGGCCTCGGGGGGGCCTCTTGGGCTCTGTTGGGGGCCTCTTGGGGTCTCCTGGAAGCCTTTTGGGGCGGAAGGCTCGAATTGTCGGTTCGTGTTCCACCTCTTGAGCCCCTCTTGGGGCCGTCTTGGGGCCCTCTTGGGCGATCTTGGGCGCCTCGTAGATCGGTATGTATGTCGCATTATGTATGTATGTATGTATCTAAGTATGGATGCATGTACGTATGCATATGTATATGGATCGAATGGCCTTCGGCACATCCCACCACTATGCCAGGGTTGTGGGTCAGAGTTCTCAGGGATGCCTCTTGGGGTCTCTTCGGAGCGCCTTCGGGGGCCTCTTGTCAAAGAGATTCGCTAGCGTGACTTGTTCTTCAACGCGGGGCCCCTGGAATGGGCCCGAAGTCCGAAGAGCTTCCATGGGCCCGGTGTTTCGTCGTAAATGCTTGACGGTCCCGGGCCCCTTTCGGGCCTCAGGAAGCGAAGAGTGGTCCAGAAGCTTCGGGAGCGGGAAAAGTACCTGAGGGCGTCTGGTCAGGGGGCTGTTGGGGGGCCTCTAGGGAGTTTCTGGGGGGCGTTTGGGGGGCCTCTTGGGGCCTCCTTGGGACCTCTGGGGGCGGAGGGGTTGAAATGTTCGTAGGGCATCCTCTCTGGGCCCCTGCTTGGGGCCGTCCTGGGTCCCTCTTGGGCCGTCTTGGGGGCCTCTTGGGCTAGCCAGGGGCCCTTTGGGGCTGTCTTGGAACCCTCTTGGACTGTCTTGGGGCGATCCTGGCGGCCTCTCGGGCCGTCTTCGTTCCCCTGGAAGGTCAAGGGGCGAATCCCTCAAAAACGTACGTTTTCCGAAGGGAACGGGACCACTTTTGCCTCTTGGGGCCCTCGTGGGAAGGCTCTTGGGACCCTCTTTGGCTGTCTCGGGGGTTCCCGGGCGCCCTCTTGGAGCCATCGTCGGCGTCTTCAAGCTACATGTCGAGGCTTGTGCACCCTCTTGATATGTTTGGCGGCCTCCGACGCCCTCGGGAGCCGTCCCGGGGGCGCCCCAGAAGCCCCGGTACCCCCATGCGCGCTCGAGGTCGCAGTCCCGGGTCCCTGGTCCTCGTCCCCCGGGATATATATATATATATATATATATATATATAGGTACGTGTATCCATGTTGCTTGTTCCTCCTTCGTGTCTTATCTCTCTCTCGCATTATTGAATGTCTTGGTTTGTTGTTTCTCTCTCTCTCTCTCTTTGTTCTCTCTCTCTCTCTCTTTCTCTCGCTCCAGGAGGGAGAGAGAGAGAGAGAGGTGGAACGAAAAAGAGAGAGAGAGAGAGAGATGATTAGCCTGACGAAGGACCCAACCATATGCAGCTGCGAATGCCGCAAGGGAGATGAGACAAAGCAGGGGGACACGCAATCTCCGAGTAACGCACGCGGTATAACCTTCTGCGACGAAACGTGTGAAAGGTGTGCCGACATGACTCGTGAGGACGCCCACGAACGCCGCCATTGGGGCATTCCGTGGAGCTCCCTATGGGGCCACGAAAACGTGTGAGGGATGTGCCGAAATTGGGCGGCGGTGCCATGCGAACTTTCCCACTGGGGCCTTCGGTGGAGCTCCTTATGGGGCCACGAAACGTGGGAGGGGTGTGCCGAAATGGGGCCGCGGCACCAGGGGGCCACGAAACGTGTGAGGGGTGTGCCGAAATGGGGCGGCGGTGCCATGCCGACTTGCCCACATGGGCCTTCGGTGGAGCTCCCTGTGGGGCCACGAAAACGTGTGAGGGGGGTGCTAGAATGGGGCGGCGGTGCCATGCGAACTTTCCCGCTGGGGCCTTCGGTGGAGCTTCCTCTGGGGCCACGAAACGTGGGAGGGGGGTGCCGAAATGGAGAGGCGGTGCCATGCGAACTTTCCCACTGGGGCCTTCGGTGGAGCTCCCTATAGGACCACGAAACGTGGGAGGGGGGTGCCGAGATGGGGCGGCGGTGCCATGCGAACTTTCCCACTGGGCCTTCGGTGGAGCTCCCTGTGGGGCCACGAAACGTGGGAGGGGGGTGCCGAAATGGGGCGGCGGTGCCATGCGAACTTTCCCACTGGGGCCGTCGGTGGAGCTCCCTGTGGGGCCACGAAACGTTTGAGGAGTGTGCCGAAATGGGGCTGCGGTGCGGAGAGCAGAGGCAGGGAGGGGAGGAGGGAGGAGGAGGAGGAGGAGGAGGAGGACTAGAGGAGGAGGAGGAGGAGGAGGAGGAGGAGGAGGAGGAGGAGGAGGAGGAGGAGGAGGGCGAGGAGGAGGAGGAGGAGGAGGAGGGCGAGTAGGAGGAGGAGGAGGAGGAGGAGGAGGAGGAGGAGGAGGAGGAGGAGGAGGAGGAGGAGGAGGGGGAGGAGGGGGAGGAGGAAGGAGGAGGAACGCGGTGCGCGGTCTCTTCAAAACGAGGACCCAACACCACATGATTGTTTTTTTGCGCGGGCTCCGCCACAACCTGCGTCGCCCGTTCCAACTGCATCGAAGAGACTGTCTGCGAGTCAGAGGTGTCACGGTGGGAAACATTGACCATCTCGGACTGGACGTTCCTCGGCCCCATGAGCTTGGGCGTCGGCATACTGGCGACCGTGCTGCTAAAGAACTTGGCCTCCGGTGCCGCCAGAACCTCCCGCTTGCCAGGGACGGGCAAGTACCAAAGAGGGGGGCTTGGAGGCTTTTAGCTGTCGGTGCGCCGCGCTCGATCTGCTGGGACCGGGTGCTCCCTTTACGCATCGATCCTGTGTCGCTGCCGTCTCGGAGAGGTGTCTGCGGTGAGCATGGCGTAGTGCAGCGCGGAGCCTCCTTGTGATCTACAGTCGGGGCGTTGACCTAAGGAACCCTAAACAAGGAACGAGGCCCCTTTTCTTCCACAAGTTAAACTTCGACTTCCCACCGAAAACATAAGGAAAACCTGAGGCAAGCTGTGAAACAATCAAGGAACACCGAGCCCCTCCCCAACGAAAAGGGTTCCTTCTTCAGCGCCTCGACTGTATACTTCCCATGCCCCTTTCTGAGGGGATAGTGTGGTTGTGGCAAAGTTGCTCTTGTTATTGCCCCTGGTAGTTGCCCAAGTGCTGTTCATAGTCACGCTGATCTGGTAGTCGTTGTCGTGATGTGAAAGTTGCCATGTCCGACAAGTGGTCCATATGGCTGTACATGCACCCGGTCATAATCAAGCTTCTCGGCTGGCAAACAGCCCTTTGCAAATGTGTTCTTCGCATCTCCGCAGTCAGTCAGTCAAGCCTGGCGCCTACACGGCGCATTGGCAGATAAAAAGTCAAAGGCCGTGATCTATGCTGTAGCCATGCAGAAATATAGCAACAAAGCGCGCATCACGATTGTGACGCAGAAAAAGAAGCAACGGCAGCCGTCTTGTTTTAGCAATTATTTTGAACCCAACTTGAACAGATCAGGGGTGCGACCACATGCAGTGATGGCGGATGTGTTTGGTCAGCTGCTTTAACACCGCGGGCGGCCGCGCGAACACACGCGAAATCTGCGGTCAAGCCAAATGCAACTGCGGCAAGCCACACTTTACCATGTCTGGCTGACGATGGGAGGGACGAGGAAGGCACATGTGCAATGCAAACTACACTGGGTCTGGAGAAAGCCCTGGGGGTCAGGACGATGACGATGACGACATCGTAGTCATCGTCATCGTCGAGTCATCGTCGTGGGCATCGTCATCATCGTCGCCATCGGTTCCCTCAGGGCCTTTTTCTCTAATAGTAACGGTCAACGACGACGAGCCGCCAGAATGCAGCCGCGATCGTCAGAGCGGGACCCCCTAAATGTACTGCACCCCTCCTCAGCATGTTCCGCTTCGTCATTCTCATGCCCCGCCTCCTCAGTTTCCTCCGCCGCCTCCTCATCTGTCTCATCCTGTCCCTTCCCATATTCCTCCTTCCCCTCCTCGTCGACGTAGCATTGCACGATAGCTACTTCTCTATGGGACAATCGTGGAGATCTCGTGGGGATTTGTGGATCAAGCGCTCCATGGTGAAAGGTATACTTGTCAACGCGACATTACGTGTTTTAAAATTGTGTGTCAAGGGAGGCGAGTCGCTCACTAACAACGATCCCGCAACTGCCGAAAGCTTCGTCGTACGCGAATGCCGTGCTATTTTGGGCAGGACTGCCACCTGGAACGAGGACAACCAGCATGTCAGTACCATTACTAGGGATGATGTGCTCTAGAAATTACGACGTGCTCCTTTGTTCGTTGAGTTGAGAATCAGACATCTGAAATGGCTTCAGGCGATGGTGCAGGACAGAGAGCAACACATGCAGTGTTTCAGTACATGCTTTGGGTGGTCTGCTCCCCTTGTCACAGAGACCAGGATCGCGGCGTCGTCGCCGGCGAAGGACACATCCCCCGCTGCTGCGGGCTCCGCAGTGGGTGCCAGCACCTTGGCGGCTGTCTGTGGTGGGTAGTATGTGATGTCGAGTGCCGCGAGCTCCTCGCGTATCTTGGTCAGGGGGCGCTTGATCGCCGCGCAGTTGACAAAGTCGGCCAGGCCGACGCCTGGGTGCGTTCAACCTTTGGGTGCCGCCACGCGGGCACTGCCCTACACGGTGACGTGGCCCTGCGGGCCTCAGTAGCGATGGCCCACAGCTGCGGACACCAAGGATGTTCAGGGCTTCGGGGTTGCCGTGAGATCTGAGCGGTGCCGCCCCGCAGCGCCTCGGGGGTGCTGCGGGTTGTTACCAGAGCTGCGATGTCTGCTCGGCCATGCGCTCGATCCGTAACCGCACGGTGCCGCAGCACTGCGTGGAAGGCGTCTACGAGTTCGATGAAGAGAGCCAGGCCCGCCGTGCCTTCTTGCTTGCGGAGGCGGAAGAAAGTGCTGACAATTTGATTGGTCATCACGCAGGATCCGCGTTTTCGGCGCCCAATCTGCGCGTCGTGGTACATGTGGTACGTGACATGGCTCAGTCGCCCTCGGATGAAGGCATTGGTGCTTGGAGACCGTCGTGCTGAGCTCGATTTTTTCGAGCAGCGCCAAGGTCGCGGGCCGCGCCCCCCGGCTTTGGGATGCCAACTGCGACGCCATGCTTCCACAGCATGGGCTCCTGGCGGTGCAGAGCGACCGTGGCGAAGAGCGGGTGGCACAGCCGGGCCAAAGGCTCTGCGGTCGCCTGGAACGCTGAAGACCCAGAGGCGTCGCCGCCACTGGCTTCAACTGTTGGAGGCTCCGCGGCGGAAGCGCCGTGCACTCTCGGGCTTGGGGATGCTGCTTTGCGCCTTTCGGGTCGGGCGAACGGGGGGATAGCAAAAGGGGGGTTCGAGCATCAGCTCACGTGGCTGATTTTCCCGGCGCCTCCCGGCGCCGGAGGCGACTATGCATCGAGGAATGGGCCCCTCGGTGAGGCCGAAACCAGCTGCACGAAACAAATTTCGTAACCCCCCCTTTCCCCATCCCCCCCTTTCGTCCGGCCCGAGCCCTGGGCGCGGGCGCAGTGACGCTCCTCGGGGCCACGTCCTCGCACTGCTCCACAGCCTGGTCGGGTCGCCGGAGGTCGGCGCGCCCCTCCTGGGCGAAGCTGGTGAGCGCCGCGCCTCGGCCAGTACAGTCGGGGCGTTGACCCAAGGAACCCTACACAAGGAACGAGGCCCCTTTTTCCCATGAGTTAAACTTCGATTTCCCATCGAAGACATAAGGAAAAACCTGAGGCAGGCTGCGAAAAACCTAAGGAGCGCGGAGCCCCTCCCCAACGAAAAGGGTTCCTTCTTCAGGGCCCCGGCTGTACCCCCTCGTGCTCGACGGGGCGACCGTCGGCGCCCTCCGACGCGTGGGCGTGGTGCCCCCCGCGCCTGCTCTCCGCGGCAGTCGCCGGCCGTGCTGGAGCAGCCTGCGATCGGGCTGCTATACCGTCGGGGCGTTGACCTAAGGAACCCACAATGAGGAGCGAGGCCCCTTTTCTCCAGGAGCTCAACTTCGACTTCCCATCGAGGATCCAAGGATGACCTTGGGCACAATGAAAAACAATGAAGGAACACGGAGCCCTTCCCCAATGAGAAGGGTTCCTTATTCAGGGCCCCGACTGTAGTGCGTGTGTCGAATGATGCGCTGGACACGTCGCCGAGTCGCATGAAGCCCATCGTGGGCCCCCCTACGTGAGGCTGCCGGAGGTCCGTGCCGTCCGCTCGAGTGGCTGGAGCGCCAGTCGTTTTATCTGTCCCGATTGATCAGCGCGGGGGTTCAGGTTGAGCTCCCACGGTGCCAGACGCACCCGCGCCAGCACGTGGCATGGGTGCTGCTGAAGCTCCCGGTTGTAGTTTTTGCCCGTCGTATGCGGGCGCGGGGCGGGTGGCTCTACGTGGCAGGCGGCACGCGGACGGCACCGCGACCACTGGAAAGTGAGCAGGGCTTCGCATTCCGTTGTCCCAGTCGTGGAGCGGCCCGCTTCCTTGGATCGTTCCGTCCAGTAAGGGCCGCTCAGAGCGTAGTCGATGCGGTGATGCACTGCGGAATTGTCGCCGAAGTTGGTGCCGTCTCCCTCGGTGGTGTGCCGAGTGCTGAGTGCCGTGATGCCTGTCGTCGCGAGCAAATTGCGCAGGCGGCCGCCGTTTGTGTCGTCGTCGGGGCCGTTAGGTCCCGCCGTGGTGCCCACCCCTGCGGATGGTTTGTGCCCGAGGCGCGCGTCAGCATCCGCCAGGAGGAGGAGGAGGAGGGAGGAGGAGGAGGAGGAGGAGGAGGAGGAGGACGGAGGAGGAGGAGGAGGAGGAGGAGGAGGAGGAGGGAGGAGGAGGAGGAAGAGGAGGAGGAGGAGGAGGAGGAGGGCGAGGAGGAGGAGGGCGAGGAGGAGGGGGAGGAGCACCATACCGGGGAGCCAACGCTCCGTAAAGTGCTGCATTTCCTGCCGCCATGCAGCGGGTGGCGTCGCGCGCTCCGACACGGCGCGCCGTCGTGCGGGGCGTGGAGCACCTGCGCGATTTCGTCGAACAGTTTTGGAGGCCTGGACATTGGCACCAACACCAACACAGGGGGTGGCCTCCACAAGGGGGAAGATGATCCTCGATTTCGGTGCTGGTGGCAACAGATCGGCCACCCTGGAAGCCAGCAGATTACCACCATCACCGAGATCGGGATCGTCTTCCCTCGGTGGAGACGCACCGCCGATCTTGGTGTTGGGTGTCAATCTCTAGGCCTCCGACAGTTGTGCGGTGACCCGCGCTCTCATGACCCGGTGGCTCGTGTGCAGAACTTTCACACGCCTGGCCTGGCCATGCAGGAGGGAGCGCGATCCACCGTCGCGGGCCTGAAAAAATTGTCCAGGGAGGGTCAGAAACCAGCCCGCCCCCCCCCCCCGCACCCCGTCTTAAGAAAACACACACACACACACATTGGGTGTGTGTGGTGTGGGGGGCCCGGGGGGGGGGGGGGGGGGGGGGGGGGCAAAAAACCAGGACCCCCCACCCCTGATCTCCGGGATAATTATTCGCGCTCCCCCCCCCGCTCCCCGGGTGACAAAGAAAATGATTCGCGCCCACGCTCCCCCCTCCCAGGAAAATGATCCGAGGAGCCAGAGACACCCCCCACCAACACCAGCAACGACGACATAACAGTCCGTGCTGCCTGCTGAGCTGCTGCGCCCTCCGCCATAACAGTCCGTGCTCCTCTGGTCTAAGGCGGCGCGATGCCCACGTTCGACCTTTGCTCGAGCAGCGCCATGCGCCTTCTGAACCACTCGCCGGCCCGGCCTTCGAACTCCCTGATCTCCTGCAGCTCGCGGTCCTGGATCCGCCTCTCCTCCTCCATCAGGTCCCGCTCTGGCGAGGTTGGTGCCTGTCTGCGGGTGCCCCGCGTCGCGCGGCACCAGCACACCCTCCTGGTGGGAAGCAGCACGCGCTAGCACTGCCCGCAGCGCCATGCTTTGCGCTCCTCCTCTGATGGCGGTGCCGTCGGCGGTCCCATGCCAAAGGGCGCTATGACCTCTGGCGGCGGCGGGCTGGGTGGCTGCTCTGGGGAGAAGGAGGAGGGGAGGAGGAGGAGGAGGAGGAGGAGGAGGAGGAGGAGGAGGAGGCGGAGGAGGGGCTGCTCTGGGGAGTTGAGGAGGAGGAGGAGGGGCTGCTCTGGGGAGGAGGAGGAGGAGGGGAGGGGAGGAGGAGGAGGAGGAGGAGGAGGAGGGGAGGAGGAGGGAACGTGGGCACGTCCTCTGTCTGAGCCCCGCGCTCCGCTGCGCCTCCGTGCGCCCTGCGTCGGCTCCTCAGCCTTGCTCCGTCTCGCGTCCTGCCTCCTCTCGGCTTGGGGAGGGAGGTCGGCGTATGCTCGAGCGGGTCCGCCACCTCCTGCAGCTCCTCGCTCGTCTTCCTCAGCATGCCGTTGATCATCCTCTGGGGCTGCGTGCCACTTCCTCCTCCTCCTGCGTTGGAGCTGTTTTTGTTCCGTAGCATCCTCTGCTTTCAAATCGTCCTGTTCGCTGTTTCTCTCACCTCGTTCGCCTTGGTCTCCTCGTTTTGCACTGCAGATAGAAAGGCGTCAAGCAACTCACTGCGCGACTAAAGTTGGAGCTGTACCTTCCCATGAGTCAGAAGCTGGCCACCTCCTGTCTTCCTCCTCTCCTCGCCCGTCTCCGGCAGCCTGCTCGTCGCCTTGCCGCTCCTCCTGCTCTGGGCAGGCCCCCGGCAATGGTCTCAACCTCCGTCGGGTCGTCAAGGATGCCTGGCCCCTCCATCACTCGGTTCCGCTCCGGGTCTCCTTCTTGCTCCCCCCGCGGCCGCCGCGGCGTGAGTGGGTCGCTGCGGTAGGGCTCCACCACTCGCGCATCTCCAGTGTTCGCCGTCGGGCGGAATGAACGTCCCTCGGCCTGGCTCCTGGCAGGCGTCGGAGTTGGGGCCCGCGTGGGGCTCCTCCTCCTCCTCCTCCTCCTCCTCCTCCTCCTCCTCCTCCTCCTCCTCCTCCCCACCCAATTGCCCCCACCAACAAAAGCCCCTTTCGGATCCATCTGCCTGCCTGCCCCTCTTAAGGTATTCTAAGCCATTTGCCGAGCGGGCGCAGATGCACGCGGCCGCCGCGCCGACAGCGCCGGCAGCGGCCGCCGAGGCGCCCATGGCTGCCGGATGGGCCCCGCGGCCGAGGGATCAGCGCGGCCCGGCTGATCCAGTACGGCCGCTGAGAGGAGGCTCGAGAATCGAGGATAGAGGGCGGAGACCTTCGTCTCTGGACATTCTTCCCTCCGGAGACATCCAGAGATCTCCAGGGACGTACCACCAGAAGTCTCGAGCTGCGACTTTCAGAAACTTGACAGAGGTTGAGCGGAAGCTGGCCTATAGCCAAAGCCTGCCAGCCATGTCTTCGGAGCTCTTCCTACGAAGAGCTCTAGAGAGAACCTGATCGACAGAGGAAGTCGGGTGCAGGGCAGAGCTGGTTGGCCGACCGCGAACGAAGCTCCCGGTGTACAGACCCCACGGCGAAACGAGCAAAACACGACGGGCGCTTCTGTCCAGAGGGGCGGCGGGGAGGTGGAGCGCCGCTGAGCGCCGGGCCTGCCTGAAGGCCGAGCGAGGCCGCGGCCCGGAAGAAGGGGGAGGGGGGGGGGAACCGAACACGAGCGGGACCGCCTGCAAATCGGCCATCTGAAGGCGGTCCGCACCGGCGGCTCCTGGAAGGCAGGCAGAGAGGCAGGGCGGACCTCCCGTAGATGATTAGATGTATGCCCAAGTCTGATCATTCCGCATTGGGGGGGGGCGGGCATCTGCCCAGACTCTGGGAGGGGGTGCGCGCCGACTGTCTGGCCCCTACACCCGCGGGAGGGGGGGGGGGGGGGCTGGCCAAAGCCCTCGGGGAAGAGCTGGGGGCCACCGTCGTTTCCCCTCGTCCCCTGGACGCACGAGTCATCCGAGATAACTGCGGTCTGGGGTAACTCCATCTAACTCCAGTTGGGGCACCCGACGCACGAGCCAGGAGTCATCCTTGACCGCCCCCAGCCCCGATGATTCGGGAGTGGTTTGACGCCCGGGTTATTCTGGACAGCTCTAGTCTGGGGTAACTCCTGCTCAGGCCCCCGAGGCACGAACCAATAGCTACCCCTGACCATCCCCAGCCCTGATGATTCGGGGCTCCGAGTCCCCACCGTCGTTCCCGTCGCCCCCCACTCGTCCCCGCGGGGTTCCAAGTCCCCACCGTCGTTCCCGTCGCCCCCCCCCTCGTCCCCACCGTGTTCTGGGGTGGAGGGGTCGAAGGGGGGGCCAGAGGAGGGCCAGGGGAGGGGGTTTGCCTCGGAGGCCCCAGCGCAGAACGTGTGCTGGGGAGATGGGAAGGGCACGATGCTGAGGAGTCGAGGGTCGGAATGCCAAGCTCGAGGTTTGCAGCTGTTGGACGTTGGACCTCAAAGCTCTTGGTGTTGGAGAGAGCTTCAACGTTTGGCCCTGGTGGTCAGGCGGGCGACGGGCGCTCAGACCAGGCGACGACGAGGAGGAGCAGGAGAGCGAGTGGGAGGAAGTGGACTTTCGGCGACCTTGCCTGCTCATGGGCCTACAACCCTCGTCAAAAATAACCTCAAAAATGCTTCATGTAGCTGAACTGATTGTGGGAGATATCGGACCGAGTGCCGATGAGTGCGATGTACTTGTATGCGCCGCCCCTCCAATGTCGGTCATCTTTGAATTTTCGAGTCGCTCCCAGTCACACCACATCTGCCCTGGCCCCGACATTGAAGGGGCGTCGTATCGACATTGAAGGGGCGCGCCGACATCGAAGGGGCGTGCCCGCCATTTTGAGGTTAATTTTGACGAGGGTTGTAGGAAGTGGACTTTCAGCGAATCTGCTTGCCCGTGGGCCTGGGAATGGCGAGTGCAACAACGCAGTACTTGATCCACAGGCGCTCGGCTGGCGGAAAGCGGCCCTAGATGCTGCGAACAACTTTATGAAAAGACGGGGTGGTGCACATGATAGGGAGGCGATGAGGACGAGGACCGCAAGAGCAGCAATGAAACCCATCGGTGGCAGCAGGACGAGAACCGCACCCGACACCATGGAAGCGTAGCTGAGGACCCCAACATGCGACGAGGGCGATGGCGCCAGCGGCGACGGCGATGTTTACGTCGACGTATTGACGAAGCCGATGCGACAGGCGTCGGCAACAATTGATCACCAGCACGTACGCAGAACATGTGGCTTGCACTCTCCCCCTCCCCCGAATCCAACGTTGGTTTCGGATCTGACGAGCTCTAGTGTCCGAGCGGTAATGCGTAAACGTGCCAACTTTGAATTGAGGGGGAATGGGGAGTGTTGCTTAATGTCCTCCTTCAGCTGGACGACGGCGCCAGGGCCGTGACGACGGCGGCGACGACGCCAGCAGCGACAACGACGAAGCCGAGGCAGTGACGACGCCGCGGCGGCGACGGCGCCAGGTCGCCGAAGGCGCCGACGGCGCGGGCGGGCGGCATCGGCGGCGCGGGCGCGACGAGCTGCGCAGGCGGCACCGGCGGCGGCATCTGGGCAGTGGCCTCCGCCTCTGCCTCGGGCAGTTCGTCGCCCAGCGGCGGCGCGATCGCCGCCGGCCCCGCGCCTCAGCGCGGCAGGCGGCGGAGGCGCGGCGGTGGCGCCGCGGATCGAACCTCGATTGTGGACATGATCGAGGCCTGCGCGGCATGGGCAGTCCCTCGATCCTCGATCGAACCTCGATTGTGGACCTTGGATCCTCGACCCTCGATCCTCTATCGTCGATCGATCCGCGATGAAACCTCGATCCTCGATCGACGATCCAACTTCAGACCTGGATCCTCGATCGAACTTCCACCGTCGATCGACCCTTGAACCTCGATCGAAAATCCATCCTCCATCGATCTTCGACCCTCGATTCTCGATCCTCCTCCATCCTCGATCATCGATGAAACCTCGATGTTCGGTCCTCCTCCGCCTCCTCCTTATCATTCCCCTTCCTCCTAATCCTCCTCCCCCCCCTCCAGCTTATCTTCGTCTCTTCTCCTCCCCCTCTTCCTCATCTGCCTCCTCCGCATCCTCTTCCTCATCCTCTTCCCCCTGCTCCCCCTCAGCAGCGTCATCCTGCTCCTCCTCCTCCTCCTCCTCCTCCTCCTCCTCCTCATCGTCCTCCTCCTCCTCCTCCTCGTCTACGTCCTCATCCTCGTCCTCATTCTCTCTGTCTTGTCTTCCTCACCCCCGTCCTCGCACGCACCCTCCCGGTGCTGCTGCCGCTCCTCCTCCTGCTCCTCCTTATCCTCGCCACCATCGTCATCGTCGTCCCGATCGTCCTCGCGCTCTCCTCTTCCTGCTCCTGCTCGTTCGTGGCTCCAGGCGCAAAGGGGGCCTGGTGGTTTTTGTGCGTGTTGTTTTTAATAAGAAAACCTATGCGAGTCTCTCTCTACGACTCTCTCTCTCTCTCTCTCATTATTTTTCTCGATGTGTTTCCGTTTCTCTCTCTCTCTCTCTCTCCCTGTCTCTCTACATGTTTCCATTGTCCTGCGTCAAACCTGCGCCGATCCTTCTCCCACCTAGCCGAGAGCATTTGAAACCTTCACAACAGGAACCCTTTGGAAAGCACCACAAAGGGATTCCATGTGAAAGCCTCTCAACAGGAACCCTTTGAAAGGCACCACAAAGGAGTTCCATTGGAAAGCCTCTCAACAGGTCTTCATTTGGGAAGCGCTACAAAAGGATTCCATTTGAAAGCATCTCAACAGGATTCCTTTGGAAAGCACCACAGAGGGATTCTATTGGAACGCCTCACAATCGGAATCTGTTGGAAAGCGCCACATAAGGATTCTATTGGAAAGCCTCTCAGCAGGATTCGTTTGGAAAGCCCCACAATGGTACCATTGGAAAGCCTCTCAACAGGATTCCTTTGGCAAGCCCCACAGAGGTACTCTATGGGAAAGCCTCACAATCGGATTACATTGGAAAGCTTCACAATCTGATTCCTTTGGGAAGCACCCCGAAGGGAGTCTGTTGGAAGGCCTCACAACAGGAACCCTTTGGAAAGCACCCCAAAGGGATTCTAGTGGAAAGCCTGACAGCAAGAACCCTTCGGAAAATGCTACAAAGGGTTTCAATTGGAAAGCGTCACAAAGGAAATCCTTTGGAAAACTACACAAAAGGGATTCCATGGGAAAGCCTCACAATTGGAATCTTTTGAAAAGCGCAACAAAGGGATTCCATTTGAAAGCCTCACATCAGGAACCCTTTGAAAAGCACCACAGAGGAGTTCCATTGGACAGCCTCTCAACAGGATTCCTTTGGAAAGCACAACAGAGGGATTATATGGGAAAGCCTCACATTCGGAATCCTACAGAAATCGCAACACAGCGATTCTACTGGAACGCCTCACAATCGGAATCCTTTGGAAAGCACAACAAAGGAGTTCCATTGGAAAGCCTCCCAACATGGTTTCTTTGGAAAGCGCAACAGAGGGATTCTATTGGAAAGCCGCAATCCAAACTGCTACCGTTGGGAGGATGGCGCTGGAACACAAATCCTCACAACAGGAACCCTTTGGAAACCATCACAACAGGAACCCTTTGGAAATCCTCACAACAGGAACCCTTTGGAAATCATCACAAAGGGATTCCATTGGAAAGCCTCCCAACAGGATTCCATTGGAAAGCACAACAGAGGGATCCAATTGGAAAGCCTCACAACAGGATTCCTTTGGAAAGCACCCCAAAGGGATTCTCATGGAAGGCCTCTCAACAGGATTCCGTGGGAATGCATCACAGAGGGAGGGTTCAGCGCCGCAGGTACGAACCCCTCCCGCGACCTCCTCCCTGCGACTCCTCTCCATCCTCTTCCTCCTCCCCCTCCTCCCCCATCCCCCCCTTCTGAAGGAATGCAACAACTTTGGGAAAACCATTGGAAAAACCAAAAAAAAAAAAACAAAGAAACCTAAGTGCTGGAAACGAAAACTTTAGGAAACCCATTGGAAAAACCAAAAAAAAACAAAAAAAACAAATATTCCACAGAGAGTGCGGGGATTCCCTTTGGACGTGTCCCTTCGGACGGGTGTTCCCCGCACTCTCTGTGGAATCTTTGTTTTTTTTGTTTTTTTTGGTTTTTCCAATGGGTGTCCTAAACTTTCCGTCTCCACCACTTAGGTTTCTTTGTTTTTTTTGGTTTTTCCAATGGTTTTCCCAAAGTTCTGGCATTCCTTCAGAAAAGGGGGAGAGGGGGAGGAGGCGGAGGAGGACGAGGAGGAGGAGGAGGAGGAGGAAGAGGAGGATGATCGGGAACAGGATGAGGAGGAAGACGGAGAAGGATGAGGAGGAAGAGGAATGCGCTACGAACGAAAACACACAGAAGAGAGAGCGAGAGAGAGAGAGAGAGAGACGCATGAAACCCTCGGAGGGCCGAAAGCCCGCCGAATCATCCAGTCTGGAGCTGAAAAAGATCACGCTTAAAAACCACCAGGCCCCCTTTGCGCCTGAAGCCCTCGTACTCTTCCTCCTTATCTTGAGCGTCGTCTTAATCCTCCTCCTCCTCCTGCTTATCCTCGTGCTCCTCCTCTCTGCCTCATCTTCGTGCTCCTCGTCATCCTCCTCCTCCTCGTCGCCCTCGTCATCCTCAGCCTCCTCCGCTTCCTGTCCCTCCCTACCCTCCTTATCCTCCTCCTCGTCCTCCTCCTCATCATCTTCGTCCTCTGCGTCCTCATCCTCATCGTCGTTCTGCTCCCGTGATGGGCCAGACTATGGCCCTGGCCAGGGCGTACCGTACATCGACAACATGTTGCATTACTTTAGGTAAGCCCTAGAATGCGTACTGCAACACTCCGGCCCCCCCCTCCCCCATCTTATCTTGCGGACATGCGAGGAGGAGCTGCTCGGAATTCCTCAGGCGATCGACAGAATGTTGCACAGCTGTCTCGGCGATCCCCCAGACCGCACCCGATGCTAGATGGGGGGTTGGGGGGGGATGAGACGCAAACGTCGATCTGAAAAGGATGGTCGCTGTCTTCGGCACCAGGTGGTGCAACATTTTGTCGACGTACCGTACGTACGGGACAAGGTGCTTCAGTTCCTGACATTGTCCAGTGCGGAATGGAGCTCCAAGCATGTGACGTTCGCATGGGGGTGGCCGTGGGTCCATGCCCTGGCCCACAGCAGCGGCCCACTTCGATCTCGCCAGGGCACGGCCCCTCGCCCGAACAACCTGATTATATTCATGGCCGCACAGGGCTGCATACTGCCGCTGGCTATCACACGCATTCGCTCATGCCTGTGCCTACGCTTAGGCACACGCGCTGTGGTCTCTCTCTCTTTCTCTCTCTCCTGTGTATGACCATGCGCATACTCCCGCGACGGCTCACACTCGCACTCACGCCCGTGCGCTCGCTCACGCTAACTCTTACGCTCACGCTCTTGCTCGCACTGCGCCTGTGCCCTCGCCTGTGCTCGCGGTCATGCTCGCTTGTGCCAATGATGTGCGCTTGCCGCGCGAAGCCGTGCCAGACCCCACGGCGAGGGTCCCAAGAGTGCAAGGTCGGCGACGGCTGCACGGATAGGGCTGGGATGCGAACAACAGCGAGGGGGACCCCGAGAGATCATAGGTGTGCCCGCGCCCGTTTCTTTCTGCAGCATCCGTCGGCACTGGCCCGCTCATGCCGGACCAGGACAGGCTCCTTCTCGTACAGGGTCCGCATGCACAATTGGTTACAACTTTGACATTCGTCTGTACAACCGCGACAACATCTTCATCTGCTTCACCAATCTCCAGAGATATGCGAACGAACGCATAAATTACAATCATCCCACACCGTAGGAACACGTGTGCTACGTCGCTAAGAATCCTAAAACGGGCAGCCATGATGCAATAAACAAAAAACATCATTGGAATGCAAACTCGCTGAGGCGCGTCTGCCCACAATGGGTTCCAGGACAACGCTCTTCCAAGCTTGCCAAAGGACTAAGCGAAACATAACAAGTAAAGATGCCCAGCTGTTGGACCATAGGATGCGAGCCTGAGCGTGCCAGAAAGCGGGACCATCTGGACCCGATTGAAGAATACTAGTGCTACGATTGCTTATATTTGTGCCAGTGGGCGAGCAGGAGAGATCCATCTGTTGGGGGAGGGAGACCTATACTGTATACCAGGGCTGAACCTACACGGTGTTTTTCGTTTTCGTTTTGTTTTCGTTTCCCCTTTCTTTTGTTTCGAATCCGCCTTTACCGCAAAACGAAATCGAAACGAAAACGGCCCACGAGATCGACAAAAACACCGTTTAGGTCCAGCCCTGCTGTATACTCAAGCTCGGTAGCGGGACAACCTGACTTCAAACAGTTCATGGACGCGCAGGAAGTGCGGACTGAAAGGCAGAGCACACCGTCAGAAACGTCATAAAACGAGTGCTGCGACCACGCCGCATCAAGAGTTGATCGGCAAGTGCGGCAAGTTCGCCTCGTGACGACCTGTGCGTCGGTGCGTGAGACCGCGCGGATCGCTCCACAGAACGACCGCGGCTTTTCGATGGCGCAGGTCGCTCGACATCGGCGGATCGTGGGCCACCTGTGGCCTTCGACCTGGAACGCCCGCGCCGGGGCAGCCGCCGAGTCGGCGCGGCGCGAACTTGCCGTGAGCGCCAAGAGAGGTGCACCGCTCGGGAAGTGGGCTTCGAGCCTCGCTTCTCTCTCCATCGCTCGGGCGTCCGTTCCCCGTGCGTTTTTTTTTATTTTTTTTTTTATTATTATTATATTTTTTGGTTTTGCTCCGTGCGTGCTCTTCTTCGCAAGATGATCCAAGCTGCTCTTCGATGGTCCGCGCCGAGAGGAGAATGCACACGTCCGAGCGATGCCGAGTCTTCGTCCGCACGGTGCGATCAGACACGGGCCTGTGCGGGAGCGAGTGGCGTCCATCCGAGCGCGGTCTCGCCGCTCACAACGAGATGAGTGTTCTGCTGTTACTTGGGCACGCGGCTCCAGGCCGTTGCTGCCCTGCTTCCTCCTCACGGCGGCGCGCGAAGGGGGGCTGGGCGAGCGCAACGGCTTTCTGAGAAGGCAGGGGCCTTCTTGAAAGCCCTCCCGCCTTCTAAGAAGCCTCCGATCACCTCTAAGAAGCCCCCCCTGGACCCTGGCCCTCTTACCATCACTGCCAAAAATGGCCACAAGGCTGGCGCCCGCACTGTGCACAGCCAGCATGCTGGAGCCCTGGAAGTGGAGAGTTCAGACATTGATGCAACAGTAGCCTTGCTCAGACGTAAGCCCGAAGCACGGATGCAAGGGTACCCTGTAACAGGGGGCCTCCAACGCTAAGCCCTGCAAGGCTTCAACACGGAGCCATCCAATGCCGAGCCCGCCGAGCCCCGCTAGTGGGCGAAATGCTGACCCCCCGGTCCGGAGTTCAACCGCACAATGCAAGTACAACCGATGCTTCATCCAAACCCCAAGCCTCAGCTAGTCCGCCATCCCGCAATGCTGTGATGCAGCGATCCGGTATTGCGCCGCCCGCTCGCTCATCAGCACTGATGAAACGGCAGGGTCGTCGAAGACACGAGTGAACGGAGGGAACGATGGGCGCGATCCGGGGGATCAGTGCGAATACAATGACGATGAGCATGAGTATGGTCGCGGGCGGACCTGTGCGTCCACCACGGTGTGGTGGGGAGGGGGGGGGGCGGCTGATGCGGTTCGGTTTGTCTTGCACCCTGATGCTGGCGGACGTTGAAGGAGGCCGCCCCCGTCGCCCTGCCCCCCCCCTCTGTTGGTTCGTCCTCGGGGCGCGTGTCCGCGCCAACTGTGGGCTTGTCCACCGGAGCTCTTCAGTACGACGCAGGCGGTGTGATGACTGGAGCACAGGCCGTGGCACAAACACAGACTTTCCGAGGTCTGCGCGGGTGTCTCGAACAGATCGTGTTAATGTCTTTTTTCGGTCCCCGAGCAATGAGGGCCGACACAGGCTGCGCGCCATCGGCGGATCTGGACGGAGGAAAGACACACTGGGCTAGCACACGTCCTGAGGATCATCGACCCTGGCGCCGCCGCTCCTCGTCGTCCTCCTCGTCCTGCTCCGGGGCGCCGAGCGCGCCGTGGGGGGCGCTGTCCTGGGGCGGGCCCCAGGAATGCACACCACCACCACCTCCGTTCATCCTACCTCCTCTACCCTCATCTTCCTCTCATCGAGGAGGAGGAGGAGGAGGAGGAGGAGGAGGAGGGGGAGGGGGAGGGGAGGGGAGGGGGAGGGGGAGGGGGAGGGGGAGGGGAGGGGGGGAGGAGGGGGGGAGGGGGAGGGGGGAGGAGGAGGAGGAGGATGGAGGAGGGAGGAGGAGGAGGAGGAGGAGGAGGAGGAGGGAGGAGGAGGGAGGAGGAGGGAGGAGGAGGAGGAGGAGGGGGTGCGGGAGGTGGTGGTGGTGGTGGTGTAGCTTTTCGCGCCCCGTGCCTTGGGCGGGTCGAGCCGGGGCGTCGGCCATGGGGCAGCGGGCCTCCGGGGCGACTCCGCCTCCGGCCTGGGGAAGTGCAGGTGGCGCTCGAGGGCCGGTGCGGCCCGGTGGTGCGGCCCGAGGGCCTGCGCTGCGGCCACGGCCCGGTCCGAGTGCTCCTGGGAGGGCAGAGGCAGGAAGGAGGAGGAGGAGGAGGAGGAGGAGGAGGAGGAGGAGGAGGAGGAGGAGGAGGAAATCTCTGAGAGCCCGCGGGTCCAGAAGACGCATCGGGCGCCGCGGCCGTCTCGGAGCGTTGCCGAACGCTCTGAGAGCGGTCTGGAACGATTTCTGCGCATCCTGGGCCTGCCTGGCCTCGGGCCTGCCAAAGCCGCGACGGCGTGAATGCTCGTCTTTCCTTCGGGCGGGCAAGTGGCCAACTTCAGATCTGGACCGCTCGTCGCCCTCGTCGTCGGCAACGGCGAGAGGAAGCGCTGGGAAAAGGACAATGTCCGGTTCGACTCTCTCCTATGATTGAGATAGGTGTGTGTGTGTGTGCGTATATGCATACATTATATATATACTATTGAGGAGGGAGTCTCCTGGACTTCGATAGGATCCATGGCGCCCTGGGTCCGCAACTGAATCTTGTGATGCTACGGAGCGGCTGTTGCACTCGTGAGCGGAAGCGCGGGCACCTGCGGCTCAAGGAGAAAAGCCCCTCGGCCCGCGGAGAGGGCGGGCGTCGCCGTGCGTCTCCCGCGTCAGCACCGCTGGCGTTTGCACCCCCGCGGCGCCGTGGTCGGCGTAGTCGCCGTCGCCGCCGTCGTCGCCGCCACCGTCGTCGTCGTCGCCGTTGGCGGCGGTGGCTACGCCGACGACGGCGGCGTCGATGACGGCGGCGGTACTTTCGATCTGTTGTGCCATTCCGTGGATATCTCGGGCCTCGGGCCTCGGTCCAGAGCTGGACTCTGCGCCTGCCTGTCGGGGAGGGGGCGTCGTTCGGAGAGCGTCGCCCAGAGAGGAGGGGGAGGGGAAGAAGGGGGGGGGGGGGGGGCGAGGGTGGGATGGGGACACCCAGTGGGGCCAGACCTTCCAGATTTCAAGTTCTCGTGTTCGGAGCGGAGGGCGCAAGCTTCAGGAGCGGGCGGTCGAGCCTCGAACCCGAAGGCTCGGGACCCTCCGGGGAGGACTCGCTAGCACGGCACGCCACGAGGAGGCAGGGCGAAGGGGGAGGCCCTCTAAGAGTGCATACCTCCTCTGAGAGGCTCTCCCGCTTTCATGGGGAACCTTCCTAGATAAGGAGCTCCTCTCTGCCTCTAAGAATGCATACCTCCTCCAAGAGGCTCTCCCGCTGTCCTGGGGACCTTCCCAGATAAGGAGATCCTCTCTGCCTCTAAGAATGCATACCCCCTCCAAGAGGCTCTCCCGCTCTGCTGGGGACCTTCCTAGAGAAGGAGATCCTCTCTGATAGCCTGGGCCCTCTGCCCGCTTGCAAGGTCGCCCTTCGCCCCCCCTCGCGTCCCGCCCTCTTGTGGCGCGCCGCCGAGGAGGAGGACGAGGAGGGGGAGGAACCGACGTAAGGGACCCAAGGACACACAAATACATACACACAAATAACAGGATTCCCCATCTGTCCTCATATTTTCTGGGTTTTTGTCTTCCCCCCCCCACTTCCCATTTCTTCCCATCTTTTCCTGGGAGTCGACGAATAATTGTGTCTGTGTGTTCGTTCCCTCCTGAATATTGGCCGCCCCCGCACTCCTGGTTCAGCTCCCGGAACGCTGCCCGCTTGTCCGCGAGCTGGCGCTGCTTGCGCCGCCGCGTGGAGTTGCTCAGGGGAGCGGTCGCCTTCTCTCCAGGGTGCTCTCTCCAGGGCGGGGAGGCGTCGGGCGGGCCGACAAACTCGGCGCTCTGGTTGCGGATGCCATGACCATGGACGCTCCAACAATCCGATCGTTGAAAAAAGCAGGTGTTTATAATGTGTAAAACATGTTCTAAGCATGCCTCAAACATGTTTTTACATGTTCAAGACATGTTTGAAGCATATTTTAGATATCCGGAAATTGTTTGGCAGCGCGCTTCCTCTCCGTTGATCGTCCTCCACAACGCTCTGGACTGCGCAGGGCAAGAGCTGCGCTCATGCCTTCGCGCCCTCACCGCCGCCCCACTGGAGAAGAACGCCCACCTGGCCCGGGCAGCGACGCGCGCAACTGTCTTCGTGCCTCTGCGGGTGACCTGCCGCAAGCTCGTGCCGTGACGACCCCAGCGCTGTTTTCTGACACCGCGCGGATCGTTCAACCTCAACGATCAGCGGCATTTCGATCGCCAAATCGTTCCATACTGGCCGGTTCTGGGCCACCGGTGGCGTTCAACCTTCAATGTCCGCGGCGGATTCGCCGCCGCGTCGGCACGACGCGAGCCAGCCGTGTGCGAGCCGGGAGGGGGGCAGTGAGCAGAGGAAGTTGCAGCAGGAGAGCCGTCGATGCGAGGCAAGGAATGTTCATATCCACCGCCTGGGGCTCCTCCTCCTCCTCCTCCTCCTCCTCCTCCTCCTCCCAATCCTCCCAATCCTCCTCCTCCTCC
Organism: Prorocentrum cordatum; assembly: GCA_963575745.1. NCBI lineage: Eukaryota > Dinophyceae > Prorocentrales > Prorocentraceae > Prorocentrum > Prorocentrum cordatum. The sequence continues at coordinate 714,843 of CAUYUJ010020838.1, forward strand.
TCCTCCTCCTCCTCCTCCTCCTCCTCCTCCCTCCAATCCTCCCAATCCTCCCAACTCCTCCCAATCAATCCTCCCAATCCTCCCTCCTCCTCCTCCTCCTCCTCCTCTCCTCCTCCTCCTCCTCCTCTCATCTCCTCCTCCTACTCCCTCCTCCGCCCCCTCCTCCTCCTCCTCCTCCTCCTATCCTCCTCCTCCTCCTCCTCCTCCTCCTCCTCCTCCTCCTCGGGCGGGGCGGTGGATGTGGATATACTTGGACCCCAAGGGCCCGAACGTATCCTTATCCGCCGCCTGCCGAGCTCCTGGAAGGCCGACCCTCCGGGCGGTGGGCGTGGATGCGGTCAGGAACTGTTGCTTAGCGTGTCGCCACGGCGGCCCTGGCGCCGCGCTATGCCCTGCGAGCGGACAGTGTGTCGCTCCGCTCCGCGGGTCGGGAGGTCGGGAAGCGCTCGGCACATGGACGCCTGGGGATCAGGAAGTGGACAGCGTGTCTCACCAAAGCCTGGTGGGCCAGAACCAGCGGCGCGACACGCTATCCAAAAGCTCCCGACCACAAATCCCCGCCTCGGAGTTGTCGCCGCCGTCGCCATCGTCGCCGTCTGGTCGCAGCCTGCTCCCCACAGCCTGCGGAGCGCGCCCAGTTGGCGGCCCGCGAGAGAAGGCGAGAGAGGAAGGGATGGAGCGGCACAGGTGTCGGAAACAATGAATCAACAAACACGCGTGGCATATGATGGTTTGAACTCCTCCACCCCTCCCCCCGAATGCAATACTGGTTTCGGACCTTCCGAGTTTGAGTGTCCGAGCGGTAGTTCGTAACCGTCCCAACTCTGAACTCTGGGGGGATGGGGAAGGTTGCTTAATGTTATTGTTCAGCTGGACGACGGCGCCGGGCCGTGACGACGGCGGCCACGACGCCAGCGGCGACGACGACAAAGCCGAGGCAGTTACGACGCCGCGGCGGCGTGTGCGGCGACGGCGCCAGGTCGAGACATCCTCGGAGAACGACCCGAGTCCCAAAATCGTGCGGTGACCCAGAATCCCCACCGACGCACCGCACGGTGTGGTCACCACCCCGTTCGGGGGCCCCCGATTTCTGCGGCCCTTCTCGGGCCGCGTCGTTCCGCCCGGGTCCTGGGGCCCGAGGAACAGGCGAAGCGCCGCCGCCTTGATATGTTCTCTACTGGGCCAGGGCATGAGGCCTTCGAAGATCTACCTAGGTCCCAGGCCCAAAGCCTGAGAAGTCCCGCGAGATCCCATGGACATCTGCAGAGGAGGCTGTCCCCCGAGACTCCCACAGCACGCCCCCCCGACAGGACCCCGCGGGCTTTTGGCTCCCCGGCGCTGGTGATCCAGCCGCCCCGAGGCATGCTGGGGGTGAAGGCGGCTGGGGAGGCGAGACAGTGCCGCGGGAGCCATCCAGTCGTATGGCCCAGATTGCCCTGATGGGCGCAAGATCTAACGACGACATGTTCTACGATTGCACGCTTGTGGGGCAGACGAACTCATCTAACTTTGTGAGTCAGCGCATTTCTTCCATAGTGGTTGGATATTACAATGCGTCTGCATGGCTCATGATGCTTGGTTATTGCATTTTTGCTCTGCGATGCTCAGCCATCTATTGGATGTCTCCTTGGAGTGCCCCCAGCTGCATGGCGTCGCTGTGTACTCTGCCCTCGCTGTCATTGCTGGCCGTAATGTCTGATGCTGTACATGCTAGTCGTTGCTGTATTCTTGGGCACATTGATACTGGATGGCTATGAGTGCAGCCCCTACTGGCCATCGTTCGGACGTCCATTTCCTGTGTTTGTTTCGGTTTATTGCGTGGTTTTTTTTTCGCAGGATGATCCACGATGCTCCTTAATAATCCCCGCCGAGAAAAAATGCACACGTCCGAGCGACATCAATCCTATGCTGACAAGTATCTGGCTATACTTTGGCTCGGTCGGCAGTGCGCCGACGCCTGACGCCTGGCTACGTCGGCAGGCAATCGTTTTCACCGCCTGTGTTCGGCGTTGTCTTCGCGGTGCCCGTGTCGCTTGTTCTCCGCGTTCTCGTTCGCAGTGAAGCCGGCTCACTTTGATTAGGACCGCCTCGCCTTCTACACGATCCATTTTCTGATTCAGACGTTGCGTCATGGTTGTTTATATTTGTGAATAAACGTGCGGTGTCTTTGCCGCTCTCGGCTGAGTCTTACAAAGTGCGGATTGTCGACCTTACCGTGTTCATCGGCGTCGACGGGCATACGATGCCTACGGGCATGCGCCAGGGCTCCAGGTCGTTCTCACGAGGTTCGCCATAGGTGTGAGCTGCTGGTAGCGTCGCTGCTGGATTATGTGGATTGCCGTGTGCCGCTTTGGCCTGCGGTTTGTGTGAGAGAGAGAGAGAGCAGTCATGTATCATTATGCAACCTACTGCCCACCCGGGAATCGCGTGGTGCATGATCCCCCTGTGGGTGGTCACTCTGGCGGGTGCTCACAGGAGTTTGCCTTCTGGCTGCGGGCCAGATTGCATCTACAAGTACCGACTTCTGGGACCCTGCTGGACCATCCTTTCTGTCCTGCTGTCGGTCGTTGCCAGCCTAGGCGTGGAGTACTCCACGTTGCTGTCCATTGTGAAGTCGGTACCCTTGAATTTGAGCAGTCTTTGTTTCCAGCGTGGCGTTGACGATGTTCCGAGCTGCTGTTCGAGGATGGACTCCGAGGTTCGCGGATAAGCGTGCGGTGCCCTCGCCGCTCTCGGTTGAGTCTTACGAGTTGCGGATTGTCGTCCTTCCGTTCATCGGCGACGACGGGCATACGATGCTTTCGGGCATGCGCCAGGGCTCTCGGTCGTTCACACGAGGTCTGCGAGGTGCGGCGGTCGCCGCGGATTGCGGCTTGGACTTGTTTTTAGCCTAGCGCCCGAGAGGTTTCCAGCTTCGATTTCTGCTACTCTGTATCTCTATGCATGCAGCATGCACTGCTCGCCCGGGAACCGCGCGGCAGTTTGCCTACAGGCTGCAGGCCTGTTTGCAGTCAGAAGTACCGCATTCTGCTCCTCCTCCTCCTCCTCCTCCTCCACCTCCTCCTCCTCCTCCTCCTCCTCCTCCTCCCTCCTCCTCTGGGACCCTGCTGGACTCGAGCCGCCGACGCCCAGTGGCGCCGAGGGCAAGCAGAAGACATCGGCGACGGGAATCGCTAATTACCGGTTGCCCTGCCAGAGGGGCTGGTGCAGACACGTCTTCCCAGGAGGGTCCTCTCTACGCAGCAACGCGCCTCGGCGAGAGCTGTCCTGGGGCGCCTGTGAAGGGGCCCTGGGACACAAACAAATACACACCAATCAAAGGATTCCCCATGTTTTCTCATATGTTCTGGGCTGTTGTCTTCCTCCCACTTCCCATCGTTTCCCATCTTTTCTGGGGAATCGACGATTGATCGTGTCTGTGTGTTTTTGTTCCCTCCTGAGCCTGGCCCGTCCGACCCAGCCACGGCGTCCCTGAGTCGCCCCCCCGACGGAGGAGAGGAGAAATGCAAGAGGTCGGCGACGGAGATCGCCAACGGCCCCCTGGCCACGAGTTCTCGCATGGGCATCCCGTCCCAGGACGATCCTACAGTCGGGTCGCCGAAGAAGGAACCCTTTTCGTTGGGGAGAGGCTCCGTGTTCCTGAAGTGTTTCACAGCTTGCCTCAGGTTTTCCTATGGGAAAACGAAGTTTAACTTGTGGAGCAAAAGGGGCCTCGTTCCTCATTTAGGGTTCCTTAGGTCAACGCCCCGACTGTACTCAGACTGCAGTGCGCCTCGACAGCGGCTGCCCGGGGGCGCCCGAATTGTTCCGCCTCGCCTCGGAGACCCCTAGGTGCCCCCCTGACGGACAAGAGACCCCTCTGCAGGGAACACCTCCTCATGCCCAGGACCGTAACCTCGCAACGACGGGTCGGACTCTCGCCGAAGGGGCCCCGGGGGCCCATTCCACCTTTGTCCCCCGCTGTCGTTCTCAGGTAACCGATAGTAGACGAACGAGTGACGACACCCCCGCTCAGGTTCTAGAATGCCCCCCGTGCGCCGAGGAACGTCCCCCACTGGGCGTCTCCCAGGCTGCAGGGGGGGCTTCCTAAAATCGCACTATTAGTACACCCGTTCGGCGTCCCCCCCAGCAGTTGACCGACGACCGACGACCGACTGACGGAGGAGGGCACAGAGGAGGGGATGGCCCACGCCAGACCGGGCACACTAACCAGCGGCGCAAACTTGAAACCCGCGGAACTCCTCCTCACGCACCTGCGGGGCGTGCCCAGGGCAGTTACCTCTCCACGTAGGGTTGTGCTCTCGCCGACGGGGCCCTAGGGGCCCATTCCGCCCTCATCCCCGGTTTGGTTACCAGGAAACCGATGGTAGACGAACGAGAGACGACACGCCCCCTCAGGATCCAGCGTGCCTCCCGTGCGCCGAGGAAAGTCCCCTACATGACTCCTCCCAGGCTGCAGGGGGGGCTTCCCATGTCATTGTTAGTACACCTGTTCGGTGCCCCCCCCAGCAATCGACCGACGATCGACGACCAACGACCGACCGATTCCACTGTCACTACACCCGTTCGGCGTTGCCCCCCGCAGCTCCACACATGCCCGCATTTCACTGTTAGCACACATGTTCGGTGTCCCCCCTCGTTCTCCTCGTCCTCCTCGTCCTCCTCCTCCTCCTCCTCCTTCTCCTTCTCCTCCTTTTCCTCCTCCTCCTCCTCCTCCTCCTCCTCCTCCTCCTCCTCCTCCTCCTCCTCTTCTTCCTTTTCCTCCTCCTCCTCCTTCTCCTCTTCTTCCTTTTCCTCCTCCTCCTCCTCCTTCTCGTCCCCCCCAGCAGTGGACCGACGACCGACGACCGACGACCGACCGACGACCGATCGCTCCCACCGTCTGTACGCCCGTTCGGCGTACTACCCCCCGCAGCGCCAGGCACGCCCTCCGCGCGCCGAGGGGGCGTCCCCCACGCGAGGCCTCCCAGGCAGCACGGGGGGGGGCTTCCCAGTCAGGTTGAGGGGGAACTGGGACACGCAAACAAGTAGACGCAACTCACCAGACTCCCCATCTCGTCCCATATCTTCTGGGACCACGTCTTCCCCCCCCCGCTTCCCATATGATTTTCCCATCTGTTTCTGGGGGGTCGGCGATTCCTTGTGCCTGCGTGCTTCTGTTCCCTCCCGACAGGCGTCCACTGTCGCCGCGTCTTCCCAGGAGGGTCGCACCCGTGCAGCAGCGCGCCTCGGCGAGAGCTGCCCGGGGGCGCCTGGCTCGTCCCGCCCGGCCACGGCGACCCTGGGCCCCCCCCCGACCCCCGACGGAGGAGAGGAGAAACGCAAGAGGTCGGCGCCAACGGCCCCCTGGCCTTGTAGATGCCACGACGATGGACACCCTAACAGTCCTATCATTGAATTGAAAGATGTGTTTACAATGTCGGAACATGTCCAGCCAATTTTTCAAGCATGCTTTTAAAATACATGTTCAAAACAGTTTCAACACATTTTTAACATCTGGAAATTATTTGGCAACATGTTTCCTCTCCATTGATCGTCCTCCGCAACCCTGGCCGCGAGTGCTCGCATCGGCATCCCGTCCCAAGACGATCCTACTCAGACTGCAGTGCGCCTCGACAGCGGCTGCCCGGGGGCGCCCGACTTGTCCGACGGACAAGGGACCCCTCTGCAGGGAACTCCTCAGCACGCCCCTGCGGGGCGTGCCCAGAACTGTAACTTCCCCACGATGGGTCGTGCTCTCGCAGAGGGGGCCCCTGGGGCCCATTCCCCTCTTGTCCCCCGTCGTGATTCTCAGGGAACGGTTAATAAACGAACGAGTGGCGACCCCCCCCCTCAGGTTCCAGAGTACCCCCCGTGCGCCGAGGAAGGTCCCCCTGGGCGTCTCCCAGGCTGCGGGGGGGAGGGGGGGCTTCCCAGAATTTCACTGTCAGTACACCTGTTCGGCGTCCCCCCCAGCAGTTGACCGACGACCGACGACCGACGACCGTCCATTCCACTGGCAGTACACCTTCGGCGCTACTCCCAGCAGCTCCATTCCACTGTAAGTACACCTGCTCGGTCGTCGTCAGGGAGGGATATCAGGACACAGCGGCACACTAACGTACACCTCGGCTGTCCTTCGTCGCCACGGCTGGGAAAGGAACGCACTTTCACCATCCGCCGCAGGAGGGCCAGACATCACAGCCCAGACGGGGGGGCGCGCGGCGACCTTCCTTGGAGTCAGCCGGGGCCGCGGCGGCAACCCGCCTGCATGGCGCTGCCGATAGGCACCCAATCGGGGACCCACCTCCTGCCCCGGAGGCTCCCCCTGCCCTTGCGGCGACGGACGCTGGCGGTTCCAGCACCAAGGGCCACCCCTGTGCCACTACGGACGGGCAGGCACCGCTGCATACACGGCGGGAGCTATCGCTCCTGGTCAAAGGCATCCGCGCTGCCTCGCTGGACCCCCACTCTCCCGCTGGGACTCGCTCGCCTCCGGCTACAGGAAGCATGGCCAAGAGCGGGTGGGTCCTGCGGACGTCCCAAAACGCATCCTGCACGATCTCCCCACCTTCGAGGAAGCCCTCGACAACCAGGACCAAAAGGATTCACCAAGCCGGCGCCGCACCCGGTGCAGCCTGAGCACGGCGGCACCACCCGCGACCCCGGGCGACACGACGCCACCTTCCTTCGCCGCGTCCTCCACCTCCGGGCCTCGCCGCCGCACTGACTCTCCCCCCCCCCTGCTTGCGGGGCGCTACGCGCGCTGCCGCCGCCCCCGCCGCCCCCTCCGCCACGCCTGGTAAGCCTCCCGGGTCTCCGCCGGGGGCCCTCTGGGTGCCTGGCAGGCCACCCGCGGCCTCGGCACCCGCCGCCCCTCTCTCTGTGTGGCTTTCGGGCCGGCCCTGGCGAGAGCTCGCTCCGCCGGCGCTGTCGGTCGGCGAGCTTCGCCTCTGCAGCTGGACTGTCTTCTCGTGTCCTTGCGGCCCCCTCGCCTCGGGGAGTCCGGCGGGCCGCGCCCCCCCCCCCCCCCCCAAAGGTCGCCTCGCAGGCCGGCCCACGCCTCTCCCGCCCCTGTCTGCTGGGCTGGGACTGCTTCCCCAGTGCCCCTGACCCCTCACACGAGGTGGTTCGCTCCGGCTGTCCGCTCTCGGTTGCCTGGAGGCCGCTCGGATCTCGGCACCGCGGTCGCCTCGCTGCGCTGCTTCCGCCTCCAGCTCGCGCTGGACCTGCGTCCCCCCTTCCCCCCCCGCTGTGGCGCGTGCCCGGCAGCCTTCTGGCTGCCTGCCCCCCAGCTGCTGCCTCGCCGCCGCCGCTGGCCCCCCGCCTCGGCGCCCGCCCCGCCCCCGCCCGGCCCTGCTCTGAGCGGGCCCGGTGTCCATCTCCTTCCCGCCCGCGCCGGGCTCCCTTTTCTCTTCCCCCGTGCACCGCGGTTTACGTCATTCGCGCTGTCTGTGCCCCACGAATGCCACATCGCCAGAGCAGTCCCTCTGCCCAGCCGCCGACGCAAAAGTGTGTATGTGTGTGTGTGGTAGGATTCTGCGCCAAAGTAATATGTGGCACAGTGTTCGGTGATGTTCTGAAATCGACGAGCCGGCGTGACGTCGTGAAGCTTGTCGCGTCAGATACATCGTCGAATCGCTCCTTGCTGTGAGTGTTGGCTCCTGTGGCCAAGCTGACAACATGTACGTAAGGTACGTTATGTTACGTAGCACCCCGCAGATGCGGATAAGAGTGAGGGGGCGGTGGGGACGTCGGCAGTCTGCAAGACTCTGGAGAAGCCCGCCGCGGGCGCGAAAGTTTCACAAATTATGCAATGAGCCCGCCGCAGGCACCGATTTTTTCATGTAACCAATGTGGGTAGATCGCGGGTGGGTCGCAAATGTGTCGCGGGTGGGTCGCGGGGTGGGTCGCGGGATGGTCGCAAGTGGGTCGCGGGTGGGTCACGGGTGGGTTGCGCATGGGTCGCGGGGTGGGTCGCGGGTGGCTCGCGGGGTGGGTCGCGGGTGGTTCGCGGGGTGGGTCGCGGGTGGGTCGCAAGTGGGTCGCGCATGGGTCGCAGGGTGGGTCGCGGGCGGGTCGCGGATGAGTCGCGGGGTGGGTCGCGGGGTGGGTCGCGGGGTGGGTCGCGGGTGGGTCGCGGGTGAGACGACGACAACAAACAACAAGAACGCAACAACGCAACAAGCAGAATCTTCACCACGGATCCCCACTTCAGCCACGCACCCAAGGACAATGAATGACCGTTCGGCCCTCTCACTCTGATGATATCCTCCTGCCCTTCCGCTATCTCTTCCGTTATAGTATGCTCTGTCATGCTCGCTTCTGCCATACGAAGCGTTGGTATGTTATGTCACGCTCTACTCTGCGGGACCATGTTAGGACATGCTATGTTCTGTCAATTCATGGTATACTATGCTCTGTTCCGTGATGCTGTTGACGGCTCAGCTCTGTATAGTATAGTATGATATGCTATATCAATATGGTTTGCTGTCCTGTTCTGTCGTGGTATTCCTCTCCACCACTGCGCAACTACCGTTTCTGGATTCAGCAACGGGTCAACCGTGTTCCATGTAGTCACGCTCTTTCATGTTATCCTTCAGTATGTCCGGTTGTGTTTTCGACGAGACGGTGTGACGTCGTGACGCCTGTGACGTTAGATGCGTCGGCTGTTATGATGTTCCTCTTCACTTATAGGTTTCTCGTCTGATTGCGTATGTTATGTAATGCTCATCTTTGTCAACATATGTTTTGGGATGTTATGGAATGGTATGCTCTGTGGCACGATGCTATGGCATGATCTGGTCTGACAAACTATGTTCTAATGTGCTCTGCTCCGTGATGGTGTTGACAAATCGGCACAATATCCGCCGGCCCCCTTGTGGGGCCACCAGGCTGTAGGACCCGGGTTTGCTGTTCCCTGCGCCAGTTCCAGTTTCCACTGTTACAATTCTGCTTATTGTTGCTTACTGTTCCTTGTTGTAGACCGAGCAAGGGGGGCGAGCCGCAAACCGCCCTGGTTAGCACCTCCCGGGAGGGGTCTCAGAATTTCTGGGGGGGGGCGAAATCGGCACCCCTCACGCAGATCGGCGGGGTCAGGGTCCGAAACCCATGGGATTTGCAACATTTCTGAAATTCGGTGGCAATCCTTACGCAGATCGGCGGGGTCAGGGTCCAAAAACCTGCGGGATTTGCCACATATCTGAAATCCGGCGGCACCTCTCGCGCAGATAAGCAGGGTCAGGGTCTAAAAACACACTGGATGTGCCACATTTCTGAAATTCGGCGGCGCCTCTCCCGCAGATCGGCGGGGTCAAGGTCCAAAAACCTACGGGATTTGCTACATTGCTGAAATTCGGCGGCACCTCTCATGCAGATAAGCAGGGTCAGCGTCTAAAAACACATGGGATTTGCCACATGTCTGAAATTCGGCGGCGCCTCTCACGCAGATCGGCAGGGTCAGGGTCCAAAAGCACATGAGATTTGCCACATTTCTGACATTCGGCAGCACCTCTCACGTAGATCGGCGGGATCAGGGTCGAAAAACCCATGGGGTTTGCCACATGTCTAAAAATTCGGTAGCACCCCTCACGCGCAGATCGGCGGGGTCAAGGTCGAAAAACCAATGGGATTTGCCACATGTCTAAAAATCCGGTGGCAGTCCTCATGCAGATCGGCAGGATAAAAAAGCACAAAGGATTTGCCACGTAGCACCCCTCACGCAGATCGGTAGGGTCAGAGTCGAAAAACCAATGGGATTTGCTATATTTCTGAAATTCGGCGGCACCCCTCAAGCAGATCGGCGGGGTCAGGGTCGAAAAACCAATGGGATTCGCCACATGTCTAGAAATTCGGTAGCACCCCTCACGCAGATCGGCGGGGTCAGGGTCCAAGAACACAAAGGATTTGACACATGTCTAGAAATTCGGTGGCAGTCCTCATGCAGATTGGCAGGGTCAGGGTCCAAAAACAAAAAGGATTTGCCACATTTCTGAAACTCGGTGGCACCCCTCACGTAGATCGGCGGGATCAGGGTCGAAAAGCACATGGGATTTGCCACATGTCTTGAAATTCGGAGGCACCCCTCACGCAGATCGGTGGGGTCAGGGTCAAGAGCGCATGGGATTTGCAAATTTCAATCCTTTGTAGAAAAGTTTGTTGCACAGAATCGGCAAGCAAGCTCGGAATACAACACCGATTTCAACAATATCATCAGAATCTCAATTTGTCTTGCCGGTTACTCATCGTCTTCGCGTGAAGTCCCGACGCTGCTTCACGGCGGCGCCAAGGCCTCATGCTTTCGCTCTTGCAGTGCCCATTATCCGAGAGAGGGGGCCGGCGGCAAGGAGCGAAGCCCTTACGGATCATCTAACATGTTCCGTGATGATGTTGACAGCTCCGCTTACCATTATTATCAAGGTGTTTTATGCGATGCTCAGTTATGTTATAGTATGCTGTGTTTGTTGGCGGCTCGGCTCCGTATAGTATATCATGATGGGCTCTGCTAGTACGTGTCGCTATGCTCTTGTGTCGTGTTATGAATGTTCTGTGATGCTGTGACATTATATGCCATGTTCTCTCAAGGTGTGTAATGCTATGTTCGGTGATGTTATGTTATGTTGTGTTATGTCGTCATCTGTTATGCCATGTTCTGCTCTGAAAATGTATGTGATGTTATTCCCCAATCAGAGCTTGCCTCTGTAGGGGTCCTAGCGGATTTAAGGGTAGGTGAGGTGTGCCGGCGATTCGGTGGCCGGGCCCGGGTGCCCTGGTGCCCGCGTGCCCGGGTTCGCCGCCGATTCGGTGGCCGGGCCCGGGTGCCCGAGTGCCCGGGTGCCCAGGTGCCCGGGTTCGCCGTCGATTCGGTGGCCAGGCCCGGGTGCCCGGATGCCCGGGTGCCCGGGTGCCCGGGTGACGGGTGCCCGGTGCCCGGGTGGGTGCCCGGGTGCCGGGTGCCGGGTGCCCGGGTGCCCGGTGCCCTGTAGCCCTATAGACCTATAGCCCTATCGCCCTATAGCCCTATAGCCCTATAGTCCTATAACCCATATAGCCATATAGCCCATATAGCGCCCAAGAGCCCATATAGCCCTGTAGCCCTATAGCCCTACAGCCCTGAAAGAATATGATGTTTTTTTTTCGCTGGTATCATGCTATGCTCTATATTGCCATGACATTGCTGTGTTAAGTTGCAATGTTCTGTCATGCGTGTTCTGTTATGTCATGAGCTGTTGTGTCATGTTGTGTTCTGTCGTGTTTGTCGTCGCTATGCTCTGCCATGATGCTATGATATGTTATGTGATTCGATGACATGATCGGATATGTTCTGTCAAGGTGAGTTATGGTGTGCTCGGTTATGTTCTCTTCTAATGGGTTATGTCGCCTTCTGTTCTGCCATTATCTGCTCTGGTGTGTTATGTGATGTTATGTTTGTTGGTGGCTAGGCTCTGTATAGTATAGTATGACCTGCTTTGCTAGTATGCGAGGCTATGCTCTGCTGTCGTGTCATGATAAATTCTGAGATGCTGTGACATGGTATGCTATGTTCTGCCAAGGTGCGTTACATATATTATGTTCGGCTATGGTAATTTATGTTGTGTCATGCAATCTTCTGTATGACATGTGATGATATCCTCTATGTTGTAATGACATTGCTGTGTTATATTATGTCATGTTATTTCATGCTCGTGTTATGTTCTGTCATGTCATGTTGTGTCATGGTGTTCTCTGTCGTGCTCGTCGTCGCTATGCTCTGCTGTCGTATGATGATATGTTCTGTGATTCGATGCCACGAAATGATATGTTATGCGAAGGTGTGTTCTGTTGTGCTCGGCTATGTTCTCTTATAGTGTGTTCTGTCGTGTTCGTCGAGGGCGCGAGGCAGGATCATCGGGACAATTTGGGGTCTGGCGGCCGCGGTATGAAGGGGGGGGTTGGCCAGGCGCGAGGCGGGACACCCGGGATACTCGGAACACTCGGGACAACTTGGGGTCTAGCGGCCGCGGTATGCAAGGTGGGATTGGCCAGGGGCGCCTGTTCTTCAGATCTATCAGCCCCAGCTCGTCAGGTGGGGAAACAACACCGTGTCCCAATACCTGCCGCGGTCTGGAGGGGCCTCCCTGGGCTTTTGCTTTTGACCCGACAGCCAGGGTGGACACGCGGGGCGCGGGAGGACGCCAGCCGTGCACTGCGCCCGCGCCGGTCCTGGCCAGACCCACCCTGGGCCCAGCATCGGTGCGCATGCCCTCCCGAAGGCGTGCGCACCCGATGCTGGGCCCAGGATAGGTCGGAGGCGACGATGGGAACGAATGGCCCAGGGGCGGGCATGACACGCATTCGCTCGGGAGCCTCGCCGAAGGTATGGACCACTGGCGCCCTTTGATGCATGTCTTGTGCTCCCCTGGGCTATTCGCCCTCATCGTCGTCCCGAACAGGCCTGGCCAAGATCGGTGTAGGTGTACCGCCAGCGTCGCCCGAGGGTGCTCGCCTTCTCTTTCTTGCGGGGTTCCACCGGGGAGCTCGGCGGGAAGAACTCGCCGAACTCGAGGCGGTCGCCGAAGCCTGGGAGGCGCCGCTGCTCGCAGACCTCCAGCGCTGCGCGGGGAGGGGGGGGGGCGGCCGACCTGGCCCCCCCGCGCGCCGCGAGGAGCGCGATGCGCGGCAATCCTCGCGCCGCCCCCGCAAGGAGCATCCACGACGACAGGGGATCCCGAAGCAACGAGGATCGACGGGCGATGGAGGTGGGGCGTTCCAGAAAGGTTGGTCACGATGACCTGGGAGATCATCCGCCCGCCACCGGGTGGCGAATGCACAAGGGCGCTGAGCGAAGGTGGTATGACGAATTGTGCTCTTCCCTCTTCCAGAGCCCCTCCTTCCCCTGCTCGGGGGGGGGGTATCACTGTTCTTTACTGCTCTTAATTCGTATACGCCCCTCTCCCACCCGACCGGCGACAAGCCCGGGCCAATGAGGCCCCCCCCCCCACCACCCATGGCAAAAAACGACACGAAGCGCACACTGCACCAACATCTAGGTCACGCGCGGACGCCCCGCGATCCCTTTGCATCGGTTTTTGGACGGGGACGGCAGGGGTGCCCTCATACTGTCCGGTCTGCGCAGCCCTACCATCCCTGCCAGGACACCACGTACCATACTTGCGGATGCCATGACAATGGACACTCTAACCATCCGATCATTGAACTAAACATGTGCTTAAAATGTGTAAAACCTGTTCTAAACATGTTTTAAACCGGTTTTTAAGATAATTGAAACATGTTTGAAACATTGTCTAGACATCTGGAAATTATTTGGCAGCGTGCTTCCTCTCCATCGACCGTCCTCCACAAGCCTACCATCCCTGCCCCGAACACCATGTGCCGTACACGCTGCGGAAGGTCAAAGCCTTGCGCCGGCGCCCCGTGGGCACCTGGCATTGCGTTCCCCGGAAAGGGCGTCGGCCCAGTGTTCCCCCCCAGCTGCCCATCCCTGGAACCGACGGCCGCGGGGCCAGCGAATGTAATCTGCGATAAATATCGAGGTCGAGTACCCTGACTCCGGATCCGCCCTACTTTGGGGAAATTCGTAAGTAGGGCTTGGAATTTCCGCCTTACTTTTCAAGCCCCGCTGATGGCAATTTCCGCCCTACTTTTCTGTTGCTGTTTCTGTGGATTTCCGCCCTATTTTATGTTGGGTGCAGCAATTTCCGCCCTACTTTTTCGGCCTCTTCTAAGTGGATTTCCGACGCAATTTTAAGTTGGGAAAAAAGCCAAAGTAGGGCGGATCCGGAGTCAGGGTAGGGCCAGCGAATTAGAATTCGCGATCGCTCTGCGCTGGTCTTTGGCGGGGACGGCGGGGGTGCTCTCATACGGTCCGGACTGCGCAGCCCTGCCATCCCTGCCCCGAACACCATGTAGTTACCCTACGCGCCGCGGAAAAAATCAGCGCCCTGCGCGGACGCCCCGTGGGCACTTTGCAGATTGCGTTCCCCGGAAAGGGCGTCGGCCCAGGGGTTCTCTTGTGGCTGTTTTTACCCCCGGAATCGACGGCTGCGGGGCCAGCGGGTGCCATCTGCGATAAAAATATCCAGGTCGAGTGGAGGAGCCGGCGCATCACAATTTGAGGGTGTCCCGAGCGAAACGCTTGCGTTGCAGAAGCTGTTGAGGATGTCTCGAGCGAGACGCTTGTTTTGTGCTGTGGATTGCCCTCTCCTGGGGACCAGAATTCACAGGCTCTCTCAAGTGAAATGCTTGTTTTCACGTGCCCAGGTCTTGAGGATGTCGCGAGCGAGACTCTTGGTTTCACGCGTCCAGGTTGTCCGGGCAGATGATTAGCATGAGGATCTGTTGAGGATGTCTCGAGCGAGACGTTTGTTTTCACGCGTCCAGGTCGCCCAGGCGGATGTCTAGCATGAGGATTTGTTGAGGACGTCTCGATCGAGACGTTTGTTTGCACGTGCCCAGGTCGCCCAGGCGGACGCCTAGCAGGAGGATGCGTTGAGAATATCTTAAGCGGAACGCTTGTTTTCACGTGTCCAGGTCGCCAAGGCGGATGTCTAGCATGAAGAGGTGTTGGAAACCTCTCGAGCGGAACGCTTGTTTTCACGTGCCCAGGTTACCCAGGCGGACGTCTAACATGAAGATGTGTTTAGGATGTCTCGAGCGAGACGCTTGGTTTCACGTGTCCAGTTCGCCCAGGCGGATGTCTAGCATGAGGACGTGTTGAGCGAAACGCTTGTTTTCACGTGTCCAGGTCGCCCAGTCGGATTTCTAGCATGAGGACTACATCAAGGTCGACGCACTCAGCATTGAATTTGCCCGTCACCCAATCAAATTTCTTTGAAAACATGCCTTACATCTTCTATGTATTCCTTTCCGGGTTCGTGGGTCGATCGTGTTTGACAGTGACAGCGGCGGTGCCCTCAAAATGTCCGCTCGTTGCAGACCCACCATCTCTGTCAGCACGCCATGCACAGCACACTGTGTGGCAAAATCTGGATCATGCGCGGGCGCCCCGCGACCACTTTGCATTGGTTTTTGACGGAGACGGCAGGGGGGGCTCTGATATTGTCTGCCCTGTGCTTCCGACAAGACGCATGAGCTCAGATGTACTTCCGCTCCTTGGCACATTGGTCCTCACTTTTTTCTGAGCACGCCATGTGACTGGAGAGGGAAGGTAGGTAGACAACATAGGTGGCGTTTGCCCACTTGTCCGTCTGTGCAACAAACGTGTCGGTCGCTGTCGGAATGTATGGCACCTGTCCTGCGAACATGGCGCGACTATGTAGGGCGATGAAAGCAGATTCCATTGTACGAATGAAATGTTTGAGCCTGGCTGCCACGGTACCTGCTGCGACAAGTAAGCATGGTAATGGAATCGAAGGTATACTGTCTGGTAACTCGTCTGGCCCTTACCTGAGGTATGCCTTTCGGCTCCCATTCCAGGTATGGGACTGGCATGCTGTATGCCCTCTAGCAGTGCCATTTCGTGGTCCTACCTGAAGTATGCCATACGGCTCCCATGCCAGGTATGGAGCGGGCACTGTGCATTATGCCCTTGTCGTGCTGCTCGATGTGGGGCAGGTGCTACGTAGCGTGGTGCTGGACCATGCTAGCAGGAAAAACGGCGCTTCACACGGTAACCATGGTTGGAACCAAAATCCGCAACGGTAAATGTAGGTCTTTGACTCTTAGCTGAATCATGTAATCGATATCACGTAAAACTGAATTATGTCAAACCATTTGTCCGCTATGCCGGATAGTTCTTTGTATACTGCAACTCGTACAATACGTGTAGTACCCATGTGCTATGTCACACGGCGTCCAGGTCCTCCTCCTCCCTCCTCCACCGCATATCCGCATGCCTCTCTATCCCTCTCCTTCCAGATCCTTCCTCCTTCCTCCTCCATCTCCTTCCTCCTCCCTCCATCTCCTCCCTCCTCCCTCCATCTCCTTACTCCGAATCCACCCCCCATCCTCCTCCTCCTCCTCCTCTTCCTCCTCCTCCTCCTCCTCGTCTTCCTCCTCCTCCTCCTCCTCCTCCTCCTCCTCCTCCTCCTCCTGGCTGGCCTGGTGCCCCGCGCCCGCCGCGGTGCCCCCCGCCGGAGGCTCGCTCGGGCTCCGCGGCGGCAGCGCCCGAGCGCTCCGCGTGGCTCCGCCGAACGCTCTCCGCTTCGCCGCGTCCTCCTGCTCGTCCGGCCAGGTGTCCTCCCGCCGCCGCCGACGCCGTCGCTGCCGCTGCCCGCCGTCGACGTTGTCGCTGCCCGCCGTCGTCGTTGCCGCCGCCGTCGTCGTCGTCGTTGCCGCCGCCGTCGTCGTCGTCGCTGCCCGCCGTCGTCGTCGTCGCCGTCGTCGTCGTCGTCGCCGTCGTCGTCGTCGTCGTCGTCGCCGTCGCCGTCGTCGTCGTCGTCGTCGTCGTCGTCGTCGTCGTCGTCGTCGTCGTCGTCGTCGAGGTTGGCCAAGCGTCCTCCGACTGGTCCGCCCAGCTCCGCCCATAGCTCGAGCCCGTGCTGCCGTCGTGGCTGGAGTCGGCGTCGGACCGGGCGAAGGCCTCCTGCGGGGTGGGGGGCAGCGGCCCAGGCGTCCGCAGCCGCGGGAGCTGCTGGACGAAGGACGGCACAAAATGCGATGGGGGCACCGGATGAGGAACCATTGGATGCAGTCGGGGCGTTGACCCAGGGAGCCCCAAATAAGGAACGAGGCCTCGTTGTTCCACAGGTTAAACTTCGACTTCCCATCGAAAGCACGAGGAAAACCTGAGGCAAGCTGTGAAACACTTAAGGAACGCGGAGCCGACGAAAAGGGTTCCTTCTTCAGCGACCCGACTATAAAATGCGGGGAACACGGAGATCACCGCTGACCTCCAGGTTCTGAAGCCACCTGGGCAGATTCCTTCACGAATGCGCCCTCCGCAAACTGTTCCGCGATCGGGAGCGCCTGTCTGTCCCAGGGCGGCTGGGAAGTTGATGCTCCCACCTGCCACCATAAAGGTATACACTTCCAAGCCAAACTCCCGATCGCGGAATAGTTTGTGCCATACCGTTCTTCACCCGCCAGGAAAAAATCGGGTGCTGGGGGTAAGCACATCTGATATGTGTGTATGCGCGTGTGTCCCAATGTGTATATCTCTGCAAGGCGGGGCACGCTGGACATGTGACCCCCCATGGATTTCGGCCTCCGCAGAGCGCTTCCTCGGCCTTCTGGGCCTCCTGGACGTCCTTGCTGGGCAGAGGTCACGAGGGCGCTCAACTGGCCCCAGGAGAGCCCCAAGAAGCTCCAGAACCCCTTGATACGCCCCGCGACGATTCAAGCAAGACTCCCAGGAGTCCCCCCAATTGTTTCCCAAACCATTATGCGGTGTTGGGTCCTCGTTTTGAAAAAAAACAAAAACAAAAACGCGCCTCCTCCTCCTCTTCTCTCCTCCTCCTGCTTTTCCTGCTCCTCCTGCTCCTCCTCCTGCTGCTGCTGCTGCTGCTGCTCCTCCTCCTCCTCCTCCTCTTTCTCCTCTTTTTCCTCCTCCTCCTCCTCCTCCTCCTCCTCCTCCTCCTCCTCACTCCCCTCACTTTGACACACCCCCATCCCACGTTTCGTGGCCCCATAGGGAGCCCCACCGAAGGCCCAGATGCCAATGCTCGCATGCGGCCGCCGCACCCATTTTGGCACACCCCTCACGCGTTTCGTGGCCCCATGAGGAGCTCCATCGAAGGTCTAGATGCCAGCGCTCGCATGCGGCCGCCGCGCCCATTTTGACACACTCTTCACACGTTTCGTGGCCCCATGGGGAGCTTCACCGAAGGCCCAGATGCCAGCGCTCGCATGCGGCCACCGCACCCATTTGGGCACACCCCTCGCACGTTTCTCAACCCCACAGGGAGCTTCACCGAAGGCGCAGATGCCAGCGCTCGCATGCGGCCGCCGCACCCATTGTGGCACACCCCTCACACGTTTCGTGGCCCCATGGGGAGCTTCACCGAATGCGGTGCGTACAACGACGGTACTCACAACTGCATGTGTTTGGATGCTTCGCCCGGATAATGTATAAAGTAGTTGAAATTGGTCAACTTCGTGTGCAACTCAAAAATACTGCTTGTTCGATATTCCAGACGTCCGAGACCGCCCCGAGACCCCAAAGATCACCCAAAGATGGGCCAACATGGTCTTTAGATTGCCCACGAGGGCCCTAAGACGACCGCCCCAAGACGTCCCCAAGATGGCCCAAATGCGCCTCCTAAAATATTCTAAATCGGGATCAGGTCGGGGGACAAGCCGTTCATCCCAACCATCCTGTGGTGGTGGGTCCTCGTTTTGAAGAGACAGCACCCCGCGTTCCTCCTCATCCTCCTCCTCCTCCTGCTCCTGCTCCTGCTCCTGCTCCTGCTCCTGCTCCTCCTCCTCCTCCTCCTCCTCCTCCTCCTCCTCCTCCTCCCCGTTCCTCCCTCCTCCCATCCCTGCCTCTGCCCTCCGCATGTCTGTGCTTCGGCACACCCAGTGCAACGCCTCGTAGCCCCATCGAGAGCTCCACCGAAGGCTCCAATGTCAGGGTCCACATGGCGGCGCCGCCCCATTTTGGCGCACCCCTCACACGGCTCGTGGCCCCACAGGGAGATTGGCCGAAAGGCCCAACGGCAGGGTACACGGGGCGCACCTCTCGCACGGTTCGTGGCCTCATATGGAGCTCCGCCGAAGGCCCCAGTGGCAGGGTACACATGGCGGCGCCGCTCCATGTTGGTGCACACCTCACAGGGTTCGTGGCCCCATAGGGAGGAACTCCGCCGAAGGCCCCAGTGGCAGGGTCCACATGGCGGCGCCGCTCCATGTTGGCGCACCTCTCACACGGCTCGTGGCCCGTAGGGAATTCCACCGCAAGCCCCAATGGCGGGGTTCGCATGGCGGTGCCGCCCCATTTTGACGCGCCCCTCACTCGGTTCGTGGACCCATAGGGAGTTCCACCGAAAGCGGTGCCACAACACGGTACTCACAATTGCATATGGTTGGGTCAGTCGCTAGGATACATGCTGTTATTTTCCCCGGTGCTCTGGCCCAAGGTTCTCTTTTAGAGGTTTTCCCCCTGGCCTCGACGGCGGTGGGGCTGGCGAATCTAATCGGCGATACATAACGAGGTCGA
Source organism: Prorocentrum cordatum (assembly GCA_963575745.1). Taxonomy (NCBI): domain Eukaryota; class Dinophyceae; order Prorocentrales; family Prorocentraceae; genus Prorocentrum; species Prorocentrum cordatum. The sequence continues at coordinate 733,936 of CAUYUJ010020838.1, forward strand.
GTAAGGGCACCGAATTACAATTTGAGGATGTCCCGAGCGAAAAGCCTGGTTTGCAGAAATTGTTGAGGATCTCTCGAGCGAAGCGCTTGTTTTGAGTTATAGATTGTCCTCTCCTGGGGACCAGAATTCAGAGGATCTCTCCAATGAAATGCTTGTCTTTGTTTTACGTGCCCTGGTTTTGAGGATGTCTCGAGCGAGACTCTTGGTTTCACGCGTCCAGGTTGCGCAGGCAGATGTCTAGCATGAGGATGTGTTGAAGAAGTCTCGAGCGAGACGCTTGTTTTCACGCGTCCAGGTCGCCCAGGCGGATGTCTAGCATGAGGATGTGTTGAGGAAGTCTCGATCGAGACGCTTGTTTGCACGTGTCCAGGTTGCCCAGCAGGATGTCTAGCATGAGGATGTGTTGATGATGCCTCCAGCGAAACGCTTGTTTTCACGTGTCCAGGTCGCCCAGGCACAGCACAGCCCTCGGCACGGTACATCAAGATGGACACACTCAACATTGCAACCTGACACGTTCCCTGGCACGTTCCGTGGCGCGTCCCGTGGCGAATTCCCCTGGCCCGTCGCGCGGCGCGTCCCCTGGCACGTCCCGTGGCACGTCCACTGGCAGGTTCCGTAACGCGTCCCCTGGGCACGTCCCGCGGTGCGTCCCCATGGCACGTCCCCTGGCGCGTCCCTTGGGACGTTCCGCGGTGCGTCCTCCTGGCATGTCCCCCTGTCAGCTCTGGGGCAATTGCTATGTTTTCAGGCAGCTCGAGCGTAAGATCCAGCTCAGTTCGGTCAGGACTCGGATGCAAAAGGAAGACTCGATCCACAACGCTGTAGAGCATAATCGCGGCATGGCACATCGCAATTCAGCACGGCGCAGCACAGCACAGTTTTCGGCACGGTACATCAATATCGAAACACTCAGCATTTCAACCTGACACGTTCCCTGGCACGTTCCGTGGCGCGTCCCGTGGCGAATTCCCCTGGCCCGTCGCGCGGCGCGTCCCCTGGCACGTCCCGTGGCACGTCCACTGGCAGGCTCCGTAGCGCGTCCCCTTGGCACGTCCCGCGGTGCGTCCCCATGGCACGTCCCCAGGCACGTCGCCTGGCGCGTCCCTTGGGACGTTCCGCGGCGCGTCCTCCTGGCATGTCCCCCTGTCAATTAGCTCTGGGGCATACTATGTGCTCAGGCAGCTCGAGCGTAAGATCCGAATCAGTTCGGTCAGGACTCGTGTGCAAAAGGAGGACTCGATCCACAACGCTATAGAGCACAATCGCGGCATGGCACATCGCAATT